>CM043023.1:38022321-38084607 GCA_023690525.1 Holotrichia oblita
TAATCCAACTGGTGAAAGGTTGTCCAAAGATTTAAATGCAACAAATTTTAAATCAGAATTTAAGAAAATTGACGTCTGACCAAATCATTACAGTTAAGTTCCTGCCTCTTAATGTGACAGCTCTCCTCGAAAAGGATCCATGAAACTCTAAAGAGAGTGTATAGATGAAAGACATGGCATGGTAGAGATGTTAAAGTCATTTAACATAAAGACCGCTGTTTGTGTGGCTGAATCACCACACTTGTTAAAGTGCAATGACACCGCGGTTGAGGAACGGGAAGAAGACAACTTGGGTGAAATAGTTCAGCATTATCAGTTATTGAACATGTTTGGAAACATTGATGGCTGTGGAGAAGTGGATTTCAATGACATAGGGGAATGGTTGGAAGGAGACAACGACAGTTGTTACGAAAAGTTAATCGACAAAGAAATGATTGTCTCCTCTTCATCAGTCATACCAAAAATCACAAAAGAACTTGGTTTCGCAACAATTAAAGGTCGATTTTCCTTAGACTTAGTGTGTTTTCGATGCACATTTTGATATAAAAGTCTAGTCTTCAATGACAAACCTCTTTAAAAAATTTTTTTTCATATAACTAAAGAAGCAAGTCGCACCAAGAGAGTGCACCTAACAATTGGAGCGAAAATAATCTTATAACCTTGGAAAATACGATATGTTTTGACAAGAGTTCAATGAACTCACGCTGTCAATACAATCGATTGAACACACGAATGATAAATTCGTGTGTTTAATCGTGCCAATCAAAATTTGGTGTGCAACTTTCGGTTTTTCCAAGCAGATCGCTCTATCAAGGCCATAAGAATTATTTTACGCATTCATTCATAAATAGTGCACCCTCTTTGTAATTCTACTCTTTGGTCGCGATTAATAAGGTTGATCTCTGTTAATTGGTGTGAAGCCCAAACTTCGTACCGATTCACACATCCCAGCTTGATTAAATGACTATGATTTGTCCTGGGAATGGCAGTGGCTATTGACGAGGTTCGTATCTGTCGTTGCTCGGCTATCGCTGCGGTCTTCATCTTTCAAATCAAAATTGCTAACTTTAAAATTTTTTAACCAATTGCGGACGGTTCTGATAGTCGTAGTACCACACTCTCAATAAACGGTGCAAATCTCGTTTGCAGTGTCTTTTGCATTACTACCTTTTTTAAAGCAATGAAGCATAAACGAAATCGATGCCACACACGGACAATAGATAAACCTGCATGCATCGACGTTTATGTTTGTGTGTAAGATTTAGTCCATCATATGAGAGGAAATTAATAAAATAAAGTTTCCATATCATTTCCAGCTTCTGAATCTTATATGCATCAAACCATCGCCTACCTATTGCCGCCTTCAGATTACTTCCTCTACTTATTACATTTAGTTTGAGGAAAGTAACTATATGCAAGGCTAATCAACTCCGAGATAAAATTGCGGAAATGATTTCATCTCCCTTAATAAGTGAATGTAACTAACTAGCTGGTTCTAAGATGTGCAATTATTTTCGTTTATCTCCTTTATTTTAAGTAGCTTTCTACATGAAATGCATTTACTAGCATTCGTCACCTATAACCTCGTTATAAAGTAGATTCGTTGATGGTATTGGTTTCCACAAAAATATGTGGTTTCTGTATTAATTTTCCTCCAATCCTCTAAGTATATATCTACAAATTTTCAATTGTTCAACACCGATTTTCCACCCAGCCTGTCCCAATAGATGCCCCGGACCTTTATTGATACTTGGTCACGCTCCCCTATTTCGCGGAGGATGTTACGGCAACGATGAGGGGAACACTTGAGGTAGACGTTGGGGGGCAAATTATGGCGAATTGGAACACAGAACCCGATGATATAACAACCTGTAAAATAGAATTTTACAAGAGCACGACTTTGTATGCGATGCTGTACTTTTCAAGTCGAATGAAATGGTTCAGTGCCCGATTACGAATATATTTTTGAGCTGAAATATTGCAGATAAGTGTTTATTGTGCGTGTTACATAACATGCGGATGCTCACGGCATCGGCAGTATTAATTCTCGCTATTTCGCTAGTTGAAATTGTACAAATAAAGCGATAACAGTTGAAATGAAATTCACTTAGATAAGAAACAATAAAATAGTTCAGGGCTATGCAAATTATTGTGTTGCTGATTTAATTGCAAGATTACCATCTAATTTAGTAGTCTTTGAAATTGAGTCTTATTCTGTTGTTCTTGATGTTGTTTAATTGCTGTGACCAACTAATTTGCTGCATTTCTTGATTTCTTACTTCCTGGAATTTCAAGCATTCAACGTTAGGAACATCTTGTAGTACGCATTGCATAAAGTACATTAAATAACAGCTCAAAATATATTTTCCACAATAGGGAACAAAATTATGGATAAAAGTAACATCTGCTCAGGTAATAGCCGAACTCACTCAGGTAACTCGAGACAGTTTTACTGCAAAGGTTGCATACGTTTAGAGTTCTATTTAGTTCTATTAGTAGCAGCATTAGGGGTTGTTGTTATGTAGACTGAATAATTGCATCGCGTTTTTGTGGCGTGAGTGATAAGTACGAGTACTTATATTCAATGTTTTCAAGGACATTAACTCATTTAGAAAATTTAGTTGCATACAACCTTAAGAGCATATCTGATTACCAATTTGCTTGAGCAGAATGTACTTCTCCAAGCAATGGCAGTAAGTAATTCCTTATTTCTTGAAATACTTCCGGAGCTGAGGTTAAGTTAAAGGCTAGCCTTCCCCATTGGGTTGAAAATATTAAACACCTTCGAGTCGTTTGGCTTACATTTACCAAAAACCGCGTTTGCAATTCAAAATTGTAAAATGTTTGGATTCATTCACTCTGGTTGCAATTTTTTCTATGGATATGTTAGGAATGGGGTGGCACACAAACCTGTTTCACCGCGACCTTTGCAGGTCTATTGTGACCCCCTTTTTTTCCGTAGAGAACGCTCTCTAGTTTCGCCTTCTTAATTAGGTCTCTGATTTTTGAGAGCGACTCTTTTATGTAGCCGTTAGCTGTGGGGTTCTCTACGCCCATTTCTAGAAACCTCGCTAGGCCATGGCAGTGGCACAAAACATGAATGGGGGTTTCTTCTTCCTCTTAACAGAATCTGCAGAGAGCATCCTCTGCCAGACCGATGTTAAACACATTCAGTCTGCAATGACCTACTATCACTTTGACAGTCTTCCTGTCTTTACTCAGTAGGTCTTCAGTAAACTCAAGACTCTGTTCCCTTAGGAACTCCTTTGCCTGTCTTTGTCCTGGTGATCTATTTTGTGTCCATTCGTAGATGGACTTTTTAATTTGTGATTTGGTGATGCCGAAGAAAGAGATCTCGCTCCTATGAAAGGCGTTGACGAACCTCGTCGGGCCAGCTCATCTGCCACTTCGTTTTCCCTTCACACCCATGTGACTGGGGACCCAGGCCAAAATTATTTTCCTTTGCGTGTCCACCTCGTTTAGGGTTGCTGATCGCTTTAAGTGCTGCCCGACTGTCAGAATAAATAGCGACGCTTTTACCTGGTTCGCTCCACCTATCTGACACAGTGATGAATCGCTGCAACCTCAGCCTGGAATATCGTCGAGTCCTTGCTGAGTGAATGAACCTTACTAGTCTTCTTTCCGTAAATGCTAGCTCCTACGCTGTAATCAGTTTTAGAGCTGTCAGTGTACCAGTTTGAGTCCGCTCTTACTGGGGGGCAATATTTCCAGTCCTTCTTATCCGGTATTATAACCTGATATTTCCTATCTAGGTTAAACTTCTGTACCATGGCATCGCTTGGCATCCCCGTTAGCGGATTTTTTCTATCACAACCTGCAAGAACTGACTTAGAATTTTTTTTTTGTTCCCATTTTCTTCCAACACTGTTGTTTAAAATGTCCTTTTTTGCTGCATTGTTCATATAACCTATTAAAAACTGGACAATGTCTTACTTTATCCTCTTTTACTTGCTTAGCTGTTTGTTAAATAGCTTTATATGCGTTTTCTAGATTTAGATCTTCCATCTTCCATTAGCACCTTTTGTTGTACCTCTGTTGAAGTTCTGGAAAAGATTATTTTATTTCTTAACAAACTATTGTGTAAATTGCAAGTTTTAGAAAACCAAAAAATGCTTGTAGTTAATAGGCGCTGATAGTATATTGTTGGAATTACCCTGCGAGAGATTACAATGAAGTAGACCGAGTAGTTTCGACCTCCTAAATCTCTTCAGCGCTCCTCCAAATTCAAAACCTAATTTCATTCCAATTCACTATTCAACCTGTATTGTACAACACTTGCAACAATGGACTAACGCCAACCCCCATTTCCTCTAGTGAACAAGATTGCAAGTAGCACTCCCAGGTGTCAAACAATCCAGATCGGTACAGTAGATACCGATCTAGCTTGGACAATTCATAGATTGTCGTAATTACGTCAAATTCTTCGGTTCTGTGGCGGTAAAACTAAGACTATTTTATATTTTAATCACTTCTTATCCAATAGCATTCCTCAATGTTGCTGCTTGAATTTCTTCGGACTTTTTTCTACTACTGACTACTTTATCTTTCACTTCTGACACCACAGAAGTTATTTATTAATATTGAATTTATTTTTTCAAACACTCACTTGTCACTTGTCTTGTTAAGTTTCCATATTTTCTATATCTGCTTATTATGACATAAGTTTAATATTCCATTTACACATCAACATAAAAAAAATACATTTATTCCTTACAACTCTCACTGTTCATTTCCCGCATCCTTTCTATAGGGGAAACCCCCACCTCATCCAGAAGAAAAGTCTCAATTTAGAGCTTACATCGAAGTCAACTTCGCCGGGGGAAAAAAAGGATATACTCTTAAGCAGATTGTGCAAATCTCCCGTGGTGAATAAAAACACAAGAGGAAAGGCCTTAAAAATCGACCGAGTCGCAGCAGTGGCCGTATTACTACGACAACGGTGCGAAAATGCCATTACCTAAATTACTATTTTTACGGCGAGCTGTCACTCGATAAAGACAAACCGAGTTTTCGCTTAATGCAACGTGACACCTTTCTCTGTGTCTTAAATAGTCCCGGTCTTTTAACAAGATCGATGTTTTACCGTCTCCATCACGTCTACATCTTGAAAATAAAGACTGATTCGTTGTTGTACAACGTATAGAGTGCGCGCGAAGTGCAATAGCGAAATATGATTCTACTGTATATAGTAGATGATGTAGCGTCAGTATTTATATAAAACGACACATAAATTCGTTGCTAATAATTTTCAAAGGCGTAACTTCCACAAAGCACGGATAGATCTAATATAGGAGAGGTAGTAAATGTTGGAAACTGATACCTCCGAGTTGAACAGTAGTTGTGTGTTTGTAAATGCTCGTAAACTAAAGGAAGCGGTGGTTTTAAACTATTTCAACCGCAAAATTACGAAGCTCTGCTTGAATTCAGGACGAGATACGCTATATCCGCTATACGTTCAAACTAGTATCGTTAATTATATTCTGCATACTTCCAGAGATACGTTCATACTATACATTTAAAATCTGACTGAATTGCTTCTAAATTCTCCTTCTATTTCATCTTGTTAATTTTTTTTAAAGCTCATACTGTGGGTGCCTGATTAGGACCTTATGTCTAGTTGAATTTACACAAAATTCATAATATTAACAACAAAATGAAAAAGAAAAAAAGAAAAAAACAATCTTAGCGCAGGAGGAAAACCGAGCAGCGGTCCCTGGGACCGCTCTGGCAGTCAACGTGTTAATACAATTTTTAGTCCTTCAAATACAAAGTTGGCTTATTCTTCTGAAAATACTAAGTTGGCTTAAATGTCGGCCTCGTGGCGTAGTGGCTTGCACACTTGCCTCGTAGTCCGGCAGTACCAGGTTCGAACCCAGGTGCTTCCTTTCTGAGTTTGGTTTTCTGTAGTTTTCCAAATTCCACGGCAAATGCGGAAAGGTTACATCTTAAGTTGGTCTACAGCCGCAGGCGTAATAATAACTCATGGCCAGCCGATGCCCCCTGTAATTGGCGCAAGCTGTTGGGGGATGCTAAGGCATGAATTATTATTATTATTAATATTAAATGCATCTGACAGCTATCATTATTTATGCTTGTTAAGCTTGTGTCAAAGAGTATAGTACTAAGCAAGTACTTTATCTTTTCATGTTTTATTTGTACTAGAATAAGTAGTGAAAAAAAATGCCACGGCATAATGACTTTTTTAATAGTGAAATGCGAGATATGGTTTGTGTTTTTGCTCAAACAGATTTTAATGGACTTGCTGCATCCCGAAGATATTTAGAATTATATCCAAATCGAAGACAACCAAATCATAAACTTTTTAGAAATCTTTATAATCGCTTAGGAGAAACTGGGCGTTTTCGTCCTAAAACCTCATTTTGGTGCTCCAAAAACAATCTCGGTAGAACAAGAGGAGGAAGTTCTAGTTCGTGTTACCGAAAACCTCGCCGTTTAAGTGCAGCGACAGGAATAAGTCAAACGTCTATCAATAGAATCAATCGAAAAGAGAAACTGTACCCTTATCATTTCACTCCCGTGCAGAATTTATTACCTCAGGATCCCGCGGCACGTCTACGATTTTCGCAGACAAAACAGAACAAAGTTCTCTTCACCGATGAAGCAATGTTTACTAGACGGAGAGTTTTCAACTGGAGGAATAATCATTTGTGGGATTCTGAGAATCCACATGCCATAAGGGAAAGACATTTCCAGCATAAGTTCAAGATAAACATTTGGTGTGGGATGATATCTGATTTTTTGATTGGTCCCTTTGTACTCCCACCGAATCTGAACGGTCAACTATACTTAGATTTTCTTGAACAAAATTTAAATGAACTACTAGAAGATGTACCACTTGAACTAAGACAAAACATGTGGTTTATGCACGATGGAGCGCCACCACATTTTCCTCTGCCTGTGCGCAATTATCTGAACGAACAGTTTCCACATCGATGGTTTGGTCGTGGAAGTGAATTTCCTTGGCCACTTAGAAGTCCAAGATTTTAACCCCCTAGATTTCTCTGTTTGGTCTAGTTTGAAGGATATAGTCTACAAGGAAAGAATTGATTTCCGTGAAGAGTTGCTTCAAAAAATTCAAGAAGCTGCCAATGTAATCAGAAATAATGCAGGGCTCTTTTGTAACATTAGAAGATCTTTAAGAAAACGAATAGAAAAGTGCATTGAAGTGGGTGGTGGACATTTCGAGCAGTTGCTCTAAATAAATTATTCACCGATACAATACGTGGGCGCTTGCATTACATATGACAGTTGTATCAACTTGTTGCCCTTTTGACAAATTAATTTTAGAAGTCATTATTTTCATGTTTGTTATTTTCTTTACTATGAACACTCTAGTGTGACCGTAAGGCCTATTAAAAAACTCTACTAATAAACTATGATTTAGTGTATACCTATGCATTAGTTCTTGTTGTTATTTATTATTTACCTGAGCTTCGTATTTAAAAATCAAAAATTGTATTAATAGGCCGAACTGCATTGAAACTTTAGAAGGCAAATATCTCGAAAACGAATCAAGATATCAACATCAAACAAGATGTATTTTTCATGTAAAAAAGGTGGCTCCTTCAAATTTTCGATTCAGTTTATGTGATTCTACACGCACAAAAAAGATAAGCATCGATTTATCTATTCAGCAGTGTGTAATCAGCGCCACCTATGCTGAAAAAAATAATACCAACTTTCAAGTTGATTCTATAAAAACTTGCTGAGTTATTGGAAAATTTAGAAATGAAATTATTAACTTGAACACCCTGTATCTCTTGAACGAGCAACATTTGTATACGGCATGCAGCGGTCAATCCTCATATTTTAGGCTCTACTATTCCCAGAATCCCAGAATTGGCATCTTGGGAGGAGCCAACCTCAATACAGCCCTTTACATCGTGAGGTTCACCTTCTAATCAATAATGTTTTTTCTTGACGCAGAGATCCACTTCCAGCTGCAGGTTTGCACAAAGTTAATCGTAATATTACAATTAGGAAGGATAGGAAAACTCCTGAGTCTGATAGGATCACAAACATTGCCCTTAAGCATTTGTCAGATAGTGTTCCGGATAATGTGAATGTCATTATGCTCCAAAAACGAAATACAGATATTCCCAACGTGCTACAGGCCGATAAGCCTTCTTATCTAGGCTTGTCTTCAAGCCACAACTTTGTGCACCATCTAGTTATCCCTTTGCCAAAATCTGCTAAGCCGATTTTCTATGTGGGGAATGTGTTGAACACACCTAGTTTTGATATGATCAACTCTTTTTACAGTCTCGAAACCAAAACAAAGAGGAGAAGTGAGGCTAGATACAAATTAATTCGACCAGAAACCCAGTCCAATTGCAGGATAAACTTGATGTGAAGTAGCAAAGTTTGAGAAAAATATTTCGACCTAATACATATTGGTCACGCACAGTAACACAAAAAGTTAACGGGGAATAGTGGGTAAAAGACCATTTTTGGTGCAATTGTGGGATGTCAGACATCGATAACCAAGGAAGTGACAAGTTTTTTTTTATCTTCTGGTGGGTGAAGGTACTTTAGCGATGAAACTAATAGGAAGGAATTTTTACATCACTTAGTATTCAGAATATTAACTAGAATGTTAAATAAAACACCAGGTTGATTAATAATTAATGCCAAGAGTCTTGCTAACAAACCCCATGATATAAAATGAGATTGCCCCTCCAATCTACCAGACACTCTTTCCGTGTACTTCAGGAACACAACAGTCTTCTCCTTTTCATAGTAGACGAAACAGCTGTTTTAGATTTTAAAGTTGAACACCTTGGATAGACCACCCAAATACTTAACCCAAAACCACAGACTAGCATTATTTCTGTTGTCTAAATCATCTCAGTTATTAATTTAGAGGCAACTGCCAGATGGTTGGTTGGTGGTATCAACATTACAAAGGATACAGGAGTGTTTGGGCTCGTTTTTAAGCCGAAGCTACTTGGGGGATGTGGTATTGTGATGCCATGACTAGTCAAAAATTGTTGACAAGATGTCTCCAAAAATTGATGAATTTGAAGCATACTTAACCTGATGCTGGCGTCAACACCAGAGTACATTCTGTTAGACTTTCTATGCTGGGGGGTTAGTTTCTTTTCTTAAAAGAGCTTTTGGCACTCCAAAGTTCACAGTAGTTATGGAAAGAAAAATCTCTTTCAAGAGTATTTATAGGCTATGGGACTTAATCTACTTAATAATGCTGATCTGGTAGTAATGTCCATCCACAGAAATATTATTAATCAATTACAAAATTTCTGTGTATATTTGGGGTGTCAAAATAAACTTAGAAATGTTTTTTATGGAAACCCTCATGCTATATTTAAATTTTAAAAAGTAGTAAAACTAGAAGGTACTAAATGCGATACAGATGATCATAAATCAATCAAATCTGTGATATCTCTTCAATACAACTAGTACAGTTATTGCAAATTGTAAGAGCTAACTCCTTCTGATATATCTTTACGGTCGTATTTTCGGCGGTTTTTTTATTGTTACAGTGACACAAACCATAACCCACCCATTACAAACCGAAACAAAACAAAACAACACTTCTCCCCCAAACCCAACGCGTACGAAAGAACACGTCTACCCGTCTCTGAAACTTCCCGACTCCCTTACTTCTACCCTGCTTCCAACGCTGGGCTCCTCTATACAATTTACTTTAGTAATTACCAGCTATTATTACCTTCATAACTTCCGTTAGAGAGCGCTAATAAATAAAGACCATAAGCGACACAATACTTTGACATTAATTCTTATCCATTTCGACACATTTCGACCTAGCTTTCCCCACTACCGAATTGACGTTCGCTCCACGTGGCAGGACCATCCTATTCCACTACCAGTGGCGTGTATATAATTGTATACTGATGAAATGCCTACTCTAAAATATAAAACTGAAGACATTTGTGATTTCTAGAAGGATGGCAAGTACTAAATCTTGTATAGAAGCAACTTATTCAAAGAAAATTTGATCTTTGTCCATTCTCGAAAGTATTAAAGACCTCGATAGATGACAAAATAATAAATTTGCTGCTCATATGAGTCCTGATCCTCGTGAGATAGGAAGGATGGGATAAATACCTACAACAAAAGAATTGAAATCCTTTTCCGAGATTTTAATTTCGCTTGTCCTACTTCTTACTAAAAAAAAAACCTTGCACGCCACTGTCTACTACTGTTGAACGTTTCTTTCCTACACGTTTTTGGTCGCTCCGCTTTATCGATTCGCACCAGAAGTAGGACATAAAATAAACATTTAAAAGCTTCCCTTCCGTTTCCCGACAGAATGTGGCCGGGAAAACCTTTCGTCAACTCTTCTACTCTACTACAGATACTCTCTCTAGGGGTGTCCCTCGGTTCTCTTAACTACTTTGTTTCTTCTTTGCTCTCCTCTACATTTCGTACGCCTGTGTTATAGCTTACGTCTACCCCTTTTATTCCCGCGAGGGTGATATTAATTTTCTTCATTTCAGCATTTTATATATCAATATACTGGATGAAGTGCCGTATAAGGACGCCGTAATGGTGCCAGATAGGAGAAAAAACTACATCTAGAAGTTCATAATTGTTAATTTCTTTAGCAGATTTATTAGATAAAACCAACTTGACATGCACAGGTTTCGATTTGATATCCAAACAAAATCACAGTAAATAATGGGCAAAAAGTTACTGCCAATAACTACTGCATTCACACTTTGACAGTTGACAAAATTATTTCAGCAAAATCGTAAAAACTATTCTTACACTTCCGTCAAAATACCGCACAATCTTACAGCTACCGGAAGGATTTTTAACATAATTACCCTTCAAAATTAATTTGACACCAGCCAGAATTACTTTAATAGTGGAACTATAAAATCTGTATGAAATTGCTGTTTTACGATTTGACAGCTGTCAGATTTACCTAATTTAATAATGCGTCTGTATGAAATCACAGTTTTTATGATTTGACAGCTGTAATCAACGTTTTACGATTTGACAGTTGTCGGGATTTTCCAATTTGGTACCAAAATAATTTTGACAACTCTCAAAGCATAAAACAGCAATAAACCCGAACATATCTATAGAATCACTATTTTATAATTTGGAAACTGTCACAATCATTCTCATTTTATTGTTAACAGTTTTAATTCTAAAATCTCTAAATAACACTACTTTAACGCTTTTACAATTGTGAAAAAATGGTTTGACAGCTGTCCGAAATACTTTAATTGTGTAACTGTGAATCCTGTAGGTTTTGGTTTTTTTTTAAATATCTCGGCTATTAAGAGAGATAGGACCGAAATCTCATCGGTACAACACTCAGGGCGATGAGTAGAATCTTTTCCACCCGTCGGAGATCGAAAATTCGACAAATGCCCGGCTAGATTTTTTTCGCCTTTTTGAAATATCTCGGCTATTAAGAGAGATTAGACCGAAATCAAAGGCGTCAATGTGCCTTGCTGGGAGTCTGCCATCTCGTTTAGATTAACAAGGTGAACCTACTTACCGAGGAGGAAGCAGATCTATCAAACAGTTATCGAGCTAGGTAATATTTATATGATGAAAAAGTTGTCCAGAAAATTTATGAAAATTTGAACGGTCACAGCGCTCAAACGCGTTAATGTGCCTTCCTGGGGGTTTGTCCTCTGGTTTAGATTGACAAGAGGAACCATCTGGCCGAGAGCGAAGCACATTCATCAAACGGTTCTCGAGGAAATTTATCTCTATAACCCGTTAATGTGCCTTGCTGGGAGTTTGCCCTCTCGTTTAGATTATCAAGGTGAACCTACCTGCCGAGAGGGAAGCAGATCCATCAAACGGGAATCGAGGTAGGTAATATTTATATGATGAAAAAGTTGTCCTGAAAATTTATGAAAGTTTGAACGGTAACAGCGCTCAAACGCGTTAATGTGCCTTCCTGGGGGTTTGTCCTCTCGTTTAGATGAACGAGATGAACCATCTGGCCGAGAGCGAAGTAGATTCATCAAACGGCTCTTGAGAAAATTTATTTCTATAACCCGTTAATGTGCCTTGCTGGGAGTTTGCCCTCTCGTTTAGATTATCAAGGTGAACCTACTTGCCGAGGAGGAAGCAGATCCATCAAACGGTTATCGAGCTAGGTAATACTTATATGATGAAAAAGTTGTCCAGAAAATTTATGAAAGTTTGAACGGTCACTGCGCTCAAACGCGTTAATGTGCCTTCCTGGGGGTTTATCCTCTCGTTTAGATGAACGAGATGAACCATCTGGCCGAGAGCGAAGTAGATTCATCAAACGGCTCTTGAGAAAATTTATCTCTATAACCCGTTAATGTGCCTTGCTGGGAGTTTGCCCTCTCGTTTAGATTATCAAGGTGAACCTACCTGCTGAGGGGGAAGCAGATCCATCAAACGGGAATCGAGCTAGGTAATATTTATATGATGAAAAAGTTGTCCAGAAAATTTATGACAGTTTGAACGGTCACAGCGCTCAAACGCGTTAATGTGCCTTCCTGGTAGTTTGTCCTCTTGTTTAGATTAGCAAGATGAACCATCTGGCCGAGAGCGAAGTAGATTCATCAAACGGTTCTCGAGAAAATTTATCTCTATAACCCGTTAATGTGCCTTGCTGGTAGTTTGGCCTCTCGTTTAGATTAACAAGGTGAACCTAGTTGCCGAGGAGGAAGCAGATCCATTAAACGGTTATCGAGCTAGGTAATATTTATATGATGAAAAAGTTGTCCAGAAAATTTATGACAGTTTGAACGGTCACAGCGCTCAAACGCGTTAATGTGCCTTCCTGGTAGTTTGTCCTCTTGTTTAGATTATCAAGATGAACCATCTGGCCGAGGGCGAAGTAGATTCATCAAACGGTTCTCGAGAAAATTTATCTCTATAACCCGTTAATGTGCCTTCCTGGTAGTTTGTCCTCTTGTTTAGATTATCAAGATGAACCATCTGGCCGAGAGCGAAGTAGATTCATCAAACGGTTCTCGAGAAAATTTATCTCTATAACGCGTTAATGTGCCTTGCTGGGAGTTTGGCCTCTCGTTTAGATTAAGAAGGTGAACCTACTTGCCGAGGAGGAAGCAGATCCATCAAACGGTTATCGAGCTAGGAAATATTTATATGATGAAAAGTTGTGCAGAAAATGTATCAATATGGAGCGGTCACAGAGCTCAAACGCGTTAATGTGCCTTCCTGGTAGTTTGTCCTCTTGTTTAGATTATCAAGATGAACCATCTGGCCGAGAGCGAAGTAGATTCATCAAACGGTTCTCGAGAAAATTTATCTCTATAACGGGTTAATGTGCCTTGCTGGGAGTTTGGCCTCTCATTTAGATTAACAAGGTGAACCTACTTGCCGAGGAGGAAGCAGATCCATCAAACGGTTATCGAGCTAGGTAATATTTATATGATGCAAAAGTTGTCCAGAAAATTTATCAATTTGGAGCGGTCACAGCGCTCAAACGCGTTAATGTGCCTTCCTGGTAGTTTGTCCTCTTGTTTAGATTATCAAGATGAACCATCTGGCCGAGAGCGAAGTAGATTCATCAAACGGTTCTCGAGAAAATTTATCTCTATAACGGGTTAATGTGCCTTGCTGGGAGTTTGGCCTCTCATTTAGATTAACAAGGTGAACCTACTTGCCGAGGAGGAAGCAGATCCATCAAACGGTTATCGAGCTAGGTAATATTTATATGATGCAAAAGTTATCCAGAAAATTTATCAATTTGGAGCGGTCACAGCGCTCAAACGCGTTAATGTGCCTTCCTGGTAGTTTGTCCTCTTGTTTAGATTATCAAGATGAACCATCTGGCCGAGAGCGAAGTAGAGATTCATCAAACGGTTCTCGAGAAAATTTATCTCTATAACGGGTTAATGTGCCTTGCTGGGAGTTTGGCCTCTCGTTTAGATTAACAAGGTGAACCTAGTTGCCGAGGAGGAAGCGAATCCATCAAACGGTTATCGAGCTAGGTAATATTTATATGATGAAAAAGTTGTCCAGAAAATTTATGAAAGTTTGAACGGTCACAGCGCTCAAACGCGTTAATGTGCCTTCCTGAGGGTTTGTCCTCTCGTTTAGATTAACAAAATGAACGATTTGGTCGAGAGCGAAGTAGATTCATCAAACGGTTCTCGAGAAAATTTATCTCTATAACGCGTTAATGTGCCTTGCTAGGAGTTTGGCCTCTCGTTTAGATAAACAAGGTGAACCTACTTGCCGAGGAGGAAGCGAATCCATCAAACGGTTATCGAGCTAGGTAATATTTATATGATGAAAAAGTTGTCCAGAAAATTTATGAAAGTTTGAACGGTCACAGCGCTCAAACGCGTTAATGTGCCTTCCTGAGGGTTTGTCCTCTCGTTTAGATTAACAAAATGAACGATTTGGTCGAGAGCGAAGTAGATTCATCAAACGGTTCTCGAGAAAATTTATCTCTATAACGCGTTAATGTGCCTTGCTAGGAGTTTGGCCTCTCGTTTAGATAAACAAGGTGAACCTACTTGCCGAGGAGGAAGCGAATCCATCAAACGGTTATCGAGCTAGGTAATATTTATATGATGAAAAAGTTGTCCAGAAAATTTATGAAAGTTTGAACGGTCACAGCGCTCAAACGCGTTAATGTGCCTTCCTGGTAGTTTGTCCTCTTGTTTAGATTAGCAAGATGAACCATCTGGCCGAGAGCGAAGTAGATTCATCAAACGGTTCTCGAGAAAATTTATCTCTATAACGCGTTAATGTGCCTTGCTGGGAGTTTGGCCTCTCGTTTAGATTAACAAGGTGAACCTACTTGCCGAGGAGGAAGCAGATCCATCAAACGGTTATCGAGCTAGGTAATATTTATATGATGAAAAAGTTGTCCAGAAAATTTATGAAAGTTGGAACGGTCACAGCGCTCAAACGCGTTAATGTGCCTTCCTCGGGGTTTGTCCTCTCGTTTGGATTAACAAGATGAACCAACTTGCCCAGAGCGTAGCGGATTCATCAAACGGTTCTTGAGAAAATTTATCTCTATAACGCGTTAATGTGCCTTGCTGGGAGTTTGGCCTCTCGTTTAGATTAACAAGGTGAACCTACTTGCCGAGGAGGAAGCAGATTCATCAAACTGTTATCGAGCTAGGTAATATTTATATGATGAAAAAGTTGTCCAGAAAATTTATGAAAGTTTGAAGGTCACAGCGCTCAAACGCGTTATTGTGCCTTCCTGGGGGTTTGTCCTCTCGTTTAGATAATCAAGATGAACCAACTTGCCCAGAGCGCAGCAGATTCATCAAACGGTTCTCGAGAAAATGTATCTCTATAACGCGTTAATGTGCCTAGCTGGGACTTTGGCCTCTCGTTTAGATTAACAAGATGAACCAACTTGCCGCTTTGATAGTCTAAAAATAAAAATCGCGATGTGGCAGCTGTCAAAGTTTTTTAAATAACTATTTTTCAATTTGATAGCTGTTAGAACTATTTTAATAGTAAACTGTAAAATCTACGAAATCAATATTTTACGATTTTTAATAGCTGACTGTAAAATCTATTTGCAATGACTGTTCTTCAGATTTGACAGCTGCTAAACTTACTTGAATAGTACGTATTAAGTGGCTGTTTTTTTTCCGATTCAATAACTGTAAATATTACTTTAGAAGTGCGATTGTGAAATTTATTTATGTTGACACCTTTTACAATTTCACAGCTGTCTAAATCTTCTTTATTTTAATAGTAGGAGTATAAAATCTGTGTGAAATTATTGTATTTTACAATTTTGACAGCTGTTAGATTTACTTTAATGGTGCGACTGTAAAATATGTTTCCAATCACTGTTACTAAGATTTGACAGCTGTCAAAGTTATTTTTGAAGTGCAATTGTGTAATCGATTTGTAGTTTGACAGATACCCAAAATATTTAGCAGCTGACTTTGTAAAATTTGCATAGATTATGTTGGCAGCTTCCATAAATATTTGGCATAATTTAATTAATTTATCCCATACTTTAACAGCTATGATAAATATAGTTTATACTATCGTAACAGGCAAGATGAACTTGTCACACAAAAGATATTTATATAATGAACTATACTCAACTTGAAGTATAATAAATTTCGTATAAGTGTACAAACAAAATTTTATACACCCACCACGTGAATTAATTGAATCCGTCAAGCATATTGACGCGAAAACTTTGCAAAATTAAAACATAACACAATTTAGTAGAACAAATCCTGCCTCCATATTTCTCATTAATCCATTAAGAAGTTTGAAGATATTTCGCTTGCATATTGTAAGACTAAAGTAGATAATTTGATTTATACGTCTCTACCTGTTCAATAATTAATAACGTTCAAAGTTTACCATCCAGTTATGATATTAAATTTTTAATTCCAGAAACTTCATTTTTAATTTAGATATTTTTAAAGAAACAAACGCTTTTATTGCGTGTCTGTTTGTGTCGAAACAATTGCACAAATGTCACAATGATAGCTATTGACATGGCAAACATTTGTTATACATACATATATATAAAGGTAAGTATCGATTTCCTTCCCATGTTTACAATTATTTATAATTTATATTACATACGGTTCAACCTATATTTCCAATTCAGCTCGTGTGCCTTCCCAAATTAAAATGCTACACGAATGTTACAATCACGGCTCGCAGTTTGTTCTATATCATACTCCAGCTGCCATAATACCGTTTACAGTTTCCCTCTTTCTTTTTGTTTATTATTCCTACCGCGTTTGTATCGACAAAAGCGTTTTAATAATGTTTTATATAGGGTTTGTTTGTGTGGGGCTTCCTCTTGATTAACCCTTTCAAACTTGCCGTTTATTCGTATAATATATTCGTAGCACCGCTTGCCACTTAATTGGAGGCTATCAAGGGAATGTTTCAGGCCATATTTACTTGATTAAAAACTATGGATGTATTGATAAATGCGCAATATACGAACGTACAACACCTTGGACGGATCTCCTTTTAGTAAATTTACGTTGCACGCAACCGCAACAGTTTTATTTATGGTATGATGTAATTTGGGTCAATATTTCTTTGTAAGTTTTAATCAACAAGTTTAATCTTGAGATGTTCAAGCTTTAAAAGTAAAGAGAATCATGGGCTATATGAGTGGGTTTAAGATGTATAAGATCATGTCACAACCACATGACGTTATACATCTTAAATTTTTGGAGTCCTAAAGTAGATAGGCTTAGATTTTTTTTGCACGAGGTAGTAGGTACGATAGTCATTTCAAAAGTGCCCTACATCGCATATTGACTGCAAACTTGGATGGAACAAAAACAACGTCGTGAGGATGTATCAATCGAGTGTTTGGTTGCAATAAAGCAGAGTTTTTGGATCGATTCATAACCATACACGAAACATGTGTCCGTCACTTCACACCTGAGACCAAAGAACAGTCAAAACAATGGACTGAAAGGGGAGAATCGGGTCCAAAGAAGGCGAAGACAGTTCCATGTGGGATGTGCTTATTGCAATGTTTGACTGATGAAATCAAGATAAAACATTCGCATTTGGCGAAAAAGAAAGTGTTGTTTCATCAAGACAATGCATCAGTTCGCACGTGCGTTATCTAATTGCTTCCTCGCACACTCTATTTACCAGATTTGGCCCCCCTCGGACTATTTTCTGTTCCAAAATTTGAAAAAATAACTCGATTATAAAAGATTTGCCAACAATGAAGAGGTGAAGTCTGCGATTGATGGCTATTTTGAGGAGCTCGACGTTTCTCACTATAAACAGGGTATCAAAGTTATTGAACATCGCTGAAAAAATGGATGAAATATATGGAAATAAAGGTACTTTTTCTCAATTTTTTGCGGTGTCTTTGTTAACTCGTAAATACATATATAGGGGCTTCCTAAGCTGTACTGCTCGTCAAGACTATCCATTACAGCTCTTGTTGTGCCAATTCTGTGCATAAATGTGTTTCCATGACTTCGTTACAACATTACCCTACCTATGGTCAATCACTCTTACCTCTGCTACTATCGAGCTGTTTATTGTCAGTACTAAGAAATTTGTTAATACGATATCTGGTATCATTAGAGGTTGGTGAGTTTTTATTTTATTAAATATCCATACATCTGATTATCTAGGATTAAACTCAGCATTGCAGAACTGAAAAAGTAAGTTAGGTTTCTAGGTATATGACTATAACAAGGAGGACCTCGAACAACCACCTCTACATCTACATTAAGACAAGCTCTAGATTTGAAAACCAAAGATGAGGCTCTGACTGATTCACTTCTTTCAGACCTTGAAAACACCTATTACTTATTAAAAAGTTAGAAAGTTTTGAACATCCCAGATATGACTGGCTTGATTATATTGTACTTTGTGACTTGAAATAAAATCAGAAACCTGGATGAATATATAATTGCGATGAAACAACGACTCATCGTATCAGGTAATGATGATGAAACCACCACCCCATGCCAGTCATATTTCAAATCTTTTTAAATTTGTCGATTTTTAAAATTTTTAAATTTTTCCAAAGTTCATCTTCCTCCATCATCTAGCAAAATCAGTAAGCATGTTATTGTAACACGTTTTAACAACAAGCAACAGTAGCACATCAGAATCAACTACAGCAGGATCGCAGAAAAAATTGTAAAACTAGTTTTAGATGTTTTAAAGGAAGGACCAACACCCAAAAGGATGCAAAATGCAGAAAACTAATCTCTAACTATAAAGAGTAGTTATGTTGAAAACAGAAAGAAGAAGAAAGCAAGGAAGACATTATTTCACAAAAAAAAACAAGAGACCGCTTCTAAAGCACGACAGCTAGCCAAAAATTTGACTAACCTTAACCATGATGGGGCAGCCAGTGATGAGTCTGTTAACAGGACACGACTGTCTCAGGAAATACCTTAAACGGTGAATTGGCATCTTTAAGGATGAGACTATTTGTAGACTATGCATTGAGGAGGAGGAGACAACTTACCACATTGTCTTTGAATGCCTTGCATTGGAACGAAGAAGACTGACACTGCTAGGAGTACGAAATCTACTGACAGGACTGCCGGAAAAAATATTAGACTAGCTATCCCGAAAGCTCTGATGCCAGCGTTAGCTGCCCCGACATGAAGGAGGTATACATGATCTGATTGTTGATCTAGCTGTCTTCTTAACCTCTGGACTATAATCCTCACGTGAGCTTTAGAAACATTAATCAGCAACGTTATATCTCTGTTCAAAGCTCTGCATTATAATCATAAGCTCCCATTTCTTTGGTTCTAACCTTTTTAACCTCATGGTTGGGGATTTGGTCTTCAATTAAGTGCGGATAAGTTTTGAATTAATAATTATTTAGTTAGTAGGTTCCAACTAATATTCTTCTGCTGTTCCAATATCAATGTCAACAATATTAATTTACTTTCAATCTAAATATATAGTACCCCATACTCTATTTTCAATACTAAGTCTACAGAACGCAACGTGTCGTGTCATCCAATAAACGAACTAAGTTTTCGCATTCTTGAAGATAGACAACAATCCCAACCTCAGAACAGCCATCGCCGGCAACTCTTCTCAACGTTTATTAAAATCCGGAAGGCTCCGTCGTATACATATATTCCTCTTCTTCTCCCCAATTCCCTCATCCTTTTTTTATTTTTTCAGCCGCCCCCAAAGTCCCAATGCACCTACCAACGAGTGGAATCCATTTTCAAAGTTAATATTAAAGACTGTAGAGGCGTGGTAGTAACACGTTTTTTTTTCTTTTCTTCGGCCGCACGAAATGGAACAAGAAAATAACGGAGTACTGGGTCACCTCCTTTCACGACAATGTATAGACAGCTTGACATTCGAAAGTGACCGTTTTAATTCACTTATTTAAAAGTTTGTTTTTGCAGGTCTAAACAAGAGTTTATCTATGAATCGATTTTCATAAAGATAGCACGATTTTATTTTTATGTTTATAAAAAGAACAAAAACAAACTATGAAAAAAGAGTCTTAACCTCCCTTTATAAATTCTTTAAAAACTCTATCTATCTACAGAAATTAGGTATGGCAACTTTAAAATTTCGATAACAGTTAATATTTCTCTGTATTCGTCCCCGAGATTACCAAGAGCAATTTTGCCAAATTTCAAGCATTGCATAGGTTTTAAAATCCATCGCGAAAAAGGTCTGGAAACGTATTTCCCATAACCAAAAGTTCTAAATGAATAACCAAAGTTATGTAAACGAGTAAAACATAAACAAACATTACCAGCTCGTAGATGGAGTTGTGAAAGTAGAGTAGAATTGGTTGTACAGTGTGAGAGAGGAGCAAAGTCACTAGATTCGTGAAGATAAGCATAAATCTGCTTGTCAGTAAATCAAATGATGTGAAAAACACCGGCAATATGTCATTTAAAGAAAAAGTAAAGAATCTCTAAAGAAATTGATACTACCACTTCAATGAACGACAATAAAGACTGTCAAGAGTGGGAATAAGAAGACTAATTGATTATTTTTAGAAACCTTCTTCCACAGTTTTATAGGGTCTTCTGGTTTTTTGCAATGTGGAATGGTATGCGTTGCAGGATGATATTTGCATTGCGACCTAGTAGATCTATTGTGGGATATGGGATGGCTTGATATTAGGTAAGTCTCGAAGAAGATATATTGTACAATTCATGAACCTATGGTCGGGTCTTGGCTTAGTCACGAACAAAATTAGCTCGAGAACTTGGAAACCATAACAACTACAACAGTGCTCTCCTCGACATTTTGTAGAAAATTCCATGCTCTACAAAAAGGTGTTACAAGTTTTCTTGATATCTTATACGGTTAAAGCTGGATTCGCAAAAAAAAAGAAAAAAATATCACAAAAATAATCCTAATTGTCCCCCCAGAAGATATCAAAAAATATTTAAGATTTGTTTGAAGAGCATGAAATCTTCTCCGAAAAAGTCTGCGAGAGCACTATTCTAATTGTTATGGTTTTTAAGTTATCAAGCTAATTCTGTTCATGATTAAGACGAGCCTCGACCATATTTGCACTGTATATAGAAGTTTCAGCCTCTTCCTCAGAGAAACGGCATTCTGATATCTCTGCTAGCCTAATCGTTCTCATATGCCTTTTGGAACCGACAGTGACCTGGTAGGATTACGGATACACCCCCCAATTTTGCCCTGCAAAGTTTCTACAAACCATCAGGGCTCTTTTAGCTTTGTTGGTTACTTCCAATTCCTGCTTGTTCCCCTTGTTCCAAAGGAGTTTATTATCTAATGTAAGATCTGGATATTTGATCTCTGTCTTCCACCCCAATGCTCTGCCCATCTAATTTGATGGCTTTGAGATTGAGTTTCCTCTTCCTTGTGAAGGCTACTAGTTTAGTTTTGGTAGAGTTGATGTTAAGTCCCACCCACTGGTACCATCTTTTTGTAAAGATAAGTCGACATATCCCTAACAGGATATGCCAATGCCAGCCAGGCCGCAGAGGAGGTCATCCACCGTCATGTGGTGCCTACATGACCAGGGATGCAAATCCGCCTTGTGGGCAGCCCCTGGTTGTACTGATTGAAATGAGTTTCTTGGCCTAACTCAATTTCTGCTATCGACTCCTCCGTTTGTTAGTGCTCTATTGACCGCCTCGTGTGGAATGTTGTCGAAAGCACCTTTTATGTGCAGAAAGACGCATACAACTATTTCTTTGTTTTCCAAACCCTCCAGAATCGCTGTTGTCAACTACATCAGTGCAGTCTCTGTGGATTTGCCTGTCTGGTACGCATACTGATTGGGATGCAATAGCATCTGATTCAGGATCTCCGTTCTAATATAATTATCAACGACCTTTTCCATAGTTTTTAAAACAAACGATGTGAGGCTAATTGTATTTCGGGTAGCCTACTTTAGGTATGAAGGTGACTTTAGCACTTCTTCCATTTTTCTGGAAGCTCTAGACTGCTTCGACATATTCGAATTATTTATATGTGACAGGATGTCCTTTTGTCCCTTTTGTAATAGGGCCGACACAGCCGGCTTGACACGATGATAGCAAAATTTGATAGTAACTATCATGATAGTTTGTGATAGAAAAGTGTAGTGTTTACACTGTCAGAGTATTTAACCGAAATATTTACAAAAATGTGGTCCAGCAAACGACTATGTTCGCGATTTTTGTTGTCTGAATGACTTTTGTTCGATAAACAAGCAAATTTTTGGTATTCTTCAAGAAATGTTCTCTACACCTATATAGCACAAGAAATTCACTTAGAACCTAAAATGGTGGATAGTGCGATAGTCCTCTCACGAGAGTGCGCACACAACTCTCATGCGATTGACACTATGATAGAAGCATGAGAGTTACTGTCGTGATAGTTACTATCACATTTTACTCTTATCGTGTCAACCCTGCTGTAAAATTCCATTTACATAGCTTCAAACGAATCGATAGTCGCAGTGGTTAGACAGCTATCGATTAGGAGCCGGCTTTCAATTCTCTGGCGGGGCGGTGACATTTTTTCAGAGAGTTGAAGTCCGGATCGACTTACCATTCGCTGTTCGAACCAAAGTGATTAACAGCGCGGCATTATAAAAGGCGATATAATGCTGTCACAAAGCCATTTGAACACAACTAGACACATACAAAGCTACACCACAAGAGTTGCAGTGATAGCCAGACAAACAATATAGCTTAAGGAGTCGCTGCAACTAAATTGTCTTACAACAACATTTCCTGATTTCTGAAGCGTCATCAACGAATCATGTGTATGTATGATGAAGGAATAATAGTTGATTCCATGGAGAGAGGATAAGCTTCTGGAAATGGCCGCAAGATGGTGTACACACGGGATGATGTGTCATTTTGTTCATGTTCAGTTGAGTTGGGTTGGATTTGTCATTTAGATGTCATCGAACATAACCTCAATATTATACCAAAAACGTCATCTCAATTCTAAACATATCCTATTAAATTGAGACTGCAACAATTTCAATCGGTTACATTTTTCTGTTCTAGACTGTAACTCATATTGAATCCAGCATAGATGGATCTGGAAAAGCGGCATTAACCTCAGCTCGACTTCCTTTTTTACAGAAGAATTAGCTTAGTATCATTGTGTGTTGCATACAGCTTTATACTGCGTTGTATATAATAAGCAAGGGAAAATTTGAAGTGGAAAAAATAGGGATACCCAGCCAAAGGAGCGTAGTTGTTTCTTATAGGGTGGGGTCATTATGCATTAAAGTTTAACGAACCCTCTTTCGCTTTTACCTTGCTACCAGGGAATAAGTGGAGTAGGTACTCAAGCAATAACCCCTTATACTTACTTTTCATCCCTGGACACTTACATTTTGCAAAAATGGATTTTCGAACGTTTTAAATATTTATTAAAATACAATCACTTTCTAATCAACCCGATCTAATTAGAAAAACAAAATAAAAAGAAAAAAAAAACAGCAAACTTGATAGACACCCAGACGTGGTACGACAACGAAAGCCTTTCAAGTCTTTCAACTTTTCATCCACCACCTACTAAATATTCCAAAAGATAATAAATTATTAATCCGTTTAAAATGACAAAGGGCCCCGTTTATTTCAATTAGCTATCGATTCCTGAATCGACCGCCCAACTTCAGTCGGTATTAGTCGACGAAATGGCACTTAGATTAGTTGTGTAAAACTTCTACGCCGAACTTTTCTTTTCCAGATTCTGACTTCGTCCGGGGTAAATTACGATCGTCTACTTAGTGCAAACACACAAAGTGTGGCAAAGAAAAAGGAGATAATAGACTAGAGGCGGTTAATTGGTATCTATCTATTCGTTTTTTTTTTCACTGTTATTACTATTATCATAAGAAAATAAATTGTTTTAAAATTTTATAGAAATATAATTTTTCTCAGAAAACTGTGAACTAACAAAACATATCAGTTCCCATTGTAGTAGTAAACAAGCATCGCCAATCAGCAATCGACAAGCGCAAAGAATTCAATCAATCTAGTCGACTACGCTTGAATGGAGGTAATACGACCTCTCTATTGGATAGCGCGCAATTCTCCGATATGATCTCCTAACAAGATCCACGCCGAACGTTAAACAAATTATACCTCGTCACCTCGAACATGTAGTCCTCCTATGTATTATCCTCTAGCAGGTTCAGTTCAGATGAAACGAGTTAAGGTATAACGTTTCGCAAGAACATTATCAAGCAGATAGGTGTTACCGGTTAACGTTAAGGGTGTCATGGCTTTCGAAAAGAAGCTTGTCACTTACCTTGCGCTGAAGAGATGTTCGTCGCCAGTAGAAGTATCGGCACTAGAGGCGTTATTAGTGACGGTAGCTTGAGCTTGAAATTCTTTCGATAAATTGTAGTTCTTGCCGAGGCTATCGATGATGGCGATGTTGTTTTTGTTGTCGTTCCTGTAGATGTTGAAGGCGACATCGTCGCTGATAACATCAACTTAAGTGTTGATGATATGGAATACTGTCTGAAAAGAAGAAATGTTGTGTAATAATTTGTTTTATTTTAGGAATGGGTTGGTAAAAATGGTAAAATTTAAAAGTTGATTTGCAACGCAACAGAATACACAAGTAACCCAACAGTTTTTTGGACTTAGATATTCTAGAGCAACCAATTTTTGTTATATAATTTATCATAGGTAACGCCATGAAATGAGAAATTTTCAAGAGATCTTTTTCATACAACGTGACTAAATCGCTAAATTCAATTTCACCTGGGTTGCGTTCTTTGCATCCCTCTGCGTTTGCGCGTCAGCTACGCAAGCAATACTTCTCATCTTACTGACTGCCGTGTTGTTTGTTTTTTTTTTCCTTTTTCTTTACTATCCCAATTAGTACTTAGTTAGTTCTGCAATTGCTTTCTTGTATTTGTGTTTAGATTTATGCGTGTGCTTATTTTGGCCAGGTTCAGAAGGAAGATCAGCTGCTTGCTGCAAGCAGCTGATTCTGAACCTTTTGGTACAGTTATAATTTGGTACTATTGTATAAACTATTGTATTGTTTGAATTTACCAATAAACTGCTATTATTATTATTATTATTATTATTATTATTATGTTTCGTCAAGACTTATGATATTTCTCATGAAGCTTGAAATAAAATTTTTTGTTTGTTCTTTATTTTTTTGTGTCTACCAGCTGTATCTTTACCTTTACTGTGGTCACTGGTGGTAGCAAAATCCTCAGGAGGCTAACAAGCCTTGACTTTGAAGTACACGACTACGCCAATAACCTAGTAATTACAGTAATGGGCAATCATGACGGTTTAATATCAACCCGCATGTAGAATGCTCTCCATCGAACTTGGCTGTGGTGTTGGAACTGTCATCTCCAGCAGACGTCGGAAAGGGGCATCGACGAATTTTTGGCAAAACCTAAGACTAAACCCCAAGATGGTCCTCTGGACCTACTTGACTATATAGTCGGACAAATGGTTATATTCGCATCACTGGTGTGGGTGGACAGAAACAAACGAACAACGAGGACAAGTCATGCTACAAAAGATACAGCGACTTGCTTGCGTAGACATTATAAACATAATTCGCACCGGCCCAACTGCAGCGATAGAGCCCCTGTTAAACTTGATTCCCCTGCACCTGCAGGTAAAGTGGGAAGCAATAATGGGTGGCATTAGATTGGAACAAAACATAATATAATAAAAATTAATGAATTAAAAATAAATAAAAATTGCCCAGAAATTATTAATGAACATAATGACTTATTTGAATTGATTACATTAAGAGAAGAATTAGATTTAATGATTAGAGAGAATATTATAGCATCAATAACAGAGCCTATTCAGTTTTTTAATTCGATAGTTCTTGTTAAAAAACCAAATAATAAAATTAGAATTTGTTTAGACCCAAAGCATTTGAATAATGCAACACAGAGGGAACACTACAAAATACCTACCTTTGATGAACTCACGACAAACTTAAATGGTTCCAAATATTTTACAATTCTTGACGCTAATGAAGGATTTTGGCAAATTCGATTAAGCAATAAAGCATCACAATTAACAACATTTGCAATGCCCTTTAGAAGATTTAGATTTCTCAGGTTACCATTTGGTTTAGTGTGCGAACCAGATATTTTCCAAAAAACATTTTCCGAAGCATTTTCAGGAATAAAGGGCATAAATATTTTATTTTGATGTGAGTGAACCTATTACCTTGTCTGTAGAAAGTTCGAAGTATTCACTGGAAGCAGTAATACTTCAAAAAGGTAAACTTAAAAAAGGTATATGCTTCAAAATCTCTAACTGATTCTCAGATGAATTATGCTCAGATAGAAAAAGAAGCTTTAGCCATATTGTTTGGTTGTCAACGATTCCACCAAACTAAACTAAACCATTTTAAAAAGCAAAAGAAGTAAGCTATTGGCCGTACATGACACAACAAATTACAGATATGATTCACAAATGTTTTACTTGTGCGAAGTTTCAAAATATGAATCAAAAAGAACTCATTATCAACAGAGAACTACCATACAGACCTTGGCAATCAATCGAAGCCGACTTTTTTTCACTTTAATAATTATGAATATTTGTTAATGGTAGACATGTATTCTAAATATCCTGAAGGAATATGTCTAAAAAATGATACTACTAGTAATAATGTAATACATCATTTTAAATCAATTTTTGCAAGACATGGAAAACCAGATATTTTGTATACAGATAGTGGACCTCAATATGTTAATTTAAAATTTCAACATTTTCTAAAGGAATGGGAAATAACTCACAAAACTAGCAGTCCACGTTTTCCTTAGTCAAATGGTTTTATAGAAAAACATGTCCAGACAATTAACAAACTATAAAAAAATTGTATTTGGTTTTACTGGAATATAGACCAGCTCCAATCAGCTCAAAATTGCCATCTTCAGCTGAAATATTATTCAACAGAAAAATCAAGACACAATTACCTATACAAGAAAAACTATTAATACCAAATAATGCTACTAACGTTAGAAAAATATTAATAGAAAATAAAAATAAACAAAAGAAATAGTTTAACAAAAACACCAAAATATTGCCTAAATTAAAAAGAGGAGAAAGGGTATAGACCACGATCGTATAGAGTTAGTGCTGATAAAGATAAGAATGAAATTGTGAGAAACCGAAAATTCTTGAGAAAGTTTAAAAACAACAGAAGTCAAGATAGAAATTCCGAATTATTTGATGAAATGTTAGAACATTATATAAACAGGGATATTAATTTAGAGCACATTATCAAAACGTAACCGTAAGCCACCATCTTATTTAAAAGATTATGTTTATTAATCAGGTAGTGTTAGACTACCTGATGATTAAGAAAAGGAGGTGTTGCATGTTTGAATTGTAATACGTTAGGTAGTTTAGGAAAGATGCCTAAAATCGTAGACGTAGACTTCTTTAGAAGTCTGGAGATTAATTGGGACTAAAAGACTAAGGGTACTCACAATAGATCTTACAGGTCTTACAGTGTAGCAACATTGCCTGCACAACCCACATCTAATCTAATCTAATCTAAAATGGTGCTGCAGGCCACACAGAGCGTGAAGCGATTATTCCAGGCTGCTCTTAAAACACAAGGACGCTTCATTCCCCTGACTTGTAGTAACGATCATTTACTGAATGTTTTAGTAACTAGTTTTCAGGCTATATTTTTCTGCTATATTTGCCACATCCAATACATAATAACTATGTCACTAACTAAGATCTTGTACCTACACATTTAAGATGATTGTACTGAAAACCATGTACACAAACGCATATTCTGCGACTGAATCTTCCCTCTCTTTGACTGACTGTACATACTTGATCCCTGAAATGACGCCCTTTCATTCAAAAAGAGTCTGTTGAACCTCCCACGCCAGCCAGTTTTCTTCTTATACATCACCCGTCAACCCCATCCCTCTCTCGTTCACCCGAAGGGTTGGCAGTACAGTGGCGGAGAAATACACGAGAGGGGTGTGGGTGTGTTCCGAACCGTCTCTTCTCATGTTGAATTCCGTCTCGTACGGATTTCGCATGCAAATTTTCTCTTTGCGGATGTTTTGACAGCACATCACTACTACGCTTACGAAATTAATAAAACCTGGAGGAAAAAGAAATGTATGTATATATACATATATATCTTTACTACGTTGATGTGCGTTCACGTATGTACATATATACATGTTTTCCGGATAATATGTGTATATATTTCCTTGTATGTATGTACCTGCGTAAGTATACAGTAAAAATCTCTTCCCTATAGTCACCTATAAATACGCGTATTATATATAGGTTTGTATGTGTGCGTTCGGGAAGAGAGCAGTGGGGAGCGCGGAGTCGAGCAGCGATGCACGCCTTTCTCGAAAAACTACAGCTAGACATTAGTAACAGTTTACTTGCGAAGGTGTATGGTTTGGTCAACTGTTGCGAATAATTTTCAGTTACCTTTATTTTTCTTCTACTAGAGTTCCAGTAGTTTCCTCATTATATTTTAGGGATTAGTATTTGCTTTCTTGGTTTTACTAAATTTATGGTTATTGATTATAAGCTAGCGTATAAGCTTACTTGTTTCGGTATACGATGGATATTTTTTCCCTTGACCAAAAAAAGTTTGTTATAAAACAGTATCATCTTGGTCGCAGCATAAGAGAAACTGCACGGGTATTTCAAATTAACTTTCAACATACCATTGCGTTTGAAACAATAAGACATATAATTAAAAATTTTGAAAAATATGGCTGTTTAAATCCGTTAAAACATACAAAGGCAAAGATACCGCAAAATGAAGAACGTGATTTTTTGATTTGTGCTTCTGTAGAGGAGCAGCCACAATCGTCTAGCACGAAAATAGCCGAACATCTTAACATTGCCAGCTGCACCGTTCGTAGGGTTTTGAAAAAAAATAAGTACCGTTCGTATAAATTAAGCAAAACGAATGAGATTTTTCCTGATGACAAGTATAAACGTATGCAATTTTGCGAACAAGTTATGGAACGATGTAATAACGACGATAATTTTGTAAAAAACATATTGTTTACTGATGAAAGTTCATTTCCGTTATACGGTCGCCATAATCCAAGCGTTACAAGATATTGGTCAAGGGAAAATAAGCATCTTGTTTATAATGCTAGAACTCAATATCCTGAAAAATTAAATGTTTGGGCTGGCTTATTAGGCAACAACATAATTGGTCCATTTTTTATACAAGGAACCCTAAATGCAGCCAAATATTTAAGTCTTCTGCAGGATAATATAATTCCTGCTATACGAAATGTAGCAGACACAAATCTTATTTGGTTTCAGCAAGACGGCTGTCCTGCTCATAATGCCGCAATTGTCAGAGAATATTTGCGCAGTATATTTGATGATAGAGTACTAACCGGCTGGAGCGGTATTCAATGGCCTCCTAGATCACCCGATCTGTCTCCTAATGATTTTTTCTCTGGGGTCACCTTAAGACATCAATTTATGGGTTTGCAAATAATAGACCTAATAATCTGCAGGAATTACGGGCAAAAATTATTGAATCTATTCAAAATATTTCACCGCAAATGATTTTAAATGTTCACAGAAACTTTTATGACAGATTAGGGCATTGCTTGTTTGCATTAGGAGACCGTTTTGAGCATACAATACGTTAATTAGTTCAAGTCCGTTTAAGTTTACAGTTCTCTCTTACAATTAGTTTTGTTTTCTTATAGCAACTATGATAGGCGTTGAAACAGATTACTTTTTATTTTTTTAATTCAAGGTTTATTTATTATGTATAGAAAACAGAAGTTATTATGATTTACCGCTTTATTTATTGTTATTGTTATAAGTATATCTGGCATTGTTTTAAACGCTAAAAATATTGAAATCTTCCACATAAGTCCACACTTATTACTGTTAATTATTACATAAAGTCCCTATTATTACCGCTAGCTCGACGTCCATCGACGTTTATGTATGTCTGCATCGCTGCTACACCATGCGTCCCCACTCCTCTCTTCCCGAACGCACACATACATAACTATATAATACACGTATGTATGTACATATTTATAGGTGACTATAGGGAAGAGATTTTTACTGTATATGTTTTGTTGAAGCTCTTTTTTTGATGTTTATTCTTCTCTATTACGTATGTTTATACGTGTCTTTGGCGTGCGAGAGTGTGTGAGGGTGATTTATTTTAAAATGAGCATTTTATGGTGCTACATTAGTTGAAATTAAAGTCAAGTATGCTGTTACGAAATTGTGCTTAAAGCAAGGAAAATATATGATGCGAATATCTTGCAGAAAATTTTGAAATTTTGTTCAATGTTATAAAGATATCCTAGAAAATATAAAAGTGATATTTACCTCTAATGTGAGTTCATGTAACTTTTTACAAACAGTTGCTTGCTAAGTAACCTAGAATCGCTGGCAAAAAAGGCGGAAAGACCGAAACATTGGAAGAATATCTATAAGCCATCATCAACATTAAATTTGGTGTTTTAGAGAAAGTGGAATGATTGCCAAGAACTTTTACCCTCTAGTGCTTACATACTACATATTTGCAAAGCTTTCATGTAAAGTTCCAAGCGCAATTTTCTGTTTCTTTGTTCAATCTAGGAAGGGTTAGGAAAAAAACGAGACATGGTTTCAACTCAATTTTTCACTTGTACACATACGAAGTATTTTTTAATTCGTTCAAATTTATCACACTTCAGCCCTATGCCCATGATAGAGAATGTAAAACTCTTCAAGTTGGCATCTTTGATGTTTTCTTCGCATATTTGGTCGATGTCAGATTTTGGCTCAATAGCCGTCTGACGTAGAAGGGGGGTGTTGGTCAGCAGAGACCTTATTATAAGTCCAGCCAACGACAAGGACAGAAAGATGTTAAATTCACCACATTCATTATTTTAATTTAAAAAGTAAAGCTAGCATTACAATACATATGCGTGTTGAAGGTTAGGTTCTTAAAAGTATTTTTGGTCATTATAATACATGTATTTTATTGCCTATGAAAGGCACTAAAGTAATTTCGGTCCTTATTAACGCCAAACCTATGTACATCACAATTTGATCATTTGGAAACTGTCGAAACTATTTCCTTTAACTTATGCATGGGTTTCTCTGAAGAAAATCTGCCCATTTTTCTAGATTTTTATAGATTCTACTACTCCTATTAATCCACGTTCTATAGAAAGGCACTAAGCCAGAATCCACGAAATAAGAAAAATCGATGCCAGCATTTATACGATTTTCTGTCAGATATTTTTGAACATATAATTATCAACGAATTTATCAACATATTCCAAGTGTTTGCTATAATCCCTTGCTAATTTAAGGTATGAAGAGCCATTTTTTTTGTTTTGGGAGGGTGGCAACTATTCTGCAATCTATGTATCCACGCTTCATTTGTTTCTATATCTTTAATTCCTTCCTTTAGATATAGTTCCATTAGACGAGCACTGGAGACAAGAGGGGTAAGTAAAACAGTAATCGAATGGATAAGCGAGGTACTCTCCATAAAGACAGCTGAGACAACGGTACGCCAACACACTACGAGGATCAGAACTACCCGTGGAACACCTCAAGGCGGCGTTTGTCGCCTTTGATATGGAGCCTGGTGGCGGATGAGCTGCTTAACAGATTGACTGCGTTCGGCGTACACTGCATAGGATATGCCGATGACATTGTTATAATAGCAAAAGGCAAGTTTGAGGGAATTCTTTGTGACCTGATACAAACAAGCCTTAGAATTACTAGCGATTGGTGTCGATCAGTGGGGCTGAGCATTAACTCAGCAAAAACCACAATCGTACCTTTCACTAGGAGCAGAAAACTCATTATTAAGGCGATAATAAAACTAAATTAAAATAAAATCTACAAAAACAGGTAACCTAAATGTTATGCACGGTCAATCCGATACGCATCATTAATTTCCGATTAACGAAAACAATGACGAATGCGGTATAGGTCCATTGTCATACTTCATTACACATGACTTATTTTTATATATTTCTAAACTTTCGAAAACATTTAGAAACTTACAATTGTTTATTTGTCTAATTAATTTAACATTCGTATGATCGATGGTGTGATCTGTTTCAAAAATTTGTTGGGCAACGCTCGATTTCTCAATTCTATTAAATCTAAGATTAGCCATATGCTCTTTGAATCTAGTTGAGACTGCTCTCCTGGTTTGCTCAATATATTTTTGATTACAATCTTCACAATTGATTTCGTAAATACCTGACTTTTCTAGAGGTTGTATTTTATCTTTAGGGTTACCGATGAGACTTCGTAAACTAGTCCCAGAACTGTAAACTATTCTGAGATCTAGCTCTTTGAAGATTTTACTCAAACCTTTAGTGATAAAGGGAGGGTAAGGGAGGGTCACAACGGGTGAAGCTTTAACATCCTCTCGAAAAGTCGTAGATTCTTTCACAGTTTTCTTATAATTAAACTTCCTAATTAACTTATAGATATGCTGAGGCTGGAAACCATCACACTTGGCCGCATCTTTTATAATTTTAAGCTCTTTCTCATACCTCGCCTTGTTCAAGGGAAAAGTGAGAAGTCTGTGGACCAAAAAATTCAGGCTTGCCATTTTGTGTTGAACACAATGATGGGAATCTGAAGGAATGTAGCGAAGTGTACTGGTTTCCTTTCTATACACGTCAAACTCTAATCTATTGTTATTTCTAATTACTAAAGTATCTAGAAGTGGTAGCTGACCGTTTTCTTGTCTTTCACAAGTGAACTTTATGGTTTCGAACCGATTATTTAATCTATTGAGAAAATCGTCAATATTACATTTTTTAGTGTCAAATATAGCGAAAATATCATCCACATACCTCAACCAAACCCTAGGAAAGTATTCGCTCTCGGATTCTAAGTCCTTTTCAAAACGGCTCATGAAAAGGTTAGCCAAAAAGGGCGACAAGGAGTTACCCATTGCCGTTCCTTCCAGCTGTTCATAAAAACTCCCGTTGAATGGAAAAATGTTCTGTATCATACAGATGTCAGTTAAGCGAATATATTCCTGGACACATTGTTGACTCAAACTACTAAAAGATGCGGCCAAGTGTAATGGTTTCCAGCCTCAGCATATCTATAAGTTAATTAGGAAGTTTAATTATAAGAAAACTGTGAAAAGAATCTACGACTTTTCGAAAGGATGTTAAAGCTTCACCCGTTGTGACCCTCCCTTACGCTCCCTTTATCACTAAAGGTTTGAGTAAAATCTTCAAAGAGCTAGATCTCAGAATAGTTTACAGTTCTGGGACTAGTTTACGAAGTCTCATTGGTAACCCTAAAGATAAAATACAACCTCTAGAAAAGTCAGGTATTTACGAAATCAATTGTAAAGATTGTAATCAAAAATATATTGGGCAAACCAGGAGAGCAGTCTCAACTAGATTCAAAGAGCATATGGCTAATCTTAGATTTAATAGAATTGAGAAATCGAGCGTTGCCCAACACATTTTTGAAACAGATCACAACATCGATCATACGAATGTCAAATTAATTAGACAAATAAACAATTGTAAGTTTCTAAAAATAAGTCATGTGTAATGAACTGTGACAACGGACCTATACCACATTCGTCATTGTTTTCGTTAATCGGAAATTAATGATGCGTATCGGATTGACCGTGCATAATATTTAGGTTACCTGGTTTTGTAGATTTTTGTTTGGTGTTCAGTGGGTTAAAGTGTTTAGTGTTCTACTTCTGCACCAAGAGATCCAGTGAAGAACTACGATTAAGGTTGAGGGAAAAGTTGCGCTTCTAATGCTTGATCTATTTTCATTGTACTGGTTCGCAGGTTGATTACCAACAATATACCATGAGTGCCTATTACAAGGATTTTTTGGTTTTTATATTGTGGTATTTGTCGACTTTTTCATCAGCTCGAATTCTTGTAAGTGGAAGATCATCGCTGTCCCATTCATCCCATTTCAACTGAAAATAATTTCCATATTCAATAGTATTATAAAACGTGAAATAGTGCTCTAATAAGACTATTCCAATTAAAGTTTCATCTTACAAATCTCCTTAATTCTCGTTTACGTTACCGTTATTCTCTTACCTACAACATCATCTTGGACAGACTGTATAATACAATAGCCTGACAGTATATATACACACATGCGGAGAAAAGACAGGTCCGGGGGTGTAGGTACATTACCCCGTGTCGCTTGTCACTCAGTTTTTATTTATTTCTATGTTTCCTTCGCTTCTTTCAAGCAAACGAATAGGGTGACGCTTCTTGCCTATAAGAGGTTATATACGGATATACGTTGGAACGGTGCGATTGTATATTCTGCGAGCAAATATCATGTCAAGCTATTGACATTAACGTAAAAAATGGCACTCGTGCGGAAATTTCATTAAATATCCTTCTCCTATTGCCGTTTTTTTTTTCGTATTCGTGTTCCTCTATTCTCGTTGATTTCCTCTTTTTTTATGTTTTGTTGTTGTACACGGAACGTCACTGTTTTAAAGAAAATATAGGGCCTGGTAATATATCACGAAATAGAGAGACAAAGTCGAGAAGTATAATAAATAATGAATAATGAATTATATTCGAGCGGCTGCGTCGTAAATTCTGACTATGTTCCTAAAAAAATAAATTTGGGAATTAGTACCATTCAAGAAAACTTTAGTGTGTGAAAAAATGGAGAAACATAGGTCCCTGCAGTACCAGGATTAACCCTAATCTAATCATCATCATTTTACGACCGATTAGGCCGATTAACCCAAAAGTTCAATTGTGGTAACAATGTCTAAATAAAAAACCAGAATTGCATAGTTAAAATGAAATGCCGGAATATAAAAACTTAGGCAACCCTGCCTGTACTTTCTGTAATACAGATGTCGTGAATGTACTGAGAGGCACGCTCCACGTCTCACGTAGTACATCTACGAGTATGTATGTACACACATAGAGACTTATACGTTCCTAGCATCAATCTGGAAATCTCGGAATCAAAGACGGTTTTTTCACTGAGACCGACTTTAGGTAGAGTGCCGTGCCATGCAAATTAGAGGTTTTGACATGCAAAGGTGTGATTCCTCTACGTCGCGTCGAAAGCGCGACAAAATCGAGCGTTTCACTCAAGAGCCATCTACATGCACTATAGAGAAGCTTTAGCTTTAGCAGTATTAGGAGGGGTAAAAACATAAACGACGTGATAATATCGTGTAACATTAAGACTGGTTAGATGGGGTGAGAGGGTTAGGGGAACCGGCGTAGATGTAGGAGGTTTCGCGAAAATTCCGTAATTAGCGTTGAAAGTTCTTAGCGCTTTAAGTTTATTGAGGAACGCGAATTATTGATGATTGCTAAAAGGGGATAAGTAAAGATGGGAGTGGCATAGTCTTTTAATGCTTTCCTCTTTTGTGAGGGATTAAGGTTTTGTGTACACTTAGAAAGTGCTTGTATAGACTTAACTAATTTTCGCGTTGCGTTTAAGAATATGGCCAATTTTCTTGTGGGTATAAGGTTCTATTTCAGTTCTGAATTGTCTACAAACAAATTTGAATTTAGATATTCTGGGTTTAGCTGAAGTTGACTGTGCAGATAATAATGCAGGGTAATCCAATAGTGTTTAATATAGGTACATCAGATGGCTAACAACAAGATTTCCTGCCATGCTTTTTCATGGCATGTTAAGGTCGTGATGAAGCAAATCGTCTCGAACAAACCTGCAAACTTGCAAACGCAGAAGTCTGCTTTTACCATCACACGACCATATTGATCTTGAATGAAAGAGTGGTCTTGTAATAAAAACACGAGCATTGCCACGGCCTCTACAAATCCGTAAGCCTAGAAACATAAAATCATGTTTTCACCTCCAACCTTTTTATACAAAATATGGTATAGGGAACGATGATAGCTCTGTAGAAGTTAAAACTGGCCTCAGAAATGTGTAGTAAATGAGCACGTTGATCCAAAGCGATATAGAAAGGGTATGACCACAGCCCCTGCAAAACTGTAAGGCTGGAAACGCCTGGTTTTACCTTCAAGCTTTTTGTCATGAGATATGACGTAGTGGACTTTAACAGCTCCGTATATGTTAAAACTAGCTTGAGAAATGTATACTAGATGACAAGATCGATCTGAAGCGAGGGAGTGGTTTTATAAAAAATAATGATGTTGACAAATCAATTCACCACTCAATTGAAATGATAATGAAAGTCTAGAAGAATCTATAGATAGATTGCTGGTCGTTATTTTGCCTCCACACGTAAATAGTTTACAGTTCGACAGGTAGTACAACTGATCGCTAAACTTCAATTCTAGTTGACAGTAGAGTGTCATTATAGTATCATGACATCAAAGAAAAAGAAAGCAACCATTCTTGTGATAGCGTTGTCGTGGGATAATACTGAAGAAAAGGAGCAAAAGCATTAATAAGTTTAATAAAAATCAGAGCATTTGTGACTGTTACAGACGAACTTGTCATGTGAATTGATATGCTGGTAATACAATAGATTTTAGGTATCTCTGTACTACCATCCAACCCGACCGCGTCGTACAACAGGTTGTACTACAATGCTACACACGTTGCAATTATCGTTTAGATCAGTGGTTCCCAAACTTTTTTGTGTCGTAGACCCCTTGCCATGTTTTTCGGTTTTGGGTAGACCCCCTACTTACCTGATATTGATTTTTTGTAAATTTCTAACCGTAGTGAAGTTTAATGTTAAAAACTTAAAGTAAAAACACATGTTAAGTTTTATACATTTATTACTTGAATTTAAATTAAAACTACTCACAATAAAATTTTGTATCTGTTATATAAAATATAACATAAAATAAACTAAGCAATAAGTAAATGTTTTTAGTGAGAAGGATGAACCTGGTGCTTTAATAATAAATTATCAACCTTTGGCGTCAATTTTGTAAAGTTTAATCTTAAATCTCCTAATGGCTAATGATGTCCAGTTTGTTTCATTTCCCTTTCCACTAGGTATAACGATGGAAAGGAAATTAAAAATTTCCTCGCTATATTCCATAATACGGGATAAGTAACGGGTATGTTGTTTTGCAGCCAGAATTGCTGATATCCGTTTTTAAACTGAACCTTAAGTTCTTTGTTTGTGCTTAGTTGAGTCAGTTCCTCTTGTATTATGACATTCGTTTCTTCTATGTCACCATATGGGTTAATTATCCACGGTGGTATTACCATAGTCAAAACATCCTCAAAATCTGAATAGAGGGCATTTAAATGTTGAACGTAGGTTGAACGACGTCTTCTTGGCAGTTTGTCTGTGACAAATTGGGGAACTGAGAAAATTCGCCCCGTCCAATATTTTGCTTCATTAGTTTAACTTTGGCAAGAAACGCTGATAAGATGGACTTTGTTTTAAGCAAATTTAGACTATCGCCTTCTAACTGCAAATTAACCATATTAAATTTTGTCAACAAATCTGTTAAATAGGCGTCCTCTTCAATAAATTGTCTTTTAAAATTTTATCTTTAGTATCCAGAAATTCTAAAATAGTCTCAAAAAGTGTAAAAACTCTTGCCAAACATAAACCTTTCGAAAGCCAGCGTACTTCAGTGTGAAGGAGTAATTGATGGAAGTGTTCGTCATTTTCTTCATACATTTGCGCAAATAACCGCGTATTCAATGCGTTGCTTCGAATTCGGTTTACTGCATCAATGATTAATTGAAGAGATTCATGCAATCTAATACTCAAATATTTAGCAACTAAATGTTGTCGATGGGTGACGCAATATATTGCTAACACCCCTGACACATTTTGTTTTAAATAGCTTATAAATCCACGATAACGTCCAACCATGGCAGGTGCTCCATCCATAGCTACTGATATTATATTTGATAAAAGGATTGCTTTTTCAATGAAGTAATCCTTCAAAACATGAAATATTGATTCACCTTTAGTGTCAGTTGTCAAAGTTCTTGCGAAGAGCAGTTCTTCGTAGATTTCTTGATTCATAATAAAACGAACATATGCCAATAATAATGCTGCATTGCCAGGTAAAGTCGACTCGTCTAGTTGTATAAAGAAATTGGTCGTTTGCAAATAATTACACAAGAAGCTTTCAACATCAGAACTCATTTCATCAATACGTCTTTCAACAATATTGTTGCTTAGGGGAATTCTTTCAATGATATCAGATGTAGGTTTGTCTAAAACAGTTTTTAAAACCTCTTCAACAACTGGCAAAATTAACTTCTCTCCGATAGTACGCGGTTTTCCGGATTTTGCAATAAGTAGCGAGATATTGTAAGACGCCCGCAAATCATCATCGTTTGTTTGTGACGTCGAAGCGAACATTCTGTCCAGCGTGGGTCTCTACTGAAGTTTATCTTTGAGTGTATTTCAAATCGTTATCTGTTTTATCATCTTCTCAGATGATCCTGCAGCTTAGATGGTTTCTTAGCATCATTGCCAAAAACTGTGTTGCATTAAAGGCACATAGGCAATTGTTTCTCCGACAATGATGGAATCAAGCCAAGCTTCAAATAATCAACGTTGTACTGTCTACATTTCTTTTTAGATTCGGACATGGCATCAGTAATCTGTGGGTAAAATTAATCTATTTTAATAAGACATAAAGTCAAGCAGCTGTATATTAAAAAATCAAAGTCAAATTTAAATCGTATGGTCTTAGATTTTATGGCAGGCATAGGTTTACAGCCATTATAAATGAAATGTGAGAAGCTGGATAGTTGTGGATTTCTTATTTTCTTAATTTATCTTTCAAAGTGGTAACATATTGTATGTTAATAATAAAATACATACGTAATATGTACATATGTATAATTGTCTTTTTTTAGATTTTTCCGAAATCATTCTGTAATCCGAACATCTCCTTGCAGCAATTACTTACGGATTACGGAGATTGCGGTGTAATTATAGTACCGATTGCTTAAACTTTGAAAAAGAAACTATTGAGGAGTATTCGTGTAATTTTGCATGATTTGAATATTAAACTACTAATAACTGAAGTCATGATTGGCGTAATTTATCTATCTTTGCTAACTACGAATACAAAACTAAAATTTAATATCAAATAATGTACTTACTTTTCTCCGACACTCTCAAACAAAATAACACTGATTCACTATAATTTGTGTGATAAACTACCAGTTTATTTTTTTTTTTATATTTTCTAACACTTTCCATTTCAAGATTCAGGAAACGAATAAACGTATTTGTCTCACATTCGTATTTATAGAGTGACGAATTGAACAAGTCAGTGCAAATTCGCGAAGCTCTGAGACTGCGCGTATGCTTGTAACAAGATGATACTGGTATATCATTATGTGCAGGTTTTTACAAGTTCAAAACTTGTAAAATGTAATGTATTGCTACCTCAAAGCGAATGCCTACATCCTACAACTTACACAATTTTATAAACATATATAATAAATTTTTTACTTCTTAGGTACTTTTATAAATAATGCATATGTCTTTATATTATAAGATAGTATAATGTAAGTAGGTAGGTACTATCAGTATATGTTGAGATCCACTATCGTGGACTCCCATTTTCATTTCATGGACACCCATTCATCATAGACCCCTGCGGGTAGATGTAGACCACGTTGGGAATCACTGGTTCAGATTGTCGGACCAACTACAACATTGTACAACCGATCGTATCGTCTGTAGACCTCTTTAATAATACTACAGTACTACCAATCCATCAATATTATCTTAGCATTTTTGCTTCTAATAGAAAAATATTGTAGCTCTAAGATATGCTTCCATCCAGTTCAGCGGCTTTATGTCGCCTTCTAAGCTCAATCCGATTTGAACCCTCTTCTTGGGTTGCATGGGAAATGGGTTTGCCATAGAGGGTACCCAATTAGGAAAATGTATTTTCAACTTGGTCTTCAAAATTAAGGCAAAGATCTTAGCCTTACCACTGAATTGGTGCTAAGTTTCTTCTAATTAATTTGTTTGAGAAATTCCCAACACATATCTTTAGTAAAAAAAAATTAAAGGTTGTAATGTTATTACGATAAAAGTAAATTAATTTGGAATGTCCATTAAATTGTAGTATTATGGCTTTTGTAACAATATTTTCAAGCGAATGTGTTACTACATACAGTACATAATTACGAAGCACCCCAAAATAATCTATTCTTCTTTTGTAAACCTATCGCGTTCAGAATTCGAGATAACCTACACTATCTGTTGGCCCGCCATAAATCCAAATTAGATCCCGTTGGCTGTAATTTATCGCTGTATTCAGCAATCATGATTTTACTTATCTGAAAGCATCTCACCCGATGACCTATTTGCCACTAAACGTGCATTATCCTCGTACAGTATCTGTACATTCCAGCCACTTGCAGTGGAATAAATATTTTGTAATTATAAAATCACGAGGATTTATAAGAGTTGAGTATTTACACATAAATACAGTGTGTTTTTTAAACAACAAAAAATTCAAGAATAAGACGTAATTAAGTAAAACTTAACTTATTTTTCAATTTATTACCTGTTACCTGAGATAGCGATGAAAAATGCTGTTCAGAAAGGCAGGTATTTGATAATCAAATTAAACTTTACAAAGCTTTGTTTCCGAGCTGCGCTTGGCAGTGTTAGCTCAGAAGTTACCTACCTTTCCTCGAATATAATTTGAAACTTCCATTGGCAAGTACTCCTAAGTAAATAAAATCTTTTTTCTTGCTTTTCAAACGCGTCCCTTCTCGTATTCTGAATCCATGCTTTATTTTTCGAAAATTTTGCAAATGAAACGTTAATAATCGAGTGAGCATTTTTCTTCGGTAAAGCTCCCTGTAGACTTTCTCAAAATTACTACGGTGGCTGTAACGGTAACGTACGGGGCGATAATCTGGTTCCAGAAGGTCAAAAAAGTCACAACCAGGAATACCCTTGACAAGCTGCAACGACTAGCATGAGTATGCATCACCGAAGCCATGAGAACATGCCCAACACCACCCCCTTACACATAGTGGTGGTGGAAGCGATCCTTGCGGTGATGCATACACTGACCAGGGTGAGGACCGGAGGAGACGAGACTCCGTACCAGAGAGCTTGGACATCTCAAGCGGGGCTCTCCCCACTTCTAAGTCTACTGAACGATGAAATTGTTAAAGATAATATACCTATATCTATTTCATTGTGATCAATTTTTCGAGTGTATGCTACGGTCAATTTGATGAGACCAAAATTGGCATTAATAATTTCCCTTAATTATTAATGCCAATTTTGGTCAAGTCAAATTAGGAAGCACACGAGGAAAATTGGAACAATGTAATAGTCGATTACTTATCAAGCTCGAGCTATATTTGCTAAGATTATTTCCTACTTAGCAAAATAAGCATACCTATTTTATTATCTGTTAAGAAAAGAAAATAATAAATTATTTTGAACCAAAATTAAACACACAATTATTGTATGTTATATTTCCTGGTGTTGCTGATGATCTCTGTTTTTCTCACGATCGTCTCTGATAAGATGGAAAGTCTTGCTTCCTGTCCCTGGTTTTGCATCCCTCGTAACTGATTCAAAATTTGTTGGTGATGTTGTTGGTCCATCTGTAAATAGGGCTGAATCGAGGAAGAATTGGCATGACCAGATATTTTTATTAATTGTTGTTCGGGAACTTCCGATTTGGCTAATTATGACACAGCTGTTGAACGGCAAGAATGATTAAACCAATAGATTCTGCTCCTTGTTTTGTCCATTTAGGAATTTCGTTCTTCCCAATAGGCGAGTTTTTGTAGCAGAAGGAATTTTTCTTCTTCCAAAATGGATTAGCCGATCGCAGGTAAAATTAAGCCCACGTTTCCCAACTTATGTTTTAAAAATTCTGATTGGACAACTATCATTGGACAACTAGCATTTATGGTTTCCTCCATGGCAGATCTTACTAAATATGGGATTATATTCTACTCTACGCGACTCAGTTCCATCAGATTTAATTTCAATTTTGAAGCGATCTACCAAGCAGTTGACTCCTTCCCCACCACACCATACCAGTTCCACGGAAGCTAAATAGTAGAATTTTTTCTCAAGTCCATTTGGCGTTGTCTCGTCACAATGGTCTATTATGTCAAATAAATTGTCAATGCTTAAAGAGGTCGGACTTTGCTTTCGTTTATCTGGAACTTTTTGCAGTAGTCGTCGTTTGCTGTTACGAGCATCTCTAGAACTTTTGAATTCAATTCCTTGAAAAGGATCAATTTTATGTATATCGATGTTATGCTCCTTAAAATATAACTCTTGAAGACTTTTTACGCAGCAAATCCCGATGGTTCGTGGATCAAGCCTTATTGGAAGACTGGCTTAAAAAATTAGCCTTTCCATATTTTAAAAATTTACAGGGGCCAAAGATATTAATCGGTGACAATTTAGCAAGTCACATTTCACTTAGTCATTCAAGAATTTCAAACGAGTAACATCAGGTTCGTGCTTCTACCACCTAACACCACAGATCTAACTCAATCATTAGATGTGTGCCGTTTTAGACCCATTAAAGGTGCGTGGCATAGAATTTTGAATGTATGAAAGAGAAAAAATAAAGGACCTCTTCGGAAAGACCTGTTTCCCCAGATGCTCAATTCAACTTTAAAAAACCTTGAGATTAGTCTCCCCGAAAATAATAAATCGGGCTGCTGGGCTACGGGTTTGGTCCCACTTGATCGGAAAGTCGTTTTCAAACGCCTTTCGAAACAAAATTTGACATCAAGAACAAACGAAATTGCTGAGGTTTTAAAGGATATATTTGAGGCGACGAGATACCCGACGAAGGACCATCCTCAAAGGTAAATGTTCCTGCAGGCCAAAGCATAACGGTAGATTCAGTTTCTACGCCAGAAGCAAAACCTAGTGGATCAAACCAGCAAAGGAAGAAACCAAAGAAAATATCAAAACCTAAGACACGTCAATCAAAGTATGAGTTTTCTAGTAGCGATGAAGTCGACGATTTAGAACTTGAATTGACTGAAGAAACTGACAAGACTGATGAAGAAACATAGAAGACTGAAGAAAAGAGAATACTAAAGCGAGTGAGGTAACTGACTATACTTTGATAGACAAAGAGGACTTATTACAAGAAAATGCGTTTGTCATTGTTGCACTTAGATCCCAGAAAGGAAACAAAAAAAGATACGTAGCAACTATCACCTTTAAGGTTCCCTTACAATGTTCTTTTTTAAATAAACAAACGAAGATGAAAAATACATTTATCTTCCCAACTGTACCTGATCAAAGTTATATAGAGCACGAAGAAGTAATAACCGTCCTTCCTCCTCCAACCTGTTTAAGAAGAGGAAGATACCAATTTAAAAATGATTTAAAACATACAACATATAATGTTGAATAGTTTATACAATGTTTTAAAGCTAAGTATTAAGTTTTGTAAGAAATCCGTGCGTTATTTTTATAATAAAATAAAATTTTCAAGTCACCTCTACTATTTAAGTACAAACAATGGGTTTTAGAGGAGTTTTTCAAGTCTCCCAAATAGGTGGGTGAAATACACACTTTTTGTTTTTTCGTTTATTCATACTCTAATCTCTTTAGTAATGGCGTTATTTAATTGCCACGGTTGTTTGGCATATTTTCCATATTTTTAGATATAAATTGATGCGGATAATTGATTTCTATTTAATGAGAATTGTCAAAATCATAGTCAAGTCACCCATTTCGAAGGTATAATTGAAGAGAAGAAAGAAGAATGTGAAGAAAATGAATTTCGAATCTCTATTTTTGAACCAAATTCTAGAAACATTACGCTCATAAACCTAAAAAAAAAAAATTAGCCGATTGAAGTCACGTCATTCTATTATATTATTGACAAACCGATTCCGAGCGAGTCTCTTAATTAGAAACCACTTTCATCTTCTCTCCAACGTGGTCGCAATGCGCTACGTACTTAGAGAGGGCGATGGTTTTCAGTCTCGAACCAACTCTAACGGTTTCCTCATTTTCCGCTATCGTTCGCTTAGCTCGTCGTTCATTATCGATGTGTAAACAGTGGAAGTAAATCGGGCTTGTCGGAAACCAACGGGCGACATTCCGAGTTCAGAGAGCTACGAAAAAAGAACCGGTTTTTGCTCCGGCAGATATCCCCAATGGATGAATGGATGGATGGACGGATGGAAAGGCCGTTGGAAAAGCTAATTCATTTTCGTCGATTTTTATGATTTGCGCTTTTGTTCCTCGGGAAAGCAAGTCGTTTTTTTTTTGAGAAGTAATAATGAAGAAATTAGCTAGATGGATAATTCGCTTTTGTAAATCATGTTTGGAGATTTCGAAACGAAACAATTGTTGTTTGTTAAAGATCCATATTTTCTTATGTAATTGCGATTAAATTAATTTCACCTTAAAAGCAGGTCATCCGTGACAATACCCAGTAACAGGTCTATACCGCTAGTTTTAATGTAATTGGTAATACAATGAGTATGCGGTTTTTTTAATTTATTTCTGGAAAATAATTAATTGTAATACTTCTAAAACTAAAATTAATTAGGTGAAATGCAGCTTTTATCTATATAAATACAAACTATAATCAAATAATTACATCTCTTTGTTCGTAATTACGCTTCCATGACATATAAATTAGATATTAATAAATTAATCCGACTTCTGTCACTAGTTATAATTCGGTTAACTTAATCCGAATATGCCAGTGGATTTCACATAATATATTTTTAATTCTGATTCAATTCGAATTACTATATGCTATAACGAGCAACAAAGATATATAACCAGCACTAAGGGAACCAGGATTAATTATTTAGATATAATTTTGGAATGTTATTTTGATGTAGAAGGCTTCATAAAATCTAGCAAAATCGCCTGACGGCTAGAAGATTTGTTTTTCTCCCGTAAAATTTCCTCATAGCACGCTAATAATTTTTTTATTCCTTGTTTTGTAGAAGAAATGCGTTTTTCGTTGGAATCTACAGTGTGTTTCACTTTTCATGGGGACACCTAAATAACTTTTTTATTTTGAAAGCAATCAATATAAAATTTTTATCAGTTATGTAGGCCACGACAATGCATCTTTTCATATGAATAGAGTTTTTATAAAGTCAAAATCTAGCCAACTACGATTAAAATAAAAAGTAGCGTTTCAAGTCGGGTCATAGTAGCGATTAAGATAGAGCAAAAAAGTATTAAGAAAAGTTATTACAAATCACTCAAGAACTCCAAATACCAAATTTCTCTGAAAAATTTGTAATTTTACATTTTTCTCCATTTTTATGCCATCAGCAGATGATAATTTGTTATTGCAATAATAAGAGTGCCATGAAACAAGAAAACGATTCGCAAATTTTATTCAGTATTAAAGAACAAAATATAGCAACAATTTAACGAACAATATTTTAAATAGGATCTTTTTCAACTAGATCACCTTGAAGACGGATACATTTTTCCAATCGTCTTTTGTGATTCAGTACAACTCGTCGTAGTATTTCTGGGGAAATTTCTCGGCAGGCTTGTCGGATTCTCTGACACAGTTCCTGTATGTTTTGAGGTCTTGATGCATTTTTAATAGTTCCCCAAAGGAAAAAGTCAAGTGGTGTAATGTCAGGCGATCTAGGAGCCCACTCTATTAACGGGCTATTACGACCTATCCATCTTAACGGAAAGTTCTCGTCTAACCATGCTCGCACTATTCTTGCGTTATGAACCGGGGATCCATCTAGCTGGAAGTACAAATCTCGCCTCTCATCCAGTGGTAAATCATCAAGCACATCCATTAATTCAGTATTTAAAAATATAAAAACCTTTCTGCATTTAGCGTGTCAAAAAAGAAAAACGGGCCAATGATTCGTGCATTTAAAATTCCGCACCACACATTAATTTTCTGTGAATATTGTCTTTTACAGTTGATGACCCAGTTTGGGTTTTCTGTTGCCCAGTATCTACAGTTCTGGGACGAAACTACACCGTTAGTAGTAAATGTAGCTTCATCACTAAACATAATTTTTTCAAAAATTCTCTGTCATTTAGATAATTACCTTGAGCCCATAGACAATACTCCATTCTTCTATGGAGATCTCCATCTTCAAGAGTGTGTAAATATTTTGGCTTATACGGTTTCAATTTGTGACGACGGAGACATCTCCAAATTTTAGAGTAAGAGATATTTAAATTTCTAGCCATGTCTCGTAAACTCGTGTGAGGATTATTACGATACGCTGCTAATATTACTGCATCTAAATGGTGTTCTCGATTGTTCAATCCTCGTGGACGTGGTTTAGTAACATTTCCAGTAGTGTTGAAAATATTATTCAAGTATGCAACAGTTCGATGACGGATGGGTGGCCGTTCAGGGTGCCTCGCGTTAAACTCTCTAGCCGCCTCTCGGGTAGAACGTACATTGTCACCAACAATTCGAATAATTTCTACTTTTTCAGCAATACTTAAATGTCTATCGGCCATTGCTTAGCAAAGTTCGATAGTTGCAACTGAAGTAAACTGTTTAGTGAATTGACGTTTGATGTTTGACGTTTGAACTGATGAATCGTTTTCTTGTTTCATGGCACTCTTATTATTGCAATAATAAATTATCATCTGCTGATGGCATAAAAATGGAGAAAAATGTAAAATTACAAATTTTTCAGAGAAATTTGGTATTTGGAGTTCTTGAGTGATTTGTAATAACTTTTCTTAATACTTTTTTGCTCTATCTTAATCGCTACTATGACCCGACTTGAAACGCTACTTTTTATTTTAATCGTAGTTGGCTAGATTTTGACTTTATAAAAACTCTATTCATATGAAAAGATGCATTGTCGTGGCCTACATAACTGATAAAAATTTTATATTGATTGCTTTCAAAATAAAAAAGTTATTTAGGTGTCCCCATGAAAAGTGAAACACACTGTTGTATGTTTTCTAAAATTGTCCAATGATTCTCACTGCATCTCAAACATTGAATTGTTTCCAAAAATCTTTAACAGAGAGCTCGTTGTTTTGTCCTATAGCTTCATGCAGATATGCAAATGATGACTCCCTGGTCCATCGGTTAAAGCAAACTGGTTGTATTGAATTTCTTTAGATTGCCAATAACGTTCGACTTCAGGTATGAAATGATAACCAAACCAGTCCTCAAAAAGGGAAGCTGTCACCCAAGCTTTATGATTAAACTTCCAAGCCACAGGCAAGCCAGCTTTAGATTTATTTTTCAATATTCTTGGATTTTCTGAACGATAAACTAACAGAGGTTTTAATTTACAATCACCAGCTGCATTCTCGCCAACCATCAATCGAATCAATCCTTTGTGACCTTAAAATCTGGAAATGTTTTCTCTTCACGTGAGATAAAAGTCCATTTAGGCATCTTCTTCCAGAACATACCAGTCTCATCTAATACGCAAACCTCTTTGTCAGCACTAGCCGCCTCTCCACTTTGTGTGATGCTATGCCAATTACAGCGCCTTATGAGTTCCCAGCATCCTCTTTCAATCTTTCAAAAATCAGCTTAGCTTAAGACCACACCATGTTCTGATCTCCAGGACAATTTTTCACATTTACCTAATTATCACACCATAATTTTAACATTCTTTCCATCTCAGCGATAATTTCGTGACGTTTACGTTCAATGGTTGAATTTAAAGATTGAGCATTTTTCACAACTTGGAGGATTTTTTCTTTATCCTTTATAATAAACTGTTCTGACTTTCGATTCCGATAGATCAAACTTCTTTGCCAACTCACATATTTGTATTTTTGAATCGAAGTCTTTAATAATGTTAAGTTTACATTCCAAAGATAAAATTTTTCTTTTCTTTTTAGGAACTTTTCTTTCAAGTACATGAAACCTGAACCATTGTGACTTTGACAAAAATTTGAACAAACTTAATTTTATATATAAAACATTTTTGTTCCGAGGAGGTGGTGGTAGTGATTGTTTTGATCTCTGCTGTCCCATTTGCATAAAAAGCAACAATACTTTGTAAAACCCAGCTGCAATCTGAGGTAGGAAGTAATGAAACTTTTACATCACCAGATAGTACAATTAAAAATGTTATTGTCTCTTTCATACCGAAAGCATATGCTACCGTAACAGAGGGTAATATATTTCCATTATGCAAGAGTACAAGTTTTAAACTGGTTTTTAAAGAGCCTATAAACAGATGCCAATGTTGTGGTTCAAATTCAATATGTAGCAAGTGCATCATTGTAAAAAGTATTTTGTTAGTTCTTCCTCACGAAAACAACACACTTTAGTAGCTGGATGCAGCAAATTCCATTCTTTCAATCTAGATCCTAATAGTTTAGACTGCTTTTTTGAGATCAGCTTGAGTTAGCAAATGAGGTTCCTTACTATTATATTAGATACATAGGTTTGATCATGAATTTTATCTGATGGTAAATCGTTCACATCATTTGCTGCGTCAGATAAATTAACTATACATCAATTTTCAGGGTTTGATATAAAATTATATTCTCTTTCCTTTTATATAAACTCCTGGACAAAATTAACACATCACTTTTTATTTTTACTACTAGTTGTCATTTTCACAGAATTTTTAGTCGTGAAATATAGTATCTAGGTAGCTTAGGATTTTGTTCGGCTTTATTGAAAAAAATGATGTAATTATTCGACGTTTGTGAGGTTATATGTTTGCAAATACGTTTATCTGGTGTTGATTTAGTAAAAAGCTGTTCAACAAAAATTGGTTAGTTTAATTTTGTTGATTATTTGTTTGATTATCATTTGTTTAAAATAATAAAATACACTGTCTAGTATAGTTAGAGTCGAAGATATGGATCGTCAAAGCAATTTAACTGAACATGATGCAGCGCAAGCAATAGTTCTGGTTAACGATGGTCGTAGCCAGCGTTATGAGGCTAATTTATTAGGCGTTAAGCAGTCAACAATAAGTCGGACGGTTCGACGTTTTTAATGAGCATGGGATTTTCTCTAGAGCAAGAGGACAAGCTCGTAGAAGATCTACAAATGAAAGAGATGATCGATTTCTCAGACAACTTGCCTTAAGAATGAGACGATCGACCAATTCAGAGTTAAGCAGAGCCCTAGCAGAAGTCCGAAACGTAGAGATTTCTGGAAGAACGGTCAGGAAGAAGGCTGAATGAAGCAGGATTGAAGAGTGGGAGACCAGCAATTGCACCACTGCTCACCAGGGAATATAGAGTTGCGAGATTGCGTTTTGCTAGAGCTTATGCAAACTGGACTATTGACGACTGGAAACAAGTTTTGTTTTCGAATGAAACGCGAGTCAGTCTGAGGTCACTAGATGGACGTGAGCGTGCTTGGAGAAAAGCACACGAGAGGTTTGCTGACTGCTAAAACGGTTAGAAGATAAATGGGTACATTTTTATATAAAATGAAAGTGAATTTAATTTTACATCCAATCCTATAAATAGATATAGAATGTCCCATAAAAAAAAAAAAAACAGAGTTATTGGTATTTAAATGTTTCTAAATGTTGGCGCCAGTAACTTTATGTCAACAAAAGGATCCGTACATGTTAATATTGGAAATACTAAAGCAATTCAAGGCGTATCAATTTGCGCAAACCAGATTTTCTTTTTTTAGTTTTGAATCCTACAGCTCGTTAACGAGAGGGCTGCAATTACAAAATTTTTGATGAAATATTTATTCTCTAGAAAACAAAAGCACATAAGTGATGTAGGAAGGTCTTAATAAAAGTTACTTAAAATATCATGTAGGAACTAAAAAAAATATAATATATAGGATGATCCATTTAAAATAATAAAGTTACATACGCTTTTTCTATAATTGGGACATCCTGTATATTTGAAAATATTTTCTAGCTATGCGTTGTTTAAATAGGGACAACTTTTATTTGAAGCTTTTTTTTCTATATACTGTAAAATAAACAAATCATCAAAGAAACCGCGACAGCTGGGACACCCTGATATGTACGATTTCGTTTATTAATATTTAATATTAACTTCATAATCTCTATTCCTGTTTAGCGTGAGAGGAGAATAGAAATCACCCAATGAATTTGTAGTTTTAATTATTGAAATTTGTTATAAGCAGCCAAAATACGTCTGCAAATGTACTGTTATGTTATTTGGTTGTCAAAATTATACGTACGACGCACACTCATGTTACCGCGGTTTTTGGAAAATAATTATAAAAGTTGAGAAGGAGGTCAAGAAAAAAAAACAAGGGAAGGACAATGGGTTTTTTTTTTAAAGTGAGACGAATAAAAGATAAGTTCTGAGAAAAGAAGAAAACATTTAAAAAAATAGAAAGTGAAGTTTGAAAAAGAAGGAAATTAGAGAGACAGGTGAAGGAAAAAGATTTGAAAAGATTGAAAAGTCAGAAAGGAAAAAGGAGAAAGAAAAGAGGACAAGAAGAAAAGATTCCAAACAAGGAGAAGGAAAAGAAAAATACTTCGAAAGGTCTCCTTGGAATCGGAAGTATTACTTATTTTTATTTTTAATATTACACATTTTAAGGTAAGGGTGCTTAATATAAAAATTTTTTAGGGTCAGGTAGGGTACTTGTAAACTAGGGGTAATTGGAAACAGTACTGGAATTTATTAAAAATTGAAAATAGGCGCGATTCGCGCATCAACTTCAGTGAACCCACCTCGGTCGGATATGCAGTTGCATAGTTTACTCCGTTACAGTTGATTTTACGCCAACAGTGATAGTAAGTTTTGGATAGTGTTTTATCGTTTGGAATTTGTTTCAGTCACGGAAATTTACAAGTTTTGTTAGAGAGACTGAAAGGTAAATTTGAAGCTCTTTTTTGCTTTTGGCGATAAGTATTTGATGCAGAGAAGCATTTTTTCTGGACGTAACCCCAAATTTGTTCCTTCAGCTTCGACAAATACCATCCTTGTCGTCATTACAAGGTCCGAAAAATGCACGCGAAATTACCCTTACGAAATTTGTTTTTGTGGATTATGAACGCCTAGTTGGGATAATTGTAAACAACAACTTGTCGCATCAAAATAGTATTTATTCTATTACAGGAACCAAGAAGGATGCCTAGGAAGTATATAAAGAAGAAAACTGACCAAAGGTACTCACAGGAAGATCTTCTATTGGCTGCCAATGACGGAAGGAAGAAGAACTCCACGTATCGTCCGGCTTCACACCAATATAACGTGCCTGTGAATAAAAGGGAGAAATATCCCAGACACGAAAATGGGAGGTGGACGTTCCACTGTGTTTATAACTGAAGAAGAAGAACAATTGGTGAAATGCTTAAAAGCCAGAGCACGAATGGGATACCCGTGCGACATGGACGAGTTACGGGACCTGGTTGCCAAATACGTCAGGATCCAAAAACTCCAATTTTTTTAGGCAGATCTCATGTTTTTGAACACCAAGGTTTTTTCTATGGCGTTTTTGAAAAATAGTGTTTTTTCAACATAGAAACGTGAAACTTCAATAAAGCATTTTTTATTTCTAGCCGCATTACTATTGTCCTGCAAATTCATAGCTTGTATAGGGCTAAATGCAAACACGCATATAAATTGATGCTCAAGCACGCAAAAGGTTCACTTACACTCCTATTCACACGCCCTCATCAAAACTTACTATTAAACTTAATAGTACAACAAATGCATGTTTCCATTTACCCGCTAAATTGCATATCATCTAATTTTGTGTTGGGGTAATTGTAAACAGGCCCCAAAATTAAAAAATAACATGGATAAACTTGAAATGTGGAAAAGACTTGAAAAAGGTCAAACTATACGGGTATTATTACAGGTGTCAATGACCCATCATTAAACACAAAATATAGCATTTAAAAATGCAAGTTTAAAATCAAAACAAGCTTGGGGCAATTAGAGAACCCTGTGACCAGAGGATGTTTACAATTACCCTGCTGGATAAATTTTTTGATTCCATTTTTGACATAACAGTACATATGTACGAAACTCAGTTTTAAATTACTTTTTTAAATAAATTATAAAAATATTATATTGTGAAAAACGTTAACTGTGGCAACATCGCCAGCTGTCACCCTTTAAATGCATAATCATATTTTTGTGACTAATAACGTATAATGGTTACGTTTAAATATTTTAAATGATGAAAATTCTGCGATCTACGAGTAAAATTATATACATATATTTCTTGTTTATTTTAAGTTTTGTAGAGAATTGAAAACTTATGTTTATATTCTTAGATTATACTCTGGTTATTTCAAAAGTAAATTTGTTCCAATTTTTCGCTGTAAGTATTCTATTCTGCGCTTCTCGTTATTAAACTGTTAAAAGTATAAGTGGGTTTAGTGTTCCCGTGATATTATTTACTTTCCTTGAATACGTTCGCTGTACAAGATATTATACAGATTATTCCCAGTTACCGTGGGATTAAGATTAAATTAGTCTTCGTCTTCTATTGTTTATACATCGTATTAAGTGGATCTCTGGAGTTGAGATACCGTCATTAAACTTCGAATCATCTCGGATGAATTACACCACTTTATCCTCCATTTTCCAAGGTATATGACTATGCAAGTATATTCGCATATACAGATCGTATTGTAAATATTAATGCTCTCTATTAAGAATGGGTAGTTGCCTTGCATATGAGTGATGATTTAAAAGTTGCTCACATCATATACGCATAAAAAGCTCACAATTCCACCACGAACTGTAGGTACTGTTAATATTACTCGTTTTCCAATTTGTACCGAAAACCGATCGATATGCGGCCGAAACAATAATGCCGAAAGCAACGTGCGACGCATCAACATTAGCCAAAACACCGCGACCATATAATCCAATATGCCCCGGCCTCTGACAAAACGATAATTGAAATAGCTTGTATATCGCACGCTGCTGGCACATACGTCCTGTTTTGTTTTCGAGTTATATACGCTCGTACTTCTCTTTTACACAGTGCAGGCACTCGCTTTTTTTTTCCTGCTTTTTAATTTATTTCCTCCGCAACAATTCCTATACGTTATGTACCTCTTTTTTTGGGAGTGGCTGTTAATTTCGTCGGTGCCTTTATCAGTAAGTAGCGGCAGGATTTAGTTAAATGACAGAACTGTTATCGTATTTTAACACAGAACGGGTATACCTTAATCTTTTGCAGGAAAACCTCTTGTGCAACATTCTCTTCACACATTCTCTGGTGCAACAACGAAAATATACAAACTGTTTAGCTTTATTATTATAAGAAAAAATCAAATTCTTGTCTAACACTTTGAACTACAGCATGATTAGGAGACCCGAGGCTAGTTGTCACAAGGGCAAGTAATCACAGTGGCATTTTTAGCCAAGGTAGCAGCCTTTAGACGACAGAATCGCGTGTACAATAATTCACTTATGGAATACAAGATGTCGCTCACGACAGCCTCAGATATATACTTTGGTTCAACACCTAAGAAAGTAAGGAAACTTGCTTACGATTATGCAAAAACTACCTCTCAAAGCTGGAATGATCATCTCATGGCAGGTGCTGACTGGTTTTCCGGTTTTCTGAAGCGACATTCAAGGTTGTCAAAAGTTTGTCTAAAGCTACGAGATTTAAGGTAGGTTTAAATGTTAATGCGTTCTTCGACAATTTGGATGTTTTTTATTAACGACACAATTTTTCACCGAATGACATATATAACATGGGTGAAACAGGAATAACCATTGTACAACGTTCTGATCGTATTGTAGCCAGGAAAGGATTTCGCCAAATTGGTTCATTACCCTCAGCTGAAAGGGGTCAGTTGGTAACAATGGCTGTTGCTGTTTCTCCTACACTATTTATATTTCCACGTGTTCATGTTGAAGACGACTTTTTGGAGCAGCTAACCGTTCCGGCTGGATAAATGATGAGCATTTCTTAACATTCCTAAAACACCTTGTTGTAAAGTGCACAAAGCAAAGTCCAATCTTGCAGCTACTAGACAACCGTGAAACACATCTTTCACACATCTCAGTGGTTATGCTTTCCTTCCCACATCATTGCAGCCATAAGCTGCAACATTTAGACCGCAGTGTTTTTGACCCTCTAAAAAAATTTATAAATTCAGCTAGTGCATCATGGATGAAATCTAACCCAAACCACTACTATTTATGATATTCCAGGAATTGTTTCAGTTGCGCTTCCTTTGGCAATTACTCCAAACAATATCACATCTAGCTTCAGAAGTACTGGAATTTATCCATACAATAGAAATATATTCACCGATCAAGATTTTCTACCCAGGTCCGTAACAGATTGTGAACAATGTTCAATTAATATTCTTGCCGCTTCATCGGCAACAGTTGCTGCATCGAACGCATTACAAAGAAAATCAACGGACAAATGAAGACCGCAAACACCACTGACAAATTTACCTGCATCATCTGCTACAGGCTCTAGCGTACTTTCACCAGAGAATATTCGGCCATTGCCGAAAGCTGGAGAAAGGAGCTCCCAAAGGAAACAACGATGAAATTGCAGCAAGAAAAAAAATCAAAAGTTATACCAGTCAAAGAAGAAGAAGAAGAAGAAACATATTGCTTGGTTTATGCTGGAAGTTATAGTACTTCAAAAGAACCTTGCATACAATGCACTCTGCAAAAACTGGTCTCATGCGAAATGTGCAAAAGAAGATCCTTTTTATGTATGTCATAATTGCGACTCTGATGATGATATGTGCAGAATGATAATATGACTGTACATTTTCTTAATGTTTTTATTAATCTGTTCGTATATAGTAGTGTTCATAGTTCTACAATTAAAATAAACTATTTTATTCGTTAATATGACTTATTATTTATGTGTGACAACAAAACCCGTATAAAATACTAAAACAAAAAAGATACTGCAATATTGTAATATATTGAATGCCATCACTGACTTCGTATGTGACAATGAGTTCCAGCCGGACGTCTCCAAGAACGCTTTTCATACTAAATAATGTACCTGGCCATCCAGTAGAATTAGCTAGTGACGATTCCCAAATTTCTGTCGTATTTTTACCGCCCAACTGCACACTTCTGATCCAGCCAATGGACCAACACGTAATCCAAGCTCTAAAACTACACTATAGCAAGAATCTCTTGAAGAAAATTGATCACACTCCGGGAAATATTTCGGAAAAAACTAAAAAAAAATTACATTGAAAGATGTTATGTTTGTACTGCCGAAGGCTTGGCAGCATGTGAAGACTGGTTTGATAAGAAGTTCTTGGCGGCAACTCCTACTCTCAAGCATGTTAGATCCATGGAAAGATGAAGATTTAGTACCTCTTTCTACATTAGGACACACAATGGTATCAGAAAAGACTGGAACTGAAATAAGTGAAATAATTAATCTTACAAAACAATTGTCAGATAACAATAAACATCGGTATCTTTATTGTTATTACGAGCCCACAGTCTTTGAAATCACTCCAATTGTCAGATGTTCCGACAAAGGAAGAAATTCTAAACTGCGCACATAGAGATGAAGATGCAATGGAAACGATGGATGATAACGACATAGTACAGGGATCAGCAAATTTGGAAGAGGAGGATGAACAGAGTGTAGAAGAAACTGGCAATAATAATCATATGACACACGGGGAAGCAGTAACTTACTTTGATGAATGCATAGCCTGGCCAATGACGTTATCACATATTCTATTTAGAGCAAATGCGCAAAAGAGTAAGGAAGTTCAAACAGATGCTCTTACCCAACGAAAAATTACAGAATTTATTAAAAAGTAAACTATATTTGAGTATACAGGGTGTCCCAGGAATAAAAAGACGGAGTAGCAGTAATGCCAAGCTGGAATGCTAAAAAACGTAAATCCAAAATATGTAGTCTCTATTCGTACGCAAACTGCAGAAAAAAAAATAATAAAGAATTTAGTTGACTTTATGCCGGGCCTGGACGAGCGCGGTACAAACCGAACGAATACTGCATGCAGGCATAAATCATTTCGAATCAGTTGTGCAACGTACGATAGATACACAGTTATTCAGTTTGTTGCAAGCTATTGGGCCGTTCGTTCATATGTATACATTCAGTCAGGTCCGTAATAGAATTTTCTAATATAAAAATTTCGTACGAAAATTAATAAATTTTGAATTTTTTGAATTTCTTCGTTATTTTGGTATATTTAGGTGTGATCCTGTTCGGACATTACATATTTACTATTCCGTCTTTTTATTGCTGGGACACCTGTATACATGGAAAGGAACAACAATTGATTTACTTTGACTTTTGTAATAAAGATTTCACAAAAAATACTGTAATATTGTAATACATTAAATGCCACCACTGACCTTGTGTGTGACAATGAGTAATTCAATATTGGTGAAATATTTTTTAAATAAATTTTAAAAAAATAAACCAATTGAAAACCAAAAATGCTTATTAATCCTCAATAACTATGAATTTCATTTATGTCTCCGAAAATCATGTTCTTGTAGCTTGCTATGGCTGCGTATAGATCGTTAAGAAAATATTTTGAAAGGACTACAAATGTAACTTTGCTGTATATTTGTAGGCAACCACCCCTTAAAATGTCATCAATCGATTTAGAAAGACTTGAATAGCTGTGAGTGTGACCTTGATGCGATCCAGAGCATTGACTTTTCTGTCCAAAATTACGGATGAAACTCCTGTGATCCAGGGTCAGCGAAAAGAAACAACTAGGTTACTGAATTTGGTACAAATTCACCTGTTTCATCCTGTTCTTATAAAAATTGGAGATTTAGTAGAAATTGGAGTTTTGGTTATTGGAAAGAACGATCAAGAGAGTATCTAAAACCAGTCAAAAAGCAAGAGTTGCTCCAAATTCGTTAGTTTTGAACTTCTGCCTGTGAGGTATCTTTTATATTTATTAAAGAAGTGAGGAAAGTATGAAGGATTTCACCGAAGGGAATGCGTCACATAATTTCTTTAGTCATTTTAAAATATTGTCTCCAAAAAAATTTTTGGACGCCTAATGCACACTCTGGATCATAAACGTTGTCACTGCAATTAGGAGAAATCTCACAGCTGTTTCAAATTTTATATTCTTGGGTGGTGGCCGTTTACCCTTTCTAGTCCAAGTGTCTGGAATCAGAAGTAGTTTTGTGACTGACTTTTTTTAAGTGAGAGTCTTCACGTTGTTGTTTGTGAAGACTGCTTGTAATAAGAGCAACCAGGGGTTCAGGTTAGATGACAGGCGTCTCTCTGATATCTCTTGGATTGACAGTAGACTGCTGAACTGGTGTGCTTGCTGAGGAGTTCTCTGTTGATGAGGAATCAGGATTTGCCAATAAATCTTCAGAACCAGTCAGGTTCTGAAGATGTCTTGGGAAGGTTCCTTGTTTTTGGGAAACCATCGACAACTGCTTTTAGCTATCCTCAGGTTTCCAACAATCCTCTATATAAAATATTAAAACCATATCTGAAATATCTGGTTCTATAGTCCTTGGTGGGGCTTCATCCCTGAGTTCATTTCTCTTCAGCTATGTGGAAAAGCTATTAAAGGAGACAAAAAAAAATGTACCACGGTGACTATTGAACTCTTTTCTGCAGAAGACAGGTTATCCATGAAAAACTTTTGCCTTGAAGCCTTCAACTCTGGCGTTCTATTTAAATTTCTAAATTCTCCACTGAGAATGCGAGTAATACATTATTATGAATCGAAAGCAGAAAGTGCATTTGGCTTAAATTTATTAGTTACTGAGAATAAAAACAAGTCCTGTTACCTATAATATCATCATAATATACTTTAAATTGCCTGAAAATAATTGTATTAAAGAGTTGAGTTCTGCGTTTGCTGAGCGTATGGATATCATGAATCCTAGGTTAAATTTACAAATATACAAATTTAACCACCACCATTTAAATCATAGTATCAATCAATAAAATTTTGCTTCTACATTAGAAAACAACTGCGACCTACTTTAGAGAATCTTCACGAGAAATCTCCGTTCACCAAGACAAGTTCTACATCGTGCAAGTCTTACGAACAGACCTTCTTTCTTTTTATACACAACAATCGTCTACGGGACGATAAACAACAGTTCCTGCCATTTAAAACGACCACTTCCGGTGAATTGTCCTCAGCTACACATACCGACTTCTCGCCCAAATAGACTGTCTGAAAGATCGACGAAGAACATTATACAATTCCCTACACAGTTGGAGCCGGTGGTTCCCTCATACAACACTGCGGTACGTCCCCGTTTTAACTCTTCCAGTCTTGGAGTAATTCCGTGTGTGTCTGTCTCCGTGCGATCATTAGAAAAAGGCGCAACTAAGCGATGGAGCAAGATGGAAGTAAAGGGGAAAAAACAAGTAAGAAATGAGACCGAAGCAACCGCACATAAAAATACCCCTTCTCCTCTCAGTCCTGCCAGCCTTTTCCTTGTGTAGCGTTTATTTCACACCGACTACAACTACATATGCTGGTATTGAAGGAATGGTATAGGTTGTTTCTTGCTAGAAAGAGGACACTCACTCTATCCTTTTGTGTGTATGTGATAGAGTACTACTACCCAGACCACTACGTGTGTAACATTGACTAAAAGTAATGTTTTCCAGTCAAAGTAATGGACCTAAATCCAATTTGTTCTGGTGCTGACTTCGTTTTTAGCCCCAGAAAAGCGTAACTCCGTGCTCTTAACAAGATACAGTTTGTGGTAGCATCTTTTCACATGCGTACACAGACTCCTGCATTTCTTCTTGTTGGGGTTTTTAGGGGACGGTACTACTTTAGCGTCTGCTTGTCCTCATTCTTGTTATTCCATATATATGAGGATGTCTGTTAAATATATGTTGTAAGAATGTTTTTTTGTTAAAAATGAAAACATTCAAATCATTTATTTCAGAGAGTCTCGAGTTCTACTTCGAAATAAATTATTATTTTTCATTCCAGGAAGGGTAAGAAACATTGGAATAACCATCTAGTGTGTAGCATGCATACATAGATTTATCGATCTGCTAAAATCCTGCTACAACATTTTTGAAGAAGATGAATCAAAATTAAGCTCGGTAGATACATGCCAGAATGGTATTGTGTGCAAAGATATATATTTGGAGACATTAAAATGTACAGCACATATAAATATGTATTCACAGAACAACGAGATACATACCTTCATAAATTTTAATATGAAATAAAGCAGCAAAACGTTTTGTTATTTTTTTTTCTTTATCTCGGCAAGAGAAGGTATTTAGTCATTGTTAGAATGGGGATTTTACCCGTTTCGCAGTTGTAGTCGTATAGTTAAAGCATGGCGGTTCGGATATGTATATCTGCAACCGTTGTTGTTTTTTTTTCGTTAGATTTTGGCGCCCAACCCATACAATGGACCGAACCAGCGCTCGTCTATTTTATGTATTCGGCAGGCAGTTCAGCCCTTATTTAAAATTAATATTTATGTCACACTGCGGATTTTTGCGCTCTATATTTGTTTTGTGTTGATTCTTGGTTGTGGTATTGACAGTCTGGACGTAGATGAAGTGGTTTATTTTGAGTACTGCGTATTAACGTTTTTCACCAATTATTTATTTATCATCGACACTTTTGGTTAAAATTTGTTGATGATATATTAGACCAATACATTAATTTTCTCGATAAAATTAAAAAGCGTTTTCATATCATCAATCTTGACATTGCCTTTCTAGCTTCATCAACGTCCTTCGGTATCTGCAACTACTAACTTGTCGTGCCGCCAACTGGTGATAGATAGATAGATAGACCTTTTTTTTCAAATTATTTGAACAGCTGGAAGGAACGGCAATGGGTAACTCCTTGTCGCCCTTTTTGGCTAGCCTTTTCATGAGCCGTTTTAAAAAGGACTTAGAATCTGAGAGCGAATACTTTCCTAGGGTTTGGTTGAGGTATGTGGATGATATTTTCGCTATATTTGACACTAAAAAATGTAATATTGCCGATTTTCTCAATAGATTAAATAATTGGTTCTAAACCATAAAGTTCACTTGTGAAAAAGAAAAAAAACGGTCAGCTACCCTTTCTAGATACTTTAGTAATTAGAAATAACAATAGATTAGAGTTTGACGTGTATAGAAAGGAAACCAGTACACTTCGCTACATTGCTTCAGATTCCCATCATTGTGTTCAACACAAAATGGCAAGCCTGAATTTTTTGGTCCACAGACTTCTCATTTTTCCCTTGAACAAGGCGAGGTATGAGAAAGAGATTAAAATTATAAAAGATGCGGCTAAGTGTAATGGTTTCCAGCCTCAGCATATCTATAAGTTAATTAGGTTTAATTATAAGAAAACTGTGAAAGAATCTACGACTTTTCGAGATGATGTTAAAGCTTCACCCGTTGTGACCCTCCCTTACGCTCCCTTTATCACTAAAGGTTTGAGTAAAATCTTCAAAGAGCTAGATCTCAGAATAGTTTACAGTTCTGGGACTAGTTTACGAAGTCTCATCGGTAACCCTAACGATAAAATGCAACCTCTAGAAAAATCAGGTATTTACGAAATCAATTGTAAAGATTGTAATCAAAAATATATTGGGCAAACCAGGAGAGCAGTGTCAACTAGATTCAAAGAGCATATGGCTAATCTTAGATTTAATAGAATTGAGAAATTGAGCGTTGCCCAACACATTTTTGAAACAGATCACAACATCGATCATACGAATGTTAAATTAATTAGACAAATAAACAATTGTAAGTTTCTAAATGTTTTCGAAAGTTTAGAAATATATAAAAATAAGTCATGTGTAATGAACTGTGACAATGGACCTATACCGCATTCGTCATTGTTTTCGTTAATCGGAAATTAATTATGCGTATCGGTTTGACCGTGCATAACATTTAGGTTACCTGTTTTTGTAGATTTTATTTTAATTTAGTTTTATTATCGCCTTGATAATGACAGCATTGCTGTTGAAACGCGTCCGTGGTTTAGTTAAAACTTTTTTGGTGTTTAGTGGGTTAAAGTGTTTAGTGTTCTACTTCTGCACCAAGAGATCCAGTGAAGAACTTTATTACATCTGTTCCATTAGACCATACCACTACAATCCTTAATGTATTTAATTCTTACAACAACTCGTTGCAATTTACTATTGAGCTGGAAACGAATAATAAAATTATGTTGGACTGGTATACTAAATCTACCTTTTCTGGAAGATATATGAACTTTATTTGGAATCACTCGATTAGTATGAAGTTAAACAATTGCAGAGCACTCAAAAATAGAGTTACCAAAATTTTACACCTCTCAAATAATGGGTACCCAAAAAAACCGTTGAATTCTTTATAATATTATATAATACACCACTTATGGCCTCTAACAACAACATCAATGAGGAGTCTACTGAAGATTTTTTGACCTCCTTGAACAGTCCTCCTCTCAATAACACCCCCAATGAAAATATCATCATCTACAGTATATTTTCCTTTATCAATGGTTTAACTCAAAAAATATCCTTCCTCTTTAAGGATTTACCAATCAAATTAGGTTTTTACAACATCAAAACGTTGAATATCTTGTTCTCCAAAGGGAAATCTCCCACCCCAAAACCACTACAATCTGGTCTGGTTTACTGTATTCCATTTGAAGATTGCAACTCCGTATACGAATCTCTCAATATCTAGACAGAAGAATGAGGCAACATCATTTGGATTGTCAACACTCATCCAAGAAGACAGCATTATCTGAACATAGCACCTCTTTGAAGCATACATTTGACTTTGACAACGTTATTATTTTGGAAAAGGAAAACTCGTGTATTCCTCGAAATGTTTCATGTTCAAAGGACAGATAATACTGTTAATTATACAACAGACATCCAGAACCTTAGTGCGATTTATGGACAAACAACATTACAATAAAACTAAAAATAAATAACACATTTCAGTATTTAATTTTAATTTAGTTTAATGATTTTCACTCTATAATAATTATATATTCTACAATCAACATATATTATAACATTGTTAATAAGTTTCTAAATATGTTGTTCAATGTTTGATGTGTATTCCGAATATTAACTGCACATGAGTCTTGTGATGTTGCCCTACTTTAATTATCACTACGTAAGTTAAATAATTCACTTCGATTTAAAATAGCCGAATTTAATTTACAACTTTTGTTGTTTTGATTTGTAGTTTGTTCTCTGAAGAAGCTAATAAAGAATTAGCGAAAGCTTAGACACAAAAAAGGGTTCGCGTCTTCTTAATTCTAACGCCAATAGCTGCAATCCCATTAACTTCCATTAAAAGCAATAATATAAAAAGTTAAAATTACATGTATAAGTATATATATATGACAAAATTATCAAGAAATACAAACATAAAATGCTGTTACATTTCCCATTCCAAGAAGTCATTAACAGAGTGAGGTGCACAACTATCGTATCTTCTGAGGTCAAATACCTGGGGGTGACTTTGGACGCCAAATTGAAGTACAAACCACACCTGGAACAGGTAACAAACAAAGCCACGAGGGCCTTTTGGACCTGCAGAGGAAT
>CM043023.1:38685107-38966087 GCA_023690525.1 Holotrichia oblita
TATTTATTATATAGAGTGTTCCATCACAGACTGGATTTTAATTATAACCGTCAATCGGGAGAGATTGATGTTCGAAAATAATAGATCGTTGACCAGAATGCATATATATACAGGCCCGCGCCAAGCGGGGGTGGAACACCCTCTTCGGGGGCGGAAAAAAATTTAAAAATTTTTAAAAAGATTAAAATTTACATAGTATTGTGTTTTACTTTATTTTGCAATACTAGAAATTACTGGAAAAATTGAAACAACCAAAGAAAAAGCATGATATGTTATTACTGCAAATAATACAAAATCTAATGTATTTTGAAATTAGTAGTTACTGCACATTGTTTATTCTATATTCTATATATAATACCAGGTAGTAGAGCACTAGGCAATAAATAATGCGTACATGACCGTCTCTTTATCGCGCGCCGAAAAGGAGTCGGTACATTATTGATAGACGAATGATGCAAAAAGTTATTGTTGCAATGTATAATTTTTTTATGTATTTATATAGGTAGGTATATAGTCAATATATATATTTCAATAATTATATTATAAATTGTTAAAAGTATTTTAAATATAATTTTTTTCATTTCACAAACCTTATACCTATACAAAATTATTCCATTTTTTTGAAACGTTTAGAACGTTTTTATTTTCAGTGATATCAGATTAAAATAATTTTTAGGGGGGGCGGCAATTTTTACTTGGCACCCGGGCGCCGATATACCTTGGCGCGGCACTGCCTATATATTTTAAATTTTTTTTTGAATTTACTTTAAAAATACATCGATTTCATATTACTGTGTTTCTGAGCAGTGTTGTTGCGCATTGAATGAAACTGGTGAGCATCAATTATTGCAAATTTAGTCACAAACAGTGGCGCGTTAACGCACTCGGCGGATGCGCTGCTAGTTGCGACATCGTTGGAACATCTATAATACCATCACAAATATATTTGACAAGGAGTTAGTAAAGGCCTCCTTGTCACATATATTTGTGATGGTAATATATAGACGTGCCATCGAAAAAAAACATAATTGGTGTAGGCTATGAAAATGCTTTTGATCGTTGCTTTAGCCACTACCACATAATGACATTTATTATTTGACATTTTATTGTAACCAAATTTATAACCTCAAATTAAATGTCAAGGAATAAATGTCATTATGTGAAAGTGGCTAAAGTAACAATCCATTCACATAGCCTACGCTAATTACGATTTTTTTTGATGTGTCTATACTAGTTGGCGCAATTGGCAGCACATCCGCCCGGTAGTTCTCGACCGATCACGCTGTCATTCGTATCGTTGACAAACATTGTACTGAAAATCGTTCGATATCTAGTTCTTTTGCCTGTTGCACGCGTGTTATTGTTTCCGTTGATCTGTTCTTTCGTTAATATATCGTTGTTCGTGCGTTATTTGATAGTTTTTAGTGTTTTTATACGCTTTTCCTCCGTTTTTATTCTCTGACATTTCACGTTTGACGTTTGTGATTTTTGGATTTCTTTATACCTATTTATAAAGAGTTTTTACGAGGTATTGGACCGCCCTGAAGCCCCGCAAATTGAGCAGCCTTCATTCGGAACTTGTTCCGATATCTCATCAGCAGGTTTGCAAAGCTGCTTTAAGAGAAGTAAAAGTAATGACAATTCCGAGCTGTCAATTAATAAAGATTTATTGAAACGAATGGATTTTTCCGAAAATTCAGAGTTAGTTAATGGAAAAGTAAAAACGGGATCAATGTTCTCGACTCAAAGTTCAGTTACGGAGAGTCAAAATTGACACAATGCAAAAAGTGTCAAAATTGGGACCATGCAACATCAAACTGTTTTTTGAAGGTGACATGTTGTGTGAAATGCGCGGGCGACCACCGCTCATATGAATGTATACCAGAGACCCCGGCAAAATGTTACAATTGTGGGAACGACCACCCTGCGTCGACCTCCACAATTACAGTCGAGTTAAGCAGTTGAAAATTAAAAATCAAACTGGTAAAGAGCAAGATGATAGCTGAAAGCAAGAAAATAATAGAAACTGCATTTGTGGATGCCCCGTTACCAGCCATAAATGCGTGGAGTCGGAAGTCTGGAGATGTAGCGAGGAATGCTCAACCAGAGAGACAACGTGAAAATTTCCCACCATTACCGGGCAGTAGTGCTAGGCGTGCAGAGGTGGATACAAGAGTCCAAAGATGACGTTGGAGAGGGTCTAAACTCAATTAGCGCCATATCTACTTTAATGAACGAAATTAATAGTATGTGTAACCTGCGCTGGTTAGGCAGTGTTTTGCATGAATTGAAGGCTGCCATGCAGAAGTGTAGGACCGTCGTAGATTACGCAATTGCAGTTGAGGAGTCCAAGGCATCCAGGGACCCCGAAATACTTCAGCAGATGAAATAATTAAACATCGTAATATGCCAAAAAATCGGTGAACATAGAAATAACCTCTTCGCTGAAAGACTACGTAAACTTAACACCAAAGACGGATCTGTTTGGCGGCCAAATAGGCATTTACGGAAAAGTCACCATACAGTAAATAGCCTAATTGATGAAGAGGGGCAGATGCTCAAGAGTCTGACATGGCAGAGACATGGCACGTCCCTTCTACAGACGATGAGACCGATCAACAAGTAGGTGGAAAGATCGTCGAATTCTTCACCAACCAGCCCACCACCTCTTCAAACGCTGAGGGCTATACGACCAGTCATGCGGCGGTGAAGAAGCATATTACTAGAACACCATCGATGAAACGCCACGAAAATTCGTAGTTCAGTTTACACACATCATTAACGGAGTCATACGGTTGCAGCAGTTTCCGGACGTCTGGAAGAAGGCCAAGGTGTCCCCAGTGCCGAAGTCAGGCAAGGATCTGACCAGGTCGGTCAGCTACAGATCGATATCTCTGCTGCTTACTATAAGCAAAATTGCGGAGAGAGTGTGTTGATGCAGCACATTGAAAAGCATCTGGAAGAAGCTGAACCACCGGACCACCAGTTCGGCTTCCGTGCAGCGCACTCAGCCGTACACCAAGCTACCAGAGTGGTAAACGACACAATAACGGCCTTTAATAGTAGGCAGCATACGGCGTTGATGCTGGTCGACCTGGAAAAGGCATTCGATAGGGTGTGGTTCGAGGGACTACTGTTCAAAATAATCCATCTGAAATTTGCGGAGAGAGAAAGTGTTGTTTTACCCATATTGCTACCCCTTTTCCTCCAAATTAAGAAACAAACAAAACCGAACAAACCAGATATCTTTTTACCACAAATGAACATTTATTGTATTTTAAAAACTAAAATTGTAAACTTTAGTCAGTAGGAAAATTTTACAAAACGTATTATATATTACACTTTTTATAATAACTTATGATGCAATATACGTCATATCTTTCTCTCTCTCTCTCTCCCTCCGCCCGGTGAGCGGAAGGTTCGTGGTTCGAATCCCTGACAAGACATTTTTAAAATTAAATATTTGCTTGCATTTATGGGTGTAGAAAAATATCATCAACTTGATCATCAAACTGACTCTGCTTCTTTTATAAACAAATGGGGCAAAATCAGATATGGCTCGGGTACATATTTGAAGATGGTGAAATCTATAATGAATCCAAGATATTGTAGTTGAGGATGCTAAACCTAGATTATAACTCGTGAACCGTAAAAAGGGACATAATAGCTGAAGCAGAGTCGACTATATGAGTGCAAAATATCCTTTCCAAAACTTGTTTTAGATCGGAATTGAATCTACATCTCTTGCTGTCGGAAAGATAGAACTAGCACTATCATATTGCAGAGCTTTCAGTGGCGTAGTTGGCTCTGGAACAAGCCTATGTATACCTTAAGAGAGTCGGCCTACTAACACCAATTTCAATCAAGTAGTTCCCAATATGGTTCAAGTCATGCGATGTACATAGACTCGTAGTTGTTTTGGTGAAACCTGAGAGTTGCATACATGTCGCGATATTGGAGGCCAGAAACAAAAGCAAAGTTAGGATAATCATTTCTGCAAAGAAGGCAACTGCTATCCAATCGCAGCCAATGAAGTCCTATTAGATCTGATTTCTTTGCACATTAGAGGAGAAAAGGGAAGTGATAATGGGCGCCATTTAAATTCCACAAGAGTTAGGTGAGCTGGCGAAATTAAAAGACAATATGATCATAAGATCAAAAACACATACAGAGGACATACAAGGACTGGAGTGGCAAATAGGTACAAGTCCAAAAATGAAGTTGGCACTATTCAGTTCGAGTCACACAGAATTAAGTTTTGTGTCAAACTTGAGGAATGCGTCAGTGTAAGTTTTGAAAAGTTGAAGCAGACCTTTGAGGAACACTGCTTATCAAGAGCGCAAGTTTTTCGTCGGCACAAATCATTTTTGGGTTGGTGAGCTCAAGGAGCCCTTCAACTTCCAAAATTGGAAGATCTGCCAAAATGGTGCTTAAAAAATCTTACAATTGAGCAGAAGGATATTCGAGAAAACGAGTGCTTTGATGTTATTGAAGAAATTGCTAAAGATCCCGATTGGAAATTTGGATTTTTGAATAAGACCCTTAGACACAACCACAAAGGCAGAAGGACTGTACTAAGGATATCGTTCACACAGAATTTGTACTTTTAGGACAAACTGTTAACCAAGTTTCTTTTTACAAGGGTGTCCTTGAAAGGCTTAGAAGATTCATGTAAGATCGAGCATCAGAGACAAGTGGATGCTCTATGATGACAACGCCCCATATCACATGGCCATCTTCATCACCCCTCTATTCACCTGATCTCAATCCTTGCGACTTTTTTATTTACCCCAAACTAAAAAGTGTCTCAAAAGGACGTCATTTTGAAACTTTGGAGGACATTCAAAAGAATGTGACAGACATGTTGAAGGCCATACTGGCCAAAGCCTTTCAGCATTGCTACTAAGATTGAAAACAAGTCTTGATGCAATGGATCAGAGTTATGTTGTGGACTCACCACAGCTTTTTACAACAGATCTAAAAACTTACCAAGATAACGTTTTACTATCTGGAAACTAGTCCAGAACTGCAGTTTTAGCCAGAGATGCCATCGAGGCCTTCAATAGAGGTAGATTCCTAGTTTCAAACAATGTTTTTTTTTTTTTAATATTGATATGAAATGGATGTAGGTACTTTTAAAGTAGATTCAAAAAAATAGTAAACTGGATTAACCGCCAAATCTTCAACTCATATAATTAATTTTAAGTATCTTTTCATCTTCAATCTTATTATCCTTAAATCTTTTCGAAATTAAATGTTTAATATAAAAATACCGATTTGAAAGAAAGGTAAGGAAACAATCACCCCATCCACCGCTCATATTATTCCTCCTACCACCCATTATTTTCTTCTTATATCCATCTTTATTACATTTTCTTCTTCCCTAGATTATATTACACTTATTTCTATCCAACGCCTCTTGTATGTTATCCAACATCGGACTTTGTTCGCGACTCTCCATGCTATCAATCATATTGATCAGTTCCTTGAAGACGGTCACAACTTTCCAATTATATTTCGCACTGCATTCGACGTATCCGCATTTCCAAATCTTCTTGACGGTGTTAACGATCTCCCTCCGTCTCTCGTCATTCCCGCTGGTGATGGCTAATTTTCCACCGCTAGTGGTGCCCTCTTCAGGTAGGATAAGATCCTGTTTGTTACCGACGATCAAGATCGGGACGTTCGAGATGTTCCTGCTCTCGGAAATCTGTTCCCTGAGCATTTTAATATACTGAAACGTTTCTAAGTTCGACAGGTCGAAGACTAGAATGTACGCCGAGGCGTTTCGCAGCCCGTAGAAGCGATAATCGGTCCATTCGTAGAATGAGTTCACTGGGAAGTACGGGATGACTGGCAGGTCTGAGATTTTAATCTCGTATAGACGGTTATTCGTTATGACGGACGGATAATAGGTGTACTTTCGATCTGTTGGGATGTAGTCGTCGGAGAAGTCGTTCCAGACGAACTGCTGTAATAAGAAATAGTTCAATGTTAGTATTTTTAAAGTATAAACTGACGGAAATAGATGTTTCGTAGAATAGAATAAAAATAAATTTTATGAAGTTTAAAGACTGGGAAACTTGTTGGAATACACATATTTATACATGAATGACACAACATGCAACAAGATGTCACAACGAAGTAATATACACATTCGGTTAGCTAGGGGGTGAGAACAATTCTTTGCGCCATCTTTTAACCAAATTACGTACAGAGATGCTGATTTTCGATGATTCAATTACAAAAATTTGTAAAACAATTTCGGCGTGTTTTGTACTTACCTAAGATTGGCTAAAGGCTTGAACCTTGTCAATATTATTAATGCCATCTTGAAGCTAGGTAATTTTCTTAACATATGGAAACAAACGTGGAGGTCTTTATTGATCATGTTGTCAGATTCCAGAAGCCTTTGCAAATCTTAACATCAGGTAAACAACCTACCTTCCACTACGTAAAAACATGCGATAGTTGTGGCTTTCCCACTGGGAGATAAAGATCCGTTGCTTGCTTAGAATTGCCACTCAATTTTCTTGATTTCCTACTTTTCTAAAGTTATTGGAACTGTTCCTGTTAGCCCCCTTAAAAGGCAACGAAAACAGTTCGGAAAATATTTTTTTTTGATGTACCGATGGCTTTCCATAAGATCTGGCATCGAGATGTAATATTCAAAATGATACATCGTACGCTTCAAATTCTGTTACCCCACAATTGAAGTGAAGACCTCATGTGTAGTCGTATGCAGAGCAACCTCTATCCCTAAGTGGGTCTCCAAATAGAAGTTGAAGATGAGTGAATTTAAACAACCAGTGTTTACACACAAATAACGTTTTGTATCTCTTCCACGGAGCAACTTCGTCTCTTATTTGGGAAAATGATTTTGGGCAACGATCTGACACTCCAGCCAATACGCCAAATTCAGAACAGTGGCAGAAAAGCTTACAAATATTAAAAAAAAATTCCAAAAATTTTGGAAAAGTGGCGATTTATTTCTCAACAAATCTCCTTTCAACGAACTGAACAGCGGTTAACCCTTTAACCAAGAAAAATACGTTTTCTGGAGGTCTGAAAAGAGGCCTTGTGGCAGCGATAACTTCCTCATTTGACTCAAATTTCTGCTCGGCGAGTGATTTTTTCAAATTTGGAAACAAAAAGAAGTCGCACGCGGCCAAATCCGGAGAATACGGTGGATGGCGTCGCAGTTCGTAGCCTAATTCTATCAATTTGGCGGAGGTGTGAACCAGTGCATTGTCATTATGGAAGATCACTTGTTTCTTCGCCAAATGGGGCCATTTTTTCTGCAATTCGGCATCGAATCGGCCCAATAATTCGGAATAATAGAGTCCTGTGACAGTTTTTCCTTCTCCAGGAAGTCGATGTAGATCACACCTTTTGAATCCCAGAAAACGGTGGCCATCACCTTTCCGGCCGATAGGACAGTTTTCGCCTTCTTTGGAGCACGTTCGCCGGATAAAGTCCACTGTTCCAAAATTTGGGAAAAGTGGCAATTGTTTCTTGGTCTCTGGCGTGTACCAGTGTATCCATGTTTTGTCGACGGTTACGAAACGACGCAGGAACTCTTTCGGATTGCGCTTAAACATCGTCAAACACTGCTCTGAACTGGTTTCACGGTTGCGCTTGTTGGACGCGACAGCTTCCTCATACCCCCAATACTTGATGCAGGATATAACCTACGCGGTCTCTTGAGATGCCTACTGTCTCAGCTATCTCGCGCACCTTCAATCGGCGGGCTGCCAATACGAGATCGTGGATTTTTGTCACGTGATCCTCAATGGTAGTCGTTTTCGGGGCACCTGGGCGTGGCTCATCAGAAACCGACTCCGACGTGCGACCACCACGTTGAAACTCGTTAAACCAATCTTTTTTTATAATTTCGCTCTTGGATTTCACGCGATAAAACAAAAGTACGCTTCCGATTCGGCTGATTTTTGACAGTAGCTGTCAACGAGAATTTACTACGCGATAAAACAAAAATTGCTCTTGCGATAGTGGCGCTATCTGGCGGTGAAGCTAGGTACTCATCGGACCGCCCTCGTATTTGAACAATCAGTTTTTTGTACTTGTATATAAAGGATGTTTCAATAAGAGCGCAAGATTTGAATTGCGCGCCATGTTTGACAGTTATAATGTCACATGATTACGACGTGGTAGATCGAAAGTTGACAGATGGGAGTTAGTAAATATGGAGCGTTACACGGGAGAACAACGTGTCCTGATTGTCAAAAATTATTGTCAAAATAGTGAAAGTTTAATTGCCACTATTCGTAAAGTGCGTCCAATGTTCGGTCGAAATAATGTGCCTAATTCATCTACGGTTAAACGAATAATCGAAAAATTCGAAAGTACCGGTTCGGTTAGTGATGTGAAACACACGATACGAGCTCGTAGAGGTCGTTCAGAACAAAACATCACGGCAGTTCGCGAGAGTGTGACAGAAAGGCCAGAGACGTCAATTCGCCATCGGACAATAGAATTGGACATTTCAACAGGCACTCTTCAGCGAATTCTCACTAAAGATTTACAGTTGCATGCCTACAAAATCCAACTGACTCAACAACTTCTGCCAGTAGACCATGAACAACGAAGAGAATTCATCAATTGGATCATTGAGCAACCTGCTGATTTTGCAAACAAAATCATTTTCAATGATGAGGCCCATTTTCACTTCGACGACTTCGTTAATAGGCAAAACTGTCGCATTTGGGGCTTAGAAAATCCACGAATGATTCATCAGAAAGCAATGCATCCACAAGGGGTCACTGTATGGTGTGCATTATGGTCTGGAGGAATAATTGGACCGTTTTTATTCGAAAACGAAGAAGGTATTGCAGTAACGGTGAATGGCGAACGTTATCGTGCTATGATAACACAGTTTCTTGTGTCTCATTTGGAAGCTATTGATCTTGACGACATGTGGTTTCAGCAGGACGGTGCCACATGTCATACCGCCAGTGAAATATTGACGATCTTGCACGAGTTTGCTCCTGGTCGTGTCATTTTCCGATTTTGTGACCAGAATTGGCCTCCACGCTCTTGCGATTTAACGCCTTTAGACTTCTGGCTGTGGGGTTATCTGAAGTCACAGGTTTATGCCAATAAGCCTGCAACCATCGAAGCATTGAAAGCCGAAATTAGACGCTGTATCAATGAAATACCACCACGTATATTCAATAACGTTATTGAAAATTTCGTCAAAGGGTACGCATATGCCATCAAAGCCGTGGCGGTCATTTACAAGATATTCTGTTTCATACATAATTCCCAAATGTATATTTTCTAAATCAGTTAATATTTCAATACTTTGCTACAGAAAACCATGTTTCATTGAAGACTGAAATGTTGCGCTCTTATTGAAACACCCTTTACATATAATGCATTTCTCTAACCGCCAATTAATTAAACATATTTTTATTTTTAAAAATATGTCGACCGGAGGTGGAGTCGAACTACCGAGCATGACTTTCGCGGCCCACTCGCAACACCGTTGCGCTACCGGACGATTCTACTACACTATTAATTTTTCACAAATATATGGCTAGGATAGGCAACAATTTTAACACCGAAGTATTTATTTCTTGGCGTAAGTACATGTATATTAACATATATATGTTCGCATATACATATATATAGTGGAATAGAGTCGCCCGGTAGCGCAGTGGTGTTGCGAGTGGGCCGCGAAAGCAATGCTCGGTGGTTCGACTCCACCTCCGGTCGACTTATTTTTAAAAATAAAAATATGTTTAATTAATTGACGGTTGGAGAAATTCATTATATATACATGTACTTAAGCCAAGAAATAAATACTTCGGTGATAAAAGTTTTTTGTACTATCTGAGGGTTTTTATTTGCTTGCATGGATAATAAGACATGCTCCAATTGCACATGACAACTGCCTCTAGCTTTGCAACTTTTTGACTTCATTTATTACTCCTTTGAACTACAGTCCTATTCTTTCCTCTTTCTCGAGTTCCTGACGCTTTAGTTCTTCTAGAGCTTTTTTTCCGATCAATCTCCAAGGTTCCCATGCAGTACGTGTCATCCTCCAGTAATTTGTAAGCCAGGTCATAGTAATTATAATAATTTTACATAAATAAACAAAGGTCTACAGTAAACTGATGACATGTTCATATCCTCCATATCCTCAGAATCATCCAAAACATCCGATAGACTGTAAAGTAGTGTTTCCTAACCTAAAAAATTATTATTATTTATTCTTTCACCATTTAGGAATCCAGACACAAACATGAACACTCTTTGATACAAGTTTTCCTAAAAATTTGCTTTCATTTGATTGATTTTGAAAAGGAACCCTCCCTTTAAGATTATTAATTTATTTTTTCATTAATCGTGAATATTTATTGCGCAGTGTTTCTTTTCAAACCTTCTCCTATTTACGCTGAAAAACACGGCATGCAACAAAGAATTTTAATACCAACAAAGAGATGGATAAAATTACTGGACTTCAATTTAGGTACAAACACGCGCGAGCAAAAAGAATTTCGTAAAAGCAAACGATATCAATAGGGAATACCCGTTTCTTAAAACAAATTATAAGTACGTACTACACCTTTTTCAACACAAGCGAAACATTCCCCTTGCCGTGCAGCATCAAAGATCAAAGCTGCCTCGGAAACTAATAGCGGAGCCTTTTTACTTTAGCGAAACGTCAAAAGCGAAACGAAAGATAATTCCTCGTTTTTCTCCTCTTATTTTCGATTCTTCTTCTTTTTTTTAACGACCGGTTCTTTCACCGGTATACATGAAGCAACTACTATCGAGAAAGGACGCCGAAATTGGCCCTGTTTCGTTCGGGCACGAATCTAGTCTGCCGATTTAATTTACGAAATTGCACCGCTAGAGAGCGTTGGCTGTCGTGGACAGATTTGTATATATGAGAGAGTCGCAGCCGATTCCATTCAGTAACTCTCGAGATTCGAGAGTTATTTGATGATAGCACAGCTTCACTTATTACGAGTTTGCTCTTTTGTGTTGGGGTTCGTAGATGCGTAACTTAGGTTAATATGACTTAATTTTTCCATTCACAGTTATGATAATAAATTGCTAATTACACAATTTTATTATTTCGTGTTTTAATGCTGTAGAAAGTAGGTAGTCGTTTATGCGTAGCCCTTTGCAGCATTGACATAACGAGTTTAATTCCCGTTTTATGATTGCTATAAACTTTTCCTCTATTATATCGCTATTGGAACGCCAGCAATAAAACTGCCATAAAAATAATTACAACCATCTTACAGCTTATTTTCCTTTTTCTAATATTATTGCTCTCTACCGACATTCCAGTTTCTTTTTATCTCCTTTTCGGCTGATGTAGTTCTTTTAATGGTCTTTCTAGTTAGTTCGAAAGTTCTATGAATGTATGTTTACGTAGGTATAAAAACATTCCTGGGCACCAAGGGATGTCGAACTGCATTCTAAAGAGTTGACAGCACGGAAACGTCGTCAGATAATATGGAATTCCCTCACGTATTTAATTCAGAGATAGCTGGTGCCAATATGAAACTATGCGGGTAATGGAATAGTGGATAGGGTCGGACAAATTCTTAGGATTATTTCCTCCATTTAGAATGCAAAATATTACATTATTGAAGCGTTTATATCGTTATTAAATGTTTATAAATTTCATATTGAGGTTTTTGAACGCCTTCGGACTAATATGCGTTTTCTCAATCATAAGCAATTTCTCTTTTTCCCCGCTCATGTTGAGACCATTAAAAAAAGGCCCAGTTTCGTTGACGTTATATATGTCTTTAAGTTGATAGTCTTTTATAGGAAGTGGGATTTTTCCAATAAAATTTTTAATAATATTTAAATTAACATTTACAACTTAACGAATACTTGAATATAGCTGTTAAAAAATCTGATAATGTTGGGCCTGAAAGGCCAAAATTTAGGCCAACCACCGCTAAGGTGATCAAGTTGGATGAATTTCGAATTCTGTCGAATGCTTTTATGGTTAACTGCGTGTCATATTGATGGACGTCACTTTAGAGTTAACAATTCCAAACAAACCACAGAGCATCCAGTATTAGCCTCAAAATCTTGTTCTGAACAACTTCAAGTCCCTTTGTATGTGTCTTGGTCATACTGGACCGTGTTGCGGCTTCGTAGGTGGTAATAATTCTTAGTAATATCGTGTGGGTTGGCAGCTTCGTTTTGACAGATTGTAAACTTTCTGCCCACTGAAATTTCGCAGTGTTGGTGGAGTGTTGCCCAAAATCATTTTCCTAAATAAGAGACGAAGTTGCTCCGCTGGAGATACAAAAAGATATTTGTGTAGCGGTCGTTAATCATACGACTACACATATGGTCTTCACTTCAATTGTGGGTTCGCGGAATTTGAAGCCCACGATGTATCATTTTGAAGATTATATCTCGATGCCAGGTCTTATGAAAAGCCATCACTACATTTTGAAAAAAGAAACATTTTCCGAACAGCTTTCCTTGCCTTTAAGGTATTCAGTACTGCTTCAGTTACTCCGAAGAGCTCATAATCTATGAGAAGACTTTCGCCCAATCCGAATTGAGAACAAAGAGTGCCTCCTTAAGGGGGCTAACAGGGATAGTTCCAACAACTTTAGAAAGTAAGAAATCAAGAAAATTAATTGCTTCGCCTGAAATTGCCTTGAAACTAATGTGATGAATTCAGAACTTTTGCAGGTAAGTTAGCTTCGACTCAAAGGTACAAGGTCTTAGAACCTTTACTGCTAAATTTTTTTAATAGAATAGATTTTTGTCTGAAATATTGTTAGGCTTTTAACTGACACCATCGCGAGATCTATTTTCACTCCAGTATCTGTTCTGCATTCGCCTAACGTATGAAGGGGTCTTGTAGTTTAGGTTTGCTGGACACCGACATTTTGCGGTCTTGGATTACCACTTGAAACTGTCATATGGTCTTCTAGTTTAGCCAATTTTCCGTTTCACTCTGATAGAAATCAGAATCAAATTTAAAAGCCTACACAGGCAAGTGGCATGACTTTGCTTTTCTTTTGCTTTTGGCCACTATACTAAAGATGCATGTGACCCAAATCATCTTAGGTTTCAAGCCTCAGGTTTTGGTAAATACATACATATACAGTCTGATTGATTTTATAATGATACCAAAAATTTTTTTATCATTATCTTGAAAATTGCAGCCTCAGGTTTTTAAGTTTAATTCTTGTCATACGTGAAATTTATTATACATAACAAATACAAACAAAATAAACTAAAAGTAGTTGGCCATATTGATTTTATAAACTGATAGCAAAATTGTAGTTATCAATTATCTTGAAAATTTTTTTTCGGTAGAAACGATAAATCTAAATATATCTGAGGAAAATAAATATCTATTGCAACACAGAGTTGCCAGGTTGGGCGATTGATCGCAATTTTAGCGACTTTACACAAAATTTTTTTTGTCAAACGATTTGAAATTGTTTAGGTTGCAATTTGATAAATTTTATTATTTACTGCAAATATACATCTTTATGTGTTATAGAAATTTTAAATTGTACAAATTACAAAAACGAGTAAACTAAGAATTTATAATGACGGATAGTTGGCGATATTTCGATGATTTAAAAATGTTAAATATACTTTTTCAAAACTTTCGTTTGCACCTCCCAAACCAAAATTCTGTCAAACTGTTATTCAGTGTTAATAATACCTAAATTTTGCTTCCAGACTGGTAAAAAATCGCCCATGTAGTTATCCTCGTTCGGGATACAAATGTAAATACATTGCGCTTGCTTCTTGTCTAATATATTGCATAAAATAACAACCTTCAACATATCCATTTTTCCATCGTTGCATTGGTGTAATTATTATTATTTGCTTGCATTGCAATAGGTATTATTATTACTATTATTACACTGAATAACAGTTTGCCAGGTGCAAAGGATGCACAAATATGGCCAACTATCCGTCTTTTGTCTTCTTTTGTTTGTATTTGTTTTCTAAGGTTGCTAATAAATTGTAGAGTTTGACAAAATTTAAACTTAAAAACACTGTAGTGAGTGCAATTTTCAAGATAATGATAACTTTTTTGGTATCAGTGTAAAGAGAATTTCTCTTTAAGAACATAGTTAATAATTAGATGTAGAGTATTTTTGATTATTATACTTTTCTTCTATCTCTTACACTAAAAAACAAAGAAAATACCCAGATATTTTACTCCACTAGAAAATTTAAGCTGTGTTTTTTCCCAGTGTAGGATAGCTTCCTTCTTTTTGTTAATAGTACCACAGCTATCTTATGCGGATTGATATTTCAGGACCAGGTTAGATTCAGGGTATTCTGCAAGGGGCTGATATTAGACCGCCATGTTTATTCCTTACAATGATCACTAGGTCATTGGTGTAATCTGCATCCCTTCATTAGGATGTTCAAAGTTGGCAACTGAATTTTCGCCCAACGCTTGAAAAAGGGGCCTCGTTAGTCGACAACGGAAGTCTCCTTCTACGTGTAGAAGGTGCATAGGCTCGCCGTCAACGTTATTCTCGACCAACGCAAAGGCAGGAAGTCAGGAGGCAGGAGTTCAGATTAGAATTTTAGAGAAGTTATGAAAAATCTTGATCATTAAAAGTTTAATATCGTTTAGCAAACTGTGAGCATATCTAGTTTAAAAACAATAACATTAAAAAGTACATGATGATAAATAGATAATTTTAACACAGATACTAAATCGCTCACGCCGTCGGTCCTGCTAAAACATCGACAATTCGGTTATCTCAATATAAACTCGCTAGATAATAATTCATTCATGGAAACCTGACCTAGCCTAATCTAATGTATGTTATCGCCAGTTTGAATGAATTATCATAAAGTCAATAGTAAATATTTTGATTTCCTTGTTTGTTGTGGTATTTATTTATGATATTTCCGGGTTTATTGATAAATATTTACTTTAATTTTTCTCTTATCATTTGTGTAATGTTATCTAATCTCTAACTTGATAAATTCTAAAAATATAACAATAATATAGTCGAAATTATCTATTAACAGCGCGAGCTAAATAAACCATATCAATATTCTTATCGAACTACATAGTGTACGTCATATCCCAAGGCTTTATCTTTATTTATGTAAACACCGGTAATGCATACAGGTAGTAAGTATGGCTTTATCAGCTTTACTAAAGATAAACGCTTTCAAGGTATACTCGAGTACCTGTATCGTATCTGAGTAATTAATAACGCTGCAATAAGCGCCTGTGTACTACAGCAAATACGGACCGGTAAGCAATTATGCTCGCTTTAGCGCGAAATAACGAGAGAGTAGATTTAGTAGGATAATTACGCTAGACTTCGGTCCTTCAGTGGTTTACTAAGCAGCTAAGAAGCGTAAATAAAACTATGTACAACAGTTAGGGTCTTTAATTCTGCTTCAGATTGATTTGAACGTTGTTTCGAGAAAGTTTTGCTTTTTTAAACTAAAATGTCTGGTGTAGCTAAAATATCATTTCCTTAAAGAGTAAATGGGAGGTCAACGTCAATCAACATTAATGACTTTCGCCCTGTCCAATTTTTGACACATTTGAATTCAAAGATCAGGCATGTCAACATAAAGTTTTAAAGTATTTTTTTTAGCAAGATTGCCGACACTGCTACAGTTTCAAATTGTACAGGGTGAACAAAGTCAACTGAAAAAAATAAATAATAAATAAAATTTTCAATTGGGAACAGTGAGTAATTGGCAGCAATGATAGCGTGAACTATCTTGTACATAAATTGTTTTGACAGATTTTGTGAAGGTTAGGTATACTGCTTCAGTAATCTATAAACATGCAACCGGAAACAACTAAATGACAGTATGAAAGTACATATTTATTCAATGTAGCTAACTGTAAAATGTAAAAATCAAACGAACCAGGGATTTTTATGCTACCACTATACTTCGCTTGAGAATGCTCGCATTGTACAGGGTGAACAAAGTCAAGTGAAGGGTGAGTCATCTAAAATTTTCAATTGGGAACAGTGAGTAATTGGCAGCAATGATAACGTGAATTGTTTTGACAGATTCTGTAAAGGTTATGTATACTGCTTCAGTAATCTATAAATATGCAAACGGAAACGACAAAATGACAGAAATCAAAAGCAACAAAATGACAGCAAACGAAAACAAGTAGTAGTGTAGAATGTAAAAATCGAGCGAACCAGGGATTTTTATGCTACCACTACATTTCACTTGAGAATGCTCGCATTGTATGCATTGTACTTCCAGTTGTGACAGCTGTCAAATACAAACCTGAATTAGAGTAGCTTAGATTTGGTTATTTATTCAATATGTTGTGACAACGTAAAAAGTTTGTAATCGAAAGTTACTTATTTCAGAATTGGTCGAAAATTAGATTAATAATAATCATGATTGTCATCATAGATTGTCACGTCAGGTATATTTTCATTTAAGGAAATTTTGCCTAAAAATGGAATGAGAGTAAAAAGGAAGTCCAAAATTTTCTTGCTCGCTTTCTAAAATAACTTTATAATCAAAGTTAGTGAAGTCCATAAAGCCAGAATGAGAAAGCTGAAAAAAGCAAAATTTCAGTATTGGTCAGGACGAACTTTTTATTTTTTCTCAAATTTATTTCTTTTTCTTCGGTTTTATAATAGAAGAACGGTTATAAATGACAAAAATAAAGAGAAACCAAAATTATTTTATTTTTAAATAAACCAAAAAATGGTGGTTCCATCTTGAACCACTAGGCAGTTACAAGTTGCGCTTTTGTGCTGCAGTTTGCGCACCTGACTTTTGTGACATGTTTTGGCATGTGAGAATCTGTGTGGCTTCTCCTTTCTCATTTCCAAAGCTATTTGGTTTTTTAATTTTGAGGTGGGTTTTTCAGCATTTCGCCTTCCCATTTGCGGCATTGTAGGATTCGCTCCTATAAGTCCAGTTGCCACAGCATTTTTGAACTCTTTTAAAGATAAGCTGGCCCTAGTTTTTTGTGCCTTGAATAGGATAAAGGCATTGACAACTGTTAAATCTACAAAATATCAAAAAATTCTGTGCCACCATTTCCCTGATTTACGATCCAGTTCATAACAAGATTTGAGCATATGGGATGATTTATCCACATATGACCATATGATGATTATAATGTTTTGCACCTTACTTCTACCGAAGTATGTACCATCTTTTTGTTTTCTGTGTACGGTCTCTTCATATTGCGGGTGATGAAAGTTGCTGAGGAACAATATCGACTTTTTTTCATCCATTGCTTTAAATACCACCAAATCTGAAGGAATGTTGGCGGCAAAACAAATCGTGTATTTGACTCTCATTTAAACAAGGAAAATGAAGATCGGGCTGGCTGAATGGATATTGAGTTGTGTGAAGATGATATCAAGTATTTGGAGACAAAAATTTTAATTAGGCTTAATTAGTGACGAAACCATGGTCCCATTTATGGTTACGTCCCTTGGCATTACTGAAGATAAGTCTCTTTGCACAATGTTTGGGTCCAAATTGCAAAGATGTAGAAAGATGCTTCAACTTCATACTATTCAGACGAGAACGTGCCAACCACATCAATTTTGTTTTGCTCCAAAAACAATCTGTTTAACAGTATTTCTTAAAGTGCCTTATGCTTTAAAAAACTGAATTTTATTCCAAAAATTAAAGAAAAAATACACAACTGTTGTCATATCTAATAAATGAGTGCATTTATTACAAAGAAACCAAGAGATTCAAAAGAGAGAAGGAACGTTAAGAGTATGTCAGGCAGAAAGCAGACACGAAAGCCGAAAAAACACATGAAAGAACAAAGATAGGACGAACGATTAAAACGAAATGTAGAAAAATCTAACAAGTGAGGTCTGAAACGAAGTTGTTCTTTAGAAGAATTATAAAATTGACTGGAAAGTGGTGGTAGTGGAAGATGATGACGATGATTGGAACAAGAATACAACGAAATGTTTTGCGTGGTCAAAATTGCGCGTCAAAAACGTTCATTAATCTTCAACATCAATTAATTTGCTAAAAGAACAGATCATAGGATTTCAGGGAATGGGTGTTTAAAAAGTTCTTAAAGCGGTCATAGGTTGTGCCTCTACGTTGTGCCTCTACTCTAGTTTGACAGCTGTCAAAGCTACTATAACCATCTAATAAATTAGAAAACAAATCATTTTCAATTTTGACAGTTGCAGCTGCTATTTTTGTGACGGCTATTAAACTGGAAATTATACAAAACGATTTGTAATTGCATGTAATTCGAGTTATCAATTTGGTAACTGTCAGAAACATTCTACATTCAAGTCAAAGCTATACAGTTTCAAACGTAATGGGTATGTACGCACTGGAAACCGCAGCACAATTTACTCGAAATAGATGCTTAAATGAAAAGCGCTTTAATTGAATGGCACGGAGTCACTCTCTCGTGCCGATGCCGTGGCGTCGAAAATATGAATTAGGCGAGTGCACACCGACGCTTGATTTCCTCCAACATCCACTTGTGAAGCTTTTATCATTCAATTAAGTGGAAGCAGGCCGGGTCTCGTTTCGAAATCGGTTTATATTTAAAACGGACGGCGAACTCGACCTTTCCAATTAGAACGCCAACAATTCCATACCTCCTAGTCTGTTGGTTGTTTAAAATCGGTTCCGATCAAACGGAAATGTTCAGCTTTGAACGAAAAATCTACGCTAGAAATTTCGTTTGAAATTTATATTATTATTAGGTCATAACATAAAAAAGGTTAATTCAAACAAACGATAAACATAATTTGAACTTCTATTTTAAGTTATATAATGTTCAGTTTTCATAAAATATAAACTTTTTACTTGGCGTTCGGTAATAAATTTTGCACTTTATTCAAATATAGCTGTAAAATATCTCAAAGTTCGCGCTATCATTTAGGTACCATCCTCATTTTTCATTCTCCACTGATGCGGAAACGAGTTCTACTTACTTCTCAGGAAGAGCCAACAGTTCGTGAAACTTTAACGTTAAGATTTACGGCTTTGTTTTGAACATCCGAGAGAGAACTATAACTACTTAATCCTATAACTTATAAAATGAAAATAAAACTAGAGTTACATATCCGATAATAACTTCAAACTTGAATATTTAACCCGAAAACAAATAACTTCATTAAACTTAATTTAACAATAACGAACCTAATGAACTTCATGGATTTCGATAATTTGATCAATATGGTAACGAAATATTCGGCGTCTATACATATACAATGACTCAATCAACCTTTCTAATTCTAATTTCGAAAATTAGCTATTCCACTCACGTTAGTCGGCTGTTATAGTTAGTCCTGAAAACAGGATTGTAGAAGTAAACCTTGTAATGGAAAGGAAATGCCCGGTAAGTTTTCTTTGGAAAAAAACTGCCCCGTCGACGAGTACCAACATCAACAATTTAATCACGTACTAACAGAGCGTTGAAAAGGTAACGGTCACGTATAGCTGTGCGGCATAGCTCAGCAGATCCTTAGAATTGACGTTAAAACGGTTTCCATGAAATGTTTATTTTCCGAGAGGAAATGAATCGAATGGACGTGCCGTCCCCTACATAACTATTTTATAAAAGAGATGACGTAGATAATAAAAGTAGCTTCATGTAGTTATATTCAGACATCATCATCTAATAAATAATACTTAATCCTATTATCCTTTTGACAATTGTAACTATTTTTTTGTTTTACTTTGTTCCCAACAGTGAATGGTAGATCAATCGGAATACAGTTCTTCACGAAAAACGTCACTTTACATTGTTGGCTAGTCGCCTAACCACTGCCTTTATCGACTCCTTATTTTCGCTCATTTTATTGTCAACATCGGTTAACAACCATCACCACTACATTTGATGGCACTTCATCTAGTTAATTTAATTCTTTCGCTCGAAAAGAAGATATAGTTGCTAGAAGGCGTCTGTTCAGAAAATGAAGATGTTGAGGAGGATCGTTTTTTAACAACATGGACAACATTTTGAAACAGCAAACGATATATAACTTCCTTAAGATGTGCAAAGACAAGACTTATTTGATGTTGGTCCATTGAACAATTTATAAATTGTTTTGTCAATTTAATTTTCCTTCTCAAAATCAATGAAATGAAAGCAAATTATTAGTGAGTAATTTGAGTCTGGATTCCTAAAAGTGGGCATGATATTTAAAGTTAGGACCTCAGTTGTTGTTGTTCTGCTAAATTAGATCCAAATTAAAATGTGGCAACTCTGCAGATCAATTATCATGAAACTTCTGGCAACATAATTTTTCAGCTTAGAAACCATTAGTTTACGGTGTTTTGGATGATTTTGAGGTTATGGGGACATGCAACAAATATTATGCTGTATTTGATGAAGGATGGAGCTCTCACTGCAGAACAGCTTTTTCTGGTGTAACAGACGACATTCTGGGTCCATTTATCTATTCGATCTACACAGCCTTTTTGTTTGAGGATATTCAAAATCGTCAGTACTGTGTCAGTGACTTTCCAATGAAAGAGTTGCAATTCCACATACTTCATCCAGCAGCTTTCCAATTTTTTTAATTCCTGATTTGTACCGAATATATCTCTCTCCATCGAGATACTTTTTCAAATTTGGGAACAAGAAGAAATCCGACAGAGTCAGATCTGGTGAATGTGGAGGATGTGGCAGCAATTCTTCATCCAATTCTATGAATTTAGCGGATGCAATGGTGGACGAATGAGAGGGTGCGTTATCTTGATGGAACAAAATTTTTTTTTTTTTTTAATAAAGGAGGTAATTTTTTCTTTAGATCCCTATCGAAATGCGTCAGTAAATTAGCATAATATTGGCCAGTTATTGTGCTTCCCTTCTCTAAGTAGTGCATAAAAATTACGCCTTGGCAATTCCAAAAGATGGTAGCCATAACTTTATTGGCTGGACAAACGGTTTCTGCCTTTTTTGGAGCACGTTCTTTGGGAGAAGTCCATTGGTTTGATGTTGCCAAAGTCTGTATTCTTGTATCTTGTATTTTCATATGTCAAAAATATTGATTACGTTTTTTCATAAAATAAATCAAATTATATAGAAAATAATGCAAGTTTAATTCTAAAAGGAATTTGAACCCAAACATTTAGGGTCATATTTATAGCCGTGCTTGAGGTTGTGTCGATGCTTGATTTTGACAGATTGGTAATGACATTTACGTCAAAATGGCGTGCTCAAGCATCGACACAACCTCAAGCATGGACTTTAAATATGACCCTTAGTTCCTGATAGTATTGCATTTTTAAAACTATACTAATATCTGTATTTTCCCGGGACCAATATCGGACGATGGACGGATTGTGGCGTCCATGAAGCAAAAATGAGGATTAATCGGCGAGCAAGATATCTCGGATAAAATTTTCTTCCTGGTCACAGTATAATAATACTTATTCCTTCAGCTTTGCAAAACAAATTATAAGTTGAATTATTTCAATACGAATGAATCGAGGCTGACATATGACGTGGACATAAATTCTAACCACCCTCTCACGGCGTGTCCTTGTGTGTGTACATACAGGGTTTCCACGGCCGAGTGGGACATAGGGAGAATACATATAAAATCGGCTTTCGGTGAATATTATCTCCCTAATACTACTTCATCCAAATTTAAGTGCCTCAATGTTAACAGTTAACAATGAACATTTCCACAATCATAGTACAAATAAAGCCATTTTAATAAAACCAACAAAATTATTATATTAAATACTGACTAGACAAATGCTATGATAAACTGTGCAAATATATTAAATTAAGAAGAGCAAAGCTAGAGGCGGTTGTCATGTGGAAGGGAACAATTTTCCATTGCTCGGCTTGTCCTGATAAACCAGTCCTTTGGTTTGAGGTGTTTTTTGGAGCAGACCTCGACAATTGGAGGAGGTTCATTGGTGGTGCCAATGTTAGAAAATAGATTTTGGACACCAACTTCAAAACTACTATGATTGCCATTGAAAAGGAAGCCTGCATTATGCATGAACAAGTTGTTGAAAACATGCTGCAAAAGCTTTGAGATTTAGGTTGCTTGCTATTGTATCTGGATGTAGAAGGAATAGATCCAAATGAGGTTCGAAATTAAAATTCAAATCCCTGCGAATAAGCTTAAATTCGTTTACTTTGGAATTGGAAAAAAATCAAAATAAACGTACAAAAAAAAAAGAAATAACTGCAAGAAAGCGGAAATATACAAGGATAATAAATATAGTAAAAATATTTATTAAAATATTAATGCTGGTGGAAATTTTAATATTTGCAAAACCTTTTTTTTAGGGGGAGGGGGGAAAAGGGGCTTATATACAGCGTAATTTAGACATTTTCTCGCAGGCGTTATACAAAATTAAGGCATATGTAACCCGACGTTACATTTACATATTCCCAAGGTCCACCGAGGGTTGCTCAAATAGAGTTTCGTAAAGGGTAAAACCATAATTGAATAAATTCTCAATGTTTTCACCGCCACATGCGACTGGTTCGAGATATATATGTATATGTATGTACATATATAGATGTAGGCTTATAACGGGAAAGTTTCGCTCTTGATGACAGAAATGTCAGAACTGGGAGTAGCTACTTTATTTGGACAGCTTACGAATCCGTGATTTTAATTTAATTGTATTGGGAAAAGAAATATTTCATTTCACTTGAAATGTTGTACTCGTATGAGAGTTGTATGTACTCGTATGTATAGTTAGACTGAGCAATGACATACTGGTATTTAGTCTTTTAATTTCAATTGTCTGTAGAATTAGCAGAAGTTTAGAAGATTTATTTTTGGCACAGTAAATCAGTAGTAATCCTGAAATGCTTAATAGTCTACTTGTTCCTAGTGGTGGTCATGCATTCACAAAGCCAGGACAGTGTATAAAGGACGACCCAAAATTTCGACCATCACGATGGATTCATTTGCAGAACACTTCTTAGGCAATCATTGAACTAAGATCAACGATTGTATTGATCAAGATCAATACAATCGTTTTATGATTCCATTCCTTGTAACAATTTGGTAAAGCTCATCATCAGTTTTATGTAAAGCCACCTGCTCTATCAATCTCCTCTATCAACGGAAACTGTTACAGAAATAGCAACAGACACTGGAAGAAACTTCTTGTCAATCGTCAATTGTCACACTACTTTGGAGACATATTTTTCACCGGTTGATTCTTCAGTAACTGTGCAAATTGTGTGGATGACACAGAAGCACATTGGTTTGCCCACTAGTTCATGGTTGTGTGCTTGTTTCGTACTGTTCCGAATTGTTATTAGAGACGTGGCTTAACATTGTGTTTACCTCAGCGAGTTCAAACGTAGAAGCTTTGGCTACCGCTGCATTTGTGTCAAGGCCTTGCGTGATCTTTTCCAAATCTTCTCGAGTTTCGACGCTATGCGTGGAGTCATTGGGCAGAATAAACCTACGCCTAAAAATAGCCTCGTAAAGATTTTGTTAAATGCCAACACGAAAAGCACTGTTTCTCATAAGTTGCACAACCCTCACTCCAATGTGAATTATCAAAGTCTTCCATCCATCATGATGGTCAAGTTTTTTCGAAGTTTTGGGTCGTCCTTTGTACATTTTCCTGACTTTGTGAATGCATGACCACCACTAGGAACAAGTAGACTATAAGACGGTTTATTAAATAAGACAACATCTTGATATCGAAAAAAAAACGATAATCTTTTACTAAAAAAACTTAAGCATTTCCGGATTACTACTGATTTACCGTGACAAAAATAAATCTTCTAAACTTCTGCCAATTCCACAGACAATTGAAATTAAAAGACAAAATACCAATTTGTTATTCACCAATTCACGTTGGAGTGACGGTGTAAGATTTGTGCAACTTATGAAAAGCAGGGCTTTTCACCTTGGAATTGATCCAACTATATCGTTTTCTAAAGATTCCACGATTGAACTCTCTGAGGTGAACACAGAGCTAAGCAAAGGCTCTAATAACAATTTGGAACAAACACGCATCCACGAACTAATGCATAAGCTAGTGTGCTTCTGTATCATCATTTGGGCTGTTGCTGCAGAATTAACCGATGAGAAATATGGATCTACAGTATTATGCCCTCAAACATTGTCGTCAAAACATTTAGTAACACTAAGAAATCGCCAAATTCCTAAGGAAACTCTACGACAATAGGCAGAAAAATGTTAAAAAACAGTAACAAGAAGTTTCGTCCAGTGTCTGTTCTGTAAAGGTTTCCGTTGATAAAGGAGATTGATAGAACAGGTGCCTTTGGATAAAACTGACGACGAGCTTTACCAAATTGGTACAAGGAATGGAATCATAAAACAATTGTATTATAGATCTTAGTTCAATGCTTGCCCAAGAAGTATTCTGGAAATGGATCAAGGAGGCAGGTACCTCAGTTGGGAATCTACAATCACCTGGAACTGGACAGGGATTCGAAAAGCACTTTTGCAAGAAGGGTTGTAATTCAAACAATTGTTTGGGCTCCATTCGATCTACCTACAAACCTTATCCATCTTACAAGTTACCCCCCATTCAACAATTGCATTGTTTTAGAAGTTTATTCTGAGCTTAACCAATCTGTCACCAGATTTTTTGTTTTTCGATTTTTTTTGTCCTCATTAGCATATACTCTGATATTATTATGGGGAGGGAAGAAGAGGTGAAAAGAAGGGCAAAGAACGAGTAAGGAGGGAAGGAGGGAGAGGAGGGGTGTAATAAAGATTGGCCACCTTGTATCCTTTCGATCTTGTGAATAAAATGATTTTAATCAACCAGAGGCTAAACTACACCACATTGATAAGAGAATCGCCTCGACAACATTGTCGATCGGAAGTTTGTCGAGGCGATATGATGCCGTAATACTTGTCAAATGTTTGTTGGTCGTTCGTTTCATATTAGTTAATGTTGCTAATTAACCTTTTATATGGATGTCTAAGGGTCCAGTTCTTTTCTTTCTGGAATCTATCAAGGTGGTCCCTTCGACTTACTTGGCCGCAGTTCTTTTTCTCTTTTTTTTTGAGCATTTGACGTTCTTACATTGATCTACTTGCAGTTATTTTGACAGGTATAGTAAGAGGAAACCCAAACTCTTGAACCGTGGAATCACCTTCAACCACAGATCATTCAGTTAAGGACATGAATCCTTTTTCAATTAGTGTTAGATATTTTTCTGATGGTGGCTCTCTTCCATTTAGTGTTGTGTGCTTTTCCATGAGTTCTTTCGGGTTTCTGCCCCAACTCCACATAATTTAATTTGATAGCTATTTCCTACCACAAATTTGTAACTTTCACTTCTAGATGTTGCTCTAGATATTGCATTAAAATTTTCCATTAAGCTTCTTGTACTCTCATATGTCATAGCAAAATCAAGACAATGCTGACCGTCTTGATTTTGCTTTTCCAAAAGCGTAATTTTTTCTCTTTTGGCTCTTCTGACGTTTTGTTTTTGGCTCTTATTGAAGACAAGAAGTCTCATCACCAGTTACAATGGTTGAGATGCTTGCCGGATTCCTTTGGGACATTTTTTAACATGTCTTTGCAAAACTGCTGAAGTATCCAATCTTTTTGGTCGCCTGCCAGAGTGTGTGGCACAAGCCAACACAGATGTTGCGTTTGCCCAAATTTTCATTCCAGTTTCCTCTTCGACGAGTCTTCGTATACATTTCTAAGTATATGAGACTGTTTTCTCAACGTATGAATATTAGTGTCTCCCTTGAGGTGACAGTTCCCTTTTGTATAAATATTTTATAACTGCGCATAAACGTCAGATGCTTCCTTTTTAAAATATTCACATCCTTTTCATCTGAAATATACTGATCTTGATAAAACACCTTTCGTTATGTTAAAAAAAAACAAAAAATAATAAAGAAACAAATTGTCTCTGCAGGTATGTATGTATACGACTTTTGTTCCATTTTTTAAACCTCACGTAACTAGATCTTATTTCCCAGCGTAGGTATACAATACATTTTATACGTTTTCCACCTCCGAACAATCTTCGGTATTAGCTTACGACGACTTATTCGCCCTCCTGTGTGTTGCTTTTTCACGTTCTTTTTTGTTTTGTTTTTATTTTCGCGCTTGTGGATCTATACAATATTCAAGAAACGAGAGGATGTAAGAAGATTAGAAAGGGGCAAAAAAGGTTTTGTTATTCTGTGGAAGTTGCGTCTATGTCTTCCTTTTTTACGTTCAAGGACGTATGGTACTTTGGGAAGCTTTTGTCTGTAAATTTACGCAGCTATAAATAACGGTAAAGTACTATAAATCCTTTCCTTTTCTTGTACATACAATCACGAAGTATGGAAGGGATTCTTATTTAAAGGTAATATAAAAGACCAATACTTTTCTTCTAGGACACAGAAATAGAGATATCTCCTTTAGTTCTGCAGTTTCCTTCTTGTCAATCATTAACGAGGTACACTTCTAATTAGCGTACTATCCATAATATTCAATAGGTGTGGATCTGGAGCAAGGCTAACCTGCAAAGGTCTCGTACAAAGGCATGTTGTACATAGACACAGGAATAAGGTTAGAATAAAAAAAAAAGATCAAGGGATTTTATCAAATAGAATCCAGTTGCGAAGGTAAGTACGTTTGCACGATGTTAATCTTTTAGGATTACCTACTTCAAAGATTTCAGTACTTACGTTATTTGAGGATTTAGTTAGATGCAGTTTGTAGGATGTTTGCAGCTGTCCTTGTGTGCAGTTGCATGTACATTGGAGTAAATGAAGTTGTTTATTTATTCATTTCTCGTTATAATTCAGGTCGTGTACACCTAGAATGTTGCATTTTACTTTATTTGTGATTCGTTGTGTATTTATACAGACACTTCTAATTCTTATTCATATAAGATTTCAATTAAATTTCGGCCTTTAGCTTGTCAAGTAATGATGATCCTGTAATGGTTTTTTCTGTTTGAAGATAATCGATTAAGTTAACTCCATGATTCAAACCATTGTCAAATAACAACTGCGTGTCCAAAATGGTTGAAATTTTGACGAGTATCTGTCAATAGATGCGCAAAAGTTCCACATTACCCAGCTTTTATTGACGAGTGCTGCCATCTTCACATTGGAGTCGGAAATATTTCAGACTACCCTCGTATATACTTAGAATTTTATTAAGCAATTGTGATTGTGAAAAAATGTATACAAAATTAATCGAAGAGTACCTAATTTATTTTAGTAACAAAATGGATTTATATTTTTATATTTCACCAGTATAGGTTTCATTATCAAGAGCTGTCAAAGAATTCTACTAAAAAAATTTTTCAATCATAAATATTTTCTACGAGTTCTGACTCCAGTCGAGACAAACATATTCGGCTCTATTCTGTTTTTATTAGTTTTATTTTCGACTGATACATGTTGGACACAAAAGTTTTGGATTTGACAGTTTTCGGCTTAAAAATGTTCGATTCGAAAGTTCTCCAAACTTTCGGTTTTAAAATTTCAAATGTTTGATTAATAAATTTCCGTTTTCAGAACTTAAAAGTTGGATTAAGAATAATTTCAACTCTACTCGTCCAAAATTTTCTACTCTATTTTGCTTAACAAACTTTGATTCTAGTCAAAAAATCCCAAAAAATAATGTCTCAAACATTATCCTTTTTATAATTTTTGTCTCAAAAATATTTGATTAACTCGAATTTTTTAACTAAAGCTCTCCATGCAAAATATTTTCAACTTAACAATAAAATTTTTGATTTAAAAATTGAAAATTTTTGAGCTTCTAAAAACTAGAGGCAAAATATGGTGGAAAATATTTGAGTTAGATCTAAAATTTTTCAATCAATAATTCAGAAATCTTAGACACTAGAAATTCTGACTTGAAAGTTTTTGATTCAAACACTAATAACTTAAATATTCTCCTCGTAAATTCGCGCCTCAAATCAAATTTTCGATCAAAACACCTATTGGAAATTCAAAAGTTTTCGAAAAATATTTGAGCCACAATTTTTTTTTAAATTGAAGTTTAAACTTTTAGATTAGAAAATTTTCAATATGAAGTTTTGGACTTGACAATTTTGAATATAACGTTTTCGATTCAAATTTTTGATTAAAACATTTCTGACTTGAGGATTATCGATTTAATTGGAAAGTTCTGAAGGTTACGACTTTTGATTTCAGTAACTTCGGCTTGGAAATTTTTAATTCAATCATATTTGTCTCTATTTTTGGGTTAAAAGTTTTCGACTCAAAAATTTTTAGCTCTAATAATCAATCTTCGATTCTAAGGTTTCGAATTCGAAAATTGTTAATATAAAGTTTTGAAATTAAATTTTCGATTCAAAAAGTTTCACCGCTATTTTGCCTACATTTTTGGGTTAAAAGCTTTCGACTCAAACATTTTTAGGTCTAATATTCTTAACAATTAGCGATTTTAGAGTTTTGAATTGGAAAACTTTCAACATAAAGTTTTGAAATCAAATTTTCGATTCAAACAACTTTAACTCTATTTTGCCTACATTTTTGGGTTAAAAGCTTTCGACTCAAACATTTTTAGGTCTAATATTCTTAACAATTAGCGATTTTAGAGTTTTGAATTGGAAAACCTTCAACATAAAGTTTTGAAATCAAATTTTCGATTTAAACAACTTTAACTCTATTTTGCCTACATTTTTGGGTTAAAAGCTTTCGACTCAAAAATTTTTAGGTCGAATATTCTTAACAATTAGCGATTTTAGAGTTTTGAATTGGAAATCTTTCAACATAAAGTTTTGAAATCAAATTTTCGATTCAAACAACTTTAACTCTATTTTGCCTACATTTTTGGGTTAAAAGCTTTCGACTCAAACATTTTTAGGTCTAATATTCTTAACAATTAGCGATTTTAGAGTTTTGAATTGGAAAACTTTCAACATAAAGTTTTGAAATCAAATTTTCGATTTAAACAACTTTAACTCTATTTTGCCTACATTTTTGGGTTAAAAGTTTTCGACTCAAAAATTTTTAGGTCTAATATTCTTAACAATTAGCGATTTTAGAGTTTTGAATTGGAAAACTTTCAACATAAAGTTTTGAAATCAAATTTTCGATTCAAACAACTTTAACTCTATTTTGCCTACATTTTTGGGTTAAAAGCTTTCGACTCAAAAATTTTTAGGTCGAATATTCTTAACAATTAGCGATTTTAGAGTTTTGAATTGGAAAACTTTCAACATAAAGTTTTGAAATCAAATTTTCGATTCAAACAACTTTAACTCTATTTTGCCTCTTTTTTGGGTTAAAAGCTTTCGACTCAAACATTTTTAGGTCTAATATTCTTAACAATTAGCGATTTTAGAGTTTTGAATTTGAAAACTTTCAACATAAAGTTTTGAAATCAAATTTTCGATTCAAACAACTTTAACTCTATTTTGCCTCTATTTTCGGGTTAAAAGCTTTCGACTCAAACATTTTTAGGTCTAATATTCTTAACAATTAGCGATTTTAGAGTTTTGAATTTGAAAACTTTCAACATAAAGTTTTGAAATCAAATTTTCGATTTAAACAACTTTAACTCTATTTTGCCTACATTTTTGGGTTAAAAGCTTTCGACTCAAAAATTTTTAGGTCGAATATTCTTAACAATTAGCGATTTTAGAGTTTTGAATTGGAAAACTTTCAACATAAAGTTTTGAAATCAAATTTTCGATTCAAACAACTTTAACTCTATTTTGCCTCTATTTTCGGGTTAAAAGCTTTCGACTCAAACATTTTTAGGTCGAATATTCTTAACAATTAGCGATTTTAGAGTTTTGAATTGGAAAACTTTCAACATAAAGTTTTGAAATCAAATTTTCGATTCAAACAACTTTAACTCTATTTTGCCTACATTTTTGGGTTAAAAGCTTTCGACTCAAAAATTTTTAGGTCTAATATTCTTAACAATTAGCGATTTTAGAGTTTTGAATTGGAAAACTTTCAACATAAAGTTTTGAAATCAAATTTTCGATTCAAACAACTTTAACTCTATTTTGCCTACATTTTTGGGTTAAAAGCTTTCGACTCAAACATTTTTAGGTCGAATATTCTTAACAATTAGCGATTTTAGAGTTTTGAATTGGAAAACTTTCAACATAAAGTTTTGAAATCAAATTTTCGATTCAAACAACTTTAACTCTATTTTGCCTACATTTTTGGGTTAAAAGCTTTCGACTCAAACATTTTTAGGTCTAATATTCTTAACAATTAGCGATTTTAGAGTTTTGAATTGGAAAACTTTCAACATAAAGTTTTGAAATCAAATTTTCGATTCAAACAACTTTAACTCTATTTTGCCTACATTTTTGGGTTAAAAGCTTTCGACTCAAAAATTTTTAGGTCTAATATTCTTAACAATTAGCGATTTTAGAGTTTTGAATTGGAAATCTTTCAACATAAAGTTTTGAAATCAAATTTTCGATTCAAACAACTTTAACTCTATTTTGCCTACATTTTTGGGTTAAAATCTTTCGACTAAAATTTTTTTAGGATTAATACTCTTAACAATTAGCGATTTTAGAGTTTTGAATTGGAAATCTTTCAACATAAAGTTTTGAAGTCAAATTTTCGATTCAAAAAACTTCAATTCTATTTTCGAGTTTGAAGTTTTCGACTAAAAAAATTTAGCTTTAATATTCTTGACAATTTTCTATTGAACAGTTTTGAATTAGAATACTTTTAATATAAATTATTGAAGACAAATTTTCGATTAAAAAAGTTTCAACTCTATCTTACCTCTATATTCGGGCTAAAACAAGAATTTCGGTAGTGAATTTTTGGATTCTTTGTTTTCGGTTAAAAACTTTCGATTCAAAGTTTTCTGCTTTAACACTGTTGGGTGAAATTGTTGATTGAAGATTGTCAGAAATTAGATTAAAATTTTTGACTCAAAAATATTCGATTTGAAGATTCTAAATCTAAAGGTTTCGATTAGAAAATTTAGGGTTTAAATTTTTCGGCTCTTGACTTGAATATTTTCGACCTAACAAGTCTTGATTTAAAAAAATTCTACTCAATAATGTAGGTTTTTGGTAGAAAAATTTATGACTCAAAGATTTTCTGCTCGCAAATATTCGATTTACATTTTCGACTAAACAATTTTCGAAGATAAATTTATGGCTCAAAAATGGTTGATTGGAAAATTTCGAGTCAAAAATTTGAGACTCCAACATTTTCCGTTGAAGTAGACTAACAGTTTTTACCACGACGATTTTCTGGTCAAAAATATTATAGAATGAAAAAATAGTTCTTGAAGATGTAGTTTTTTGTTGCAGAAACCATGCAAATCGGAATAATTTTAATTTGATTGATCACACAAATCTGTACGTAGTTTTGTTAATGAATTAAATTTTCATCGTTGAAGTAAACTTATTAGTTTCTTAAGCTTAGCTTTAAGAGAAACTGTTTTTTCTTTGAAGAAGCGGATAAACAAACTACTTGTATTTATAGCGACCCGGTCACTTTATCTTCATTCGATAAATCATTCTAATCTGTTTACGAGAAATTGCCGTAGCAAAACCGGGAATGGGATATAGAAAAAAAGGGGAGCGGTAACAATGGAAGCCCATCGACGACGACGTCACACAAAACTTGCCTGAACGATGCTGCTTTTGCCGACGGCCGAGGCGCCAAGCAAGATAACTTTGACCCTGTCCACGGATTCGGGACTGATTTCAATTTGGCTTTGTGCATTTTCCTGCGAATCGCTATTGCTTGTTTTTCCCGCAGTAGAAGCATCCTGGCGCCTCTCCAAAAAATCCAGATCCAACTCTGTAACAGATAAACATCGAGCGGTAGAAAATTAGGTTAATGTTGTGTACGGTTTAGAACTATAAGTGGAGTATCGTTGAGATTTATGAATTGCTCTATGCGGACTAATAACTCTTCTGTTATTGATTTCTCTTTTTTTATTTTATATTAAGAGATGTATGATACATTAATCTAAACAAGGAAATACAACCTTAATCGCTTAACACAAACACGATAAACCACTTTAACTTGATAACAAAACATTCAATTCATGCCACATTGAGTAAGGCCAGGAATTATTGAAAAGTTTACATAATTCCAAAACTGTTTTTAATTAGTTCCGCAATTAAGCGAGCTTATCGACATCTCTTGCATTTTAGAAGGGAAGCACGTACTACATACATAAATACATCACGGTGTGATATGCAGATGTGCTGGAAGCACACTTTACTCCGGGGATGAGATAACTGAGATAACGACATTATGAACTGCCATCTAGAGGCAGTAAATATCACTAATTGTAAGTAGACGTTGCATTAATTCAGCCAGTCTGGGGATAGATAAGCGCTGGGGATCAACGAGCTGGTTAATAGATTTTCTATGCAAAGAGGATGAAACGAGACCGCTTAATCGGTTAGATCTGATTTTGACTGGATATAAACTTTTGTTACGTTCTCTTTGTCCTTTTAAAAAAGGAATAAATTAAGCTTACTTACTTATAATTATGTCGATAATTTGTCTTTAGACCAATCTTTTTGTTTTGATCATTAATTAGTTGCAGCTGCATGAGCTCCGAAAGGCAAACTCGGCCAAAAAAAAGACCTGTGTAACCTCAGCTTGTTTTACTCATAAAGTCTACCTATCTTCGTTTGGGTGGATCCTGGACTCTCACGTCGACAAGTGCATTCCAGTAGGAGCGAGTTCAGATCTGATAACAACTTTAATGTTGCTATAACAACTCCCACACGCTAGTTCTGGACCTAATATGAACGGTCGTTCGCTGGCACCTCTTGCTAACTCGACAGCTATTTCGTTGCCTCTGATTCCAGACTGGCTTGGCACCCATCTCAGTGTAGTGCTGTGATGTTCTGACAGTTTTTCAAGCTTTCTGATTTTTTCCTCGATTCCTCCTTGATGTTTCTCCTACGTCTTCCTTCCCTCAATTAGAGGATTAGGATTTGGGAGGCTAGTGTTTCAAGGTTTTTGCTGCCGTTGATTTTACTTCACTGCAGTTTAGTTTCTTCATGGTCTTCATGACGTTTCTGTCTGCCTCGCCAGTTCGTCGGATCCTTTCCTGTTCATGATTTTCTTGATCATTTGGTGCAGGGATTGTCAGTTGTCCACTGAAGCAATCATAATTGGTACGAGTGTTTCTAGTGTCAAGACGCTGCCAAAACTGTCATAAACTGTACGGGTTCCAACTATTGCACATGAAGGGAGTGCGTGCCGGTGTAGTAATGAATACAGTTGTTTACGTTGTCCCACTGTTCGATATTTGGTATTAGTCTTTTAATCCATGGAACCTAGTTTGTCACTGTCTTAACGAGGTTGCTCTAGCCCTGTTCTGGCTTTTTTTTTGATGTCTTCTCCTCTGTGAACGTAGGTGTACCTTCCTTCTAAATCCAGTATATCAGCGGGATATACTGGGCGTTATCGCTTGTAGACCCACGGCGGACACAGTTTTAAAAGTGGAGGCTATGCGTAGTAGAATATTTCTTTGTATTCTCTCGAGTAATTTTTGGTATGTCCGCTGTTTTAATGTTGCAGAATAATGCAGAATGTTATGACCAGCGCTGCTGATGACCTCTCTTCTCTCTTTTTAATAAATATTGGTAAAAGTAGTAGGTAAACTGTGGGGTTTCTGGCTCACTCACTCGACGTGGACACGCTGTATAAGCCAGGCACTATATACGCCCCTCCGATGATTCATCACTCGCCCGTGGACACGCTGTATAATGCCAGCACAAGAGGTGTGTCCGTTGCCCGCGAGATGGCGTTGGTAGTCTCCTTTAGATAATAGATGGCGCTGGTGCTCCCCTTTAGATAATAGATGGCGATGTTAACGCCCTTTAGATACTAGCTGGCGCTGGTGGCCCAATACGATCGAACACCTTCTGAACAACTTTTGGTCTACTTCTGGTCCGCCTACCTGCTGTAGACCTGCTTTTAAACTCAGCCCACCTGGTTTTTACCTGTTTTTAAACACAGCCTACCTGCTTTTCACTTGTTTTTGAACACAGGCGGTGTTGTGTGCATATGTGTTACAAAACGGTTGTTGTATACGTAAGTTTGTTTAAGATACCTACGGTCTAAATTAGAATTAATCTATTTTTTTTGGATTCGTGCAAGAACAAATAAATCGCGAATCTATCACTACGCAATAGCCGAGTGGTTGTTGTATTAACAAGCATTTCGTTTATTTTGCAGTTGCTAGCGATTGGTTGCCATAACAATGAGCAGATTGTTTATTTTGCAGTCATTGTTTACTCTTTTTAACTGTTGTGTACATTGCGATGTCTTACAAGTTTTCTTCTGAGGAATATGCCGATATGGTGTTTATTTTGGGCGCTTGTGATGGCGATGCGAAAGCTAATGTTGCCCAATATTACCGTCGGTATCCTAATCGTAGGACTCCAAGTTCCAAGACATTTAGGAGAATATATCGAACATTGCGAGAAGCTGGCATGCTTCCCAGTGTTCGTACTCTGTCCGAAAGAAATCGTGACGTTGAAGAAGAGGAAAACATCCTTAATGCAGTAGAGCGCAGTCCGGGTTCTAGTACAAGACGCCTAACTACCCAACATTACCCAACATTAAAAAGCGTCGCTATTTACTCTGACAGCCAAGCAGCACTTAAAGCGATTAGTTCCGCAAGTGCTGACTCAAAGCTGGTTTGGGACTGCGTAAGAGCCCTAAATGAGGCGGGCACCCTAAGGAAAATTACTTTGGCCTGCCACATGGGAGTGAAGGGAAACGAGGCGGCCGATGAGCTCGCCAGACGAGGCTCGTCAAGGCCTTTCATAGAAGCGGCCCCTTCCTTCGGCACTACCAAATCACAAATTAAGAGGTCCATCTACGAATGGTCACAAAACAAGTCCAAGGAATGGTGGGAAAGATCGCCAGGACAAAGACAGGCTAAGGAGTTCCTAAGGGAATTATTGAAGACCTACTGAGTAAAGACAGGAAGACTGTCAAAATGATAGTAAGTCTGATGACCGGTTATTGCAGACTGAATAGGCATATGTTTAACATAGGCCTGGCAGAAAATGCTCTCGCCAGATTCTGTCAAGAGGAAGAAGAAACCCCAGTTCATGTTCTGTGCCACTGTGACGGCCTAGCGAGGACAAGGTTTCTAGTAATGGGGGTAGAGAACCCCACAGCCAACGGCTACACAAAAGAGTCGCTCTCAAAAATGATAAGTCTGATTAAGAAGGCAAAACTAGAGAGCGTTCTCTAAGGTAAAGAGGATCATAATAGACCTGTAAAGGTCGCGGTGAAACAGGCCCGCATGCCACCCCACTTCTAACCTAACCTAACCCCCACATTACACCAAGAATCACCTCCATAAACAACTTCTGGTCTACTTCTGGTCCGCCTACCTGCTGTAGACCTGGTTTTGAACACAGCTCACCTGGTTTTGATCACAGCTTCTATAAAAGAGGGGAAACCTCGTGATACACCCTGTATATACATATACACTAAAGCTCATAAGTATAACTTCGAGTTAAAATACACAATAAATATCACAAGTTGATTTATAATAGTTTCATAATTAAGTTGGATATGAATCGATAACTTGTTTAAAACAAGCGTAGTTTTAATTGAATGTAATGTATCGTTCATACATGTATTAGTTCAAACGAACTCCGAAACTAAATTGTACTACATTCACGAACTTACTCAATTAGTAACTTTAATAGTTTCCCCATTAAATGAAATTCTATTGCCTTTGGCGCAGGGTATAAAAGTGTCGTCACAGAATATCAATCCTAGCGTGTAATTCATCCTACTAAACCACACAAAGGCTTTCAGGACGAGGAAATGCTAATCAGTTCAGTAGTTGGAGTTATTCGGACGTATAATACCTACGTACAGTCTGTTCCAAAATTAATGTCGCTCCCAAGGCTAACCAAACCCATAAAAATGATGTTTCCCATAATCCAATACGATTTTTCGTTAGTGAATACTAATCTTGTGAATGCGGTGCAAACCAAATATCGATTAAACTTCATGCATCTAAGGTGCATTAGCAGTTATAACGTGTTTTTCGGCACAAGGGGGTGACATTAATTTTGGAACAGACTGTACATAGATAGTTATGTGTTAGAGGATGACGTAAATACAACCACTTGAGGTAGTAGTAATATTCGGTTGAATGGATAATATTAGACGGATTACATAAGCTGTACTAGACTAACAATGTTAGTAGGGTTAAAACCAAAGTGGAAATTCACAATGAATACGCATCATTTACAACTGTGCTCTACATAACGTAACGCATAGTAGCATTTTCATTATTCATTAGCTTGTGTTTACATTTGAGGACCTGTGTTTGTCGAAACATCCCTTCGACTGCGTTGTAGTTCATTTTCTTCGGGAAATTGTACTACGAATCTTACCCTTATTTCGGGACTGTTTACTTTTCATTGTAACTTCAAACACATAATTTAAAATATGGTGAATTGTACTCACGAAAATTAGTGTTAGCTCCCTTTATTATTCACTGTCGTATAGTCGAGATACAGTTATCCAAATATTTGTTCAAATAAGACCTTTCTGTTGTATTACTGTTTTTAGTTTCTATTTGATTTGGTTTATAGAGTGCCTGCAGTAATTCTCTTCCTGGCTTCGCGTTGGTCGAGAATAACGTTGATGACCGGCCTATCCTCTTCCAATCGTCGAACGAGACCTGCATTGTTAGCTTACGAACCCCCTTGCTGAGAATTTCTAAGTCTGTTGTTGGTCGAGACAACGTTCACCGATAGACTCCCTAATTATCATCCATTAAGATAACAAATGAGAACCCTTATATAAAGCACTTCTTTAAGATCCTGCTCACTCTGTTACCACATTTCACTGAACTCGAGTTAATTAAGGAAAAATAAATATTACCCCCAATATTTAACTTTACATAACACAAATATTATCACTCTTGTTTCTTATATAAATCGACCGAAGAACTCGACTCCCTCCACGACGCTTTCTCTTTCGCGTTGAAATTAATTAACAGCATAAAGAAAATTGGCTATAGCTTGTATAAGTTTTCCACGTTCCGAATATTATATATCCCTCTCTACTCCCCCATCCTAAATACTAAGTAAGCATCTCGTAGGCCAATTAAGGCAGTCGAACGGCAGCCAATTCAAATAACTCGTGCTACGCTTTCATCGCTTCTTCGTGTCCCAAGTCGTTTAATTTCCTTACTTCCTCCGTTTGTTCAGTAACCCCGCTATTACGTTCCCGCATCTTGGCGACCTCATACTTCTACCCGCTCCCGCCTTATCGTTAACGATCAATTCTTACGATGACTTCCAACTCCTAATTCACGGGCCTATCGTGTCGAAACGTGCCCTTGCAAGTGGAGAAGCGGCTTAAACAACGTGTTTAATACGATGAGTGCACGCGTATATTTATTTATTTTTGATCTGATTTATTGCAAGTTGTGTGTCAAGGTCTGTGTAATTGTGGAACTAATCACATCATATACTGAAGAGGATTTAGTATGCCGAAACGCTTTTTTTGAAAAAATCTTTAATTAATTCCTCGTTTTTTTTTTGTGTTGATAAAATGTTTCTCGAGAATTCTCGAGAATCGGGTACTGCGTATTATAGTCGCAGCACCCTGGTTTGAACTTGAATACCGCCTCTATCCTAGTATCCCCTGGTGCTGGCCAGGGGAACCTTTCAAAGGACTCATAGGACTTCTAGGTCGGAGAACTCGCTGATCCGCCTCGTGTCCCGACGCGCAGTCTGGCCGGAACTTGGAGATATTATAACTTTCAAGACATAAATCAAATTCGGGCGGTTAGATGGAAATCCGCGTTTATAGAGTTTAGAAGGCTGAAGGACAATATGTTCAGCCTTAGAACAAACACTCTTTGTTACAACAAAGTAACAAGTTGAGTAACAAGAGAGAGTGGGAAGGAGAATCCTCCACCTACTCTCTAAAAGCAAACACCACTAAATGGTATACGGATGGGTCCAAAACTGAAAAAGGAACAGGTGTAGGGGTATTCGGGCCAGCAACCAAATACTCAGAGCCGATGGGAATATACCCCAGTGTCTTCCAGGCAGAGATTAATGCGATTAGAAGATGTGCTCAGGTGAATCTTGACAGGAACTATCGGAAGGAGGGGAGCTCTAACACCATCAGCTCCAAGTTAGTTTGGGAATGCCGGGATAAACTAAACAACCTGGGCAAGGAAAACAAAGTTGCATTGTGCTGGGTACCAGGACACACTGGAATCAGTGACAATGAGAAAGCTAATCTATTGTGGGACCGGAACCATTCTGTGGAATAGGGATGAGCACCTATAAGAAAGAACTTAAAGACAGGGAAGAGGACGTCAGAGCTTCCCTCTGGCACAATCTTCCTGGTCTGAGACATTCCAAGGTATTCCTTGGAAATTTCAACAAGCAGAAAGCAAAAACCATGCTAGAACTAAACAGGAACAGATTACGCATTCTTCTAAATGCACAGGTTTCCTTACAGGGCATTGTCACCTCGGGGAGCACATGAAGAGAATAGGTCTGAAACAGAATAGCGACTGCAGGTTCTGCGGGACGGAAGATGAAAGTCCGGAACACCTGATATCCAACTGCACAGCAATTGAAGAAATTCGCGCCAACTATCTTGGCAAAGGCGTTATAGACGAGGAAGAAATACCCTCTCTGAAACCATCACATCTGTTGGTGGGGAGCTGTGACTGCGGACATAAGTGTCAAAAACATAACAAAGAATTCATTAATATTGACTTATTTAAATAATTCTAGTCTAAAAGAAAAATCTAAAGCGTATATCTAGGTGAGTCCATTTTTTAAGGGTCGCCAAACTAAGTATTTACTTCAAACATTTATAGTCACCCGGTACAGTGTGTCTGTTTATGTACATCAGGTTGACAATCCTAGATTTAATTTGGCAACACTGTAATGTTGCCTACATTTCCTACCTAACTTCGTTGTTATTATTAACACATACTTGTCAAAAATTGACATACATTATCGGATAAAGGTTATGTTAGCACAACTTTTAAATTTAATTTAATAGGTAACCAATATTAGGCAACAGATTGAAGAAATTAATCGAAAGACAAATAAAAACAATAACCAAAACGTGTAGACAATAAATGTTAAATGACAGTAACAACTTATTATGACCGCAATCATGAAGGGTTAGGAAATAATAAAAATATTTTTGGCCACCAATGGCGCGCCGTATTCCAGTGGCGTGTCAAACCTATGTTTTTTAAATGGAATAATATACAGGGTGGGGCACCACTTTCGCCTCGGTTGATATATAAAAAACGGTAACACATATTTAAAATATTTTTGCTGGAGCATGTGTAGGTCTATTAGGAGCACGTTCTAAAATTACTTTGAAATATACAGGATGTCCCAAAAGAAAATTACACAACAAACTTATCAAATTTAAATGGAACACCATGTATATTATTGCATATTTCGATGACGCAGACTAAATAAAGGCAAGTTACTGTTGTATTCCCTATACCTAGGTTTAACAGTTTCTGAGATATTTAATTTTTGAAAATGTAGATCAATATTTAGAATGAGTACCTGGCGTACGTAGGTATTTAAGTTAGGTGTTTCAAGTTGTATTATTTCATTAGCACAACCATTACATCTAACGCTAAAATAAAGATGCTTTCTAAAAATTATACAGGGTGGCTAAAATCTTACCTCTAACTGTGGCTACCATTAATTAAAGACAATTTAGTATTCTACATAGCGATTATGTACTAAAAATTTTGTTAAATCAAAGTAGCTTTGATATGATGACATTAATTTCAGATATTAATTTTGTCTAATTTATTTTTGAAAAGTACGCAGTGGTGCATTGCCTACTTGTTGTATCAATTAGTAGAAAAACGTCATTTTTCAAAATCAATTCTGTCATGATAAAACAATAGAAGTGCAATTGTCAAAGCAAACTAAAATGTCCTAACTCAACAAAAAATGGTTAACTTGGTGTTTATTCTTGCAAATTATTACAATGTTTTGTTTTTCCTTTTAATTTTGTTTTTGAAATGTCAATGCCGCCCCCTTGAAAATGGAAAACTTGCCCCTTTCAGTTGTAGACATGCAAATTATCACAATGTTTTGTTTTCCTTTAAATATGATATTTTCGCCGATAAAATGACAATTTGACAATGCCGCAATCAAAAATTATCTCCTTTCCAATTGTAACATCAAATTGACAATGTTATGTTTTTCCTTTCGATATGTTTTTGTCGTCAATCCCCCCCTTGAAAATGTCGCCGGTTCAATTTAGTCCAGTTGTAAAAAAATTTTTCAAGCAAATTATCACAATGTTTTGTTTTCCTTTCGACATGTTTTTGTCGTCAATGCCGCCCCCTTGAAAATGTCGCTCTTCCACCCCTTGTACAGTTGTAGACATGCAAATTATCACAATGTTTTGTTTGCCTTTCGATATGTTTTTGTCGTCAATGCCGCTTTCCGAAAATGTCGCCCAAAATATTGTATATTGTAAACATGCAAATTATCACAATGTTTTGTTTTCCCTTCGACATGTTTTTGTGAACGCCCGCGTGAAAATTAGTCGCCCTTTTACAATTGTATATATAAACATGCAAATTATCACAATGTTTTGTTTTCCTTTCGATATGTTTTTGTCGCCGATGCCGCCCCCTTGAAAATGCCTCCCTTCCGCCACTTGTACAGTTGTAGACATGCAAATTATGACAATGTTTTCTTTTTCCTTTCGATATGTTTTTGTCGCCAATGCCGCCCCCTTGAAAATGACGCCCTTCCGCCCCTTGTACAATTGTAGACATGCAAATTATCACAATGTTTTGTTTTCCTTTCGATATGTTTTTGGCGCCGATGCCGCCCCCTTGAAAATGCCTCGCTTCCGCCCCTTGTACAATTGTAGAAATGCAAATTATGACAATGTTTTGTTTTTCCTTTTGATATGTTTTTGTCGTCAATGCCGCCCCCTTGAAAATGTCGCTCTTCCACCCCTTGTACAGTTGTAGACATGCAAATTATCACAATGTTTTGTTTTCCTTTCGATATGTTTTTGTCGCCGATGCCGCCCCCTTGAAAATGCCGATTTCTCCCTTGTACAATTGTAGACATGCAAATTATGACAATGTTTTATTTTCCCTTCGATAATTTTGTTGCCGATGCCGCCCCCTTGAAAAGGCCGCCCTTGTGCGCTGCACGCATTGCACACCCGCACGCAGCGGCTCTGGCATGTTGTACTCGTATACATTTGGCAACACATCACTAAAATCTGAACGTGAGACCCATTATAATTGAAAAATTGCAGATCATCACTGGAAATGATGTTTAACGCTTCGTTCATCGTTGATAGTTAGTCGATAGTTCCATCGTAAAAGGCAATTTGAGGTAATTGAAATTCGAAACCGAACAATTCGCCCCTCCAAACTACAACTAAACAACTAAATGGGAGAATATCAATCAAATGGGCGATCAGCGTCGAAAGTGAACATTTTATTAATAGAAACACGCTAAAGTTTCCTACACGTATGTGTATGAATAATAGACGTACTTTGTTTAATACTCTAGGGTAGTTTTAAGAAGGATTGTACTTTGGATAATCTGTCTAAATTGTCATGCGGATATCTTTCGTGCGAAATAGTAGTCGATTTCCCAAGACGTATAGCTTAAAATTACTCTTTTTATTGTAATATAAGTTTTCTGTAGACAGCGTCGGAGAACAAATTATATCGAGTTACAAAGGATACATCTTGCGAATATCATAAATCATCTAGAATTAAATTACGTTGCGCCTTTGCCGCAATTATGAAGACGAATTGTGCGGAAAACAAGAACAAATTACTATCTAATATTCGGGGATGAATTCGATGTTAATTATGTTTTATTCTGAATACCGTAGACCCTTTCGTGCTCGTAATATCTTCCCGGCCGTCGAAATTTCTACTCGGAATACGGACAATTCGTTTTCGAAATTCAGTTTTGTATAGATCCTTCGGTGTTTGTTTTCGATAGTAAAGAGTTACAAAAATGTCTTGGAGCTTCCTATACGCTCCCATTATCGTATCAAAATTTTCGAAAAACAATCGATTTTTGAACTGTTGAAATTAAAAGCTTTCTGTCTTCACTTATTTCTTTCCACTTCGTTTCTAGAACTTCGAATTTGACATGTGTGGCTGTCAAAATCAAGAGCATGAATATACCTATTATCCACAAGTTCAGATAGGATGTTCAAAGCTGTTAAATTTATGACATCAATCAAAAAATATGTCTGTCACTTTTATATTTTAAAAAGTGTGCGTAGTTGAATTATAAAACAAGTTGTTATTTGCACGATTATTATTGTTAAATGTCTTTTTAAAATAAAATACTCTGCAACAGAAGGGCCTCTGCCACACGTAATGCAGTGTTGTAGTGCTAATGACATGTGGGTGAGGTTAGAATACATTTTATGATAGGAAGCAAAAATCGCTGAATCTGTCATCCTCAACCGCCTCCACAACAATAATATACACGATGAACAGTTTGGATTTCGAGAGGAGTTCTCCACCGATGTCCAGCTGTTTCGTCTAATTGAGACAATATGCTCTTAAAGCGTGGTTAACTTTGGAGGTGGTGTTCTCGGATTTTGCACGTGCCTTTGACATGGTTTGGTATCGAGAGCTTCAAGGTCATCAGTATCATTTGGTCTGATCTTCATGGCCATACCTCCATCTCAGGATGGAAAACTCTACTTCATTCTCCAAGTATGCGTCCGCTGAGGTCCCTCGGGGCTCATTACTTGGACCAAATCTTACGCACACGATCTTCTCAGGCTCGGAAGAGATCTCGTGATATATGCTGACGATATGGCTATCTTCACAGCCTTCATCTTGTACCCAACATGGACTGTCTCAAGGTAAATTAAAGGGCTCGGGAACTATGTATGTTCAGACTTGGAATTAATCAGGCAATGCACCTATTCCATCCAATCAGTTTATCGCTCAGTTCCCTGATGTACCTATTGCTTATGAAATTTTTCTTTGGCATAGCAATAGATTGGTAACGAGATTAATGAGAATGGGAAATATTTTAAAATTGTTTGTGCAAAGCCTATAAAATTGTTGTGCAAGATCGTAACCTCAAATTCAACGTGATCAGAATTAGAATTAAGAATTTTTATTTGAACCAAGACAACACACAACTGTTGCCAATCTCGACATCTTTCTGGACGACTGTACAATCAGGCATTCAGCCTTGCGTAAACGCCGAAGTCACATTTCGTCTTTATAGTGGAAAGTTGGGGCAAGCCCCTGAGGGATTATACTCACTCCGAAGGATAAAGAATGAAGTTTGCAGACCGTGGCGTAGTGTATTGTGTACGTGGGGTCACCTCCATCCGATAGGACGACATGTGCGCGACTTTTCGAAATTTACCCATTTCAGCCGGCTCTATACTGGGGGAGTGTTGCAAATTGTACTGTCTGTCCGCCAGGATAGATCGCAGCTGTTGAGGGAGTCGAGGCATATTATGTATCCTGCTGACGTTGAAATTAATACTACGAGATTTTAGTTAATGCTGTTGCAACACCTGCGATATTGTTCGGAACTAAAACTTGTACAGTGAAGCAGAATATTTTGCCTATAATGTATTATATAATGTGATGCTTACGAATTATAATTTTTAATTTAATGCCTAGAAGTTCTCATTGGAGTTGAAGCGGCTTTTTCTAATCCCGGATTTTTCTAGTTAGCTAGGCTTTTATTGGCACTAAATCTTAGTTCAGATTCTCGCTGGATCAGCTTAACTAAGGCTGCGTTTACGTCATTAATATCGTTTAGAAAGGATCTTTTATCGAGGACCTCTCGTCTAGACTCCCTGCGTTCTATCTCAATCCTATCAGCTAGAAATTGAAGCAACACAAACAAGATGTTTCTTTATTAAATACTTCTTTTCTCTCTTCCATTTCATTCTCATTTAATTACATTTACATGTTTGGGAGACATATTGTTCAATTTTCGAAAGTTTTTACTTATGACATGTGATATAAAGCTATTTTCCTCCCTCCTAACCGTCCCGTATGCAGGCAAGTCAGTTGGCCTGCAGATATCTTGTGGCGAAGGGGTTGAGAGGTTGGCCCTCACATCCAGTTCCCGTGAGAGAGCCGAAATGGTTGGCCTCTACGTATTACCTGTTGAAGTGAGCCGAGAAGTTGGCTTTCACGAAACTCGTTTGATCCAAACCTAACATCAGATCACACCTTCAGTAAAATTTCCGATGATGTTGACCTTCTCTCGCATCTGTACTTCAATGTTATTGCCGCATTTATCGGTTTCGTTCCCATTCTTAATCATCAAGCCATTTAGATACTCCACCAGATTTCATGGCCATGTATTTGTCCACATTATCCAGAATAACCAATAAATGCATGGGACTGTGAAGCAATGAATGTGATACAAAAACTGATTTATTGACAGTAATAACACTCTGGATGGACGGTGACATTTTTTCAGAGAGTTGAAATCCGGATCGACTGACCATTCGCTATTGGGAGCAAAGTGATTAACAGCGCGGCATTATAAAAGGCGATATAATGCTGTCACAAAGCCATTTAAACACAATTTACGCACACAAAACTACACCGCAATAGTTGCAGTGATAGCCAGACAAGTGATACAGCTTACGGAGTCACTGCAACTAAGCACCCACCACACATAAAAAAATGCGGGCGATAAAATCTAAAATGTTTTTCATTCATAAATGAGCTAAATTACGTTTAATTTGAGTTTATTTAAGTTCAAGTATGTTACTAATAAATTGAAAGATTAACTCTTTATCAGTAGAATAAACTGATAACGTTAATAAAATGTATGACTATTTAAACACCGTGGGATAACTTGAACATGCAGTGACCTTCACGTCCTTGTCTCTGTTACCTTTAATTTGTTGAACTGATGTGAATGTAGTTAATGAATTGAAATCGCAAAGTATTCCAAACCTGTTGAACGTCCAATCGTCCTTAGTAAGGCAGAAGAGGCCACTAATGGGGATTCCCCTTGACACGAATAGAACAACATATTGTTAAGAAAGGTTGAAATGTTTTCAAAGATAATATTTCAGGTCTACATATCTTTAACTCATCCATAGTTTGGACCAACCTCTCTATTATTATTGCTTTTCTAATTAATTTTTCATTTAAATTAGGTAAATTTCCAGCTAATCTCAAAAGTGCTTCTTTGTACAAAAAGGGTTCCAAATTAGTTATGACTAACTATCGTCCATTATCAATTTCGTCGAGTTTTTCTAAGCTCTTTGAATATGCTATGTTGGACAGGTGAATTTCCTATATAGACAAGCACAGTATTTTAGCTAATCAGCAACATGGTTATAGATGCAACTGATCTACGATTGCAGTCATTAATGGTTTTTATGATAGGGTGAGGTACTTTTTGCGATTTGAATCGAGGGTTCGACTGCAATTTGACTCGTACTTAAGCAATAGAGTCCAATTGGTACAGTCCAGTTTACCGGTTCGGAGAGGTGTGCCCCAAGGCAGTGTATTAGGTCCCGTGCTGTTTTTGCTTTATGTTGATGACATCACTCGTTATCTTAGTAAATATAACGTATTTGTATATGCTGACGATACTAGCGCTGTAATAATTGGCTCTAGTGTGCCGTACGTGGAAATTCGATCAAATATTCTTTTGAAAAATATGAACGTGTGGTTTAACAATAATCAACTTTATTTAAATAATGATAAGACTAAGTTTTTCGTTTTCCATTCTGCTCAAAATATGGTATGACGATGGATGAAACCTTTTCTTGGAATACCTATTGCCAGAAAATGGTAAACAAATTGAATTCAATTTTTTATCAAATGCGTAATTTGCGACGCTTAGCCTCAACAATTTAAGGATCTTCAAAACGAGAAGCTGTTTAGGTCAGGCATTGAAGTATTCTTCACACGTTTGTTCTTGTTTTTTTTTTTGTAATATGTTTGTAATATTATGTATTTGTGTAATTGACAATGTTAAAGCCTGTACAGGTCGAAAACAATAAAGATTACTTAATTGCGACGACATTCTGCAGCTCTTCAATAATGCCTGATCATAACTCCCCGAAATATCACAAGCAAAAGTTTCTATACTTAGATAGAAAAAGGTTGCAGTCCCAAGAAATATTAAAAATATAAAGAGAGTACAAGAGCATTCTTGCGCTTCTATCTGCATTATGATATGTGAGAATACAAATTAGGTAGGATCTGTTGCTTCCAGTGGATACCTCTGAGGATGGTCCTGTTAGGTTTAAGATCTTATTATCACACATCGAAGCCATTCATGATACTGAAGACATGGTGATACTATTGGTAAGAGCGCCAATTCCTTTCAAAAGTGCAAAACTAGTAAAATTGATATATCTCCCTTTCAAGCAATTACTTGAAGCAATTACTTTTTAGCAAAAGCAATTGCTTGACTAGCAAATGCTATAAGTAAAAGCAATTGCTAGATCTGGATATTAATAAAATTTTTAAGCAATTGGTGCTTTTCTTGCACCTCTGTGGCAATTGCTTATTCAAGACAAGTCCAGACGTGTCTTATCCACTCTTTCAGATTATAGATATTTGTTCAGTTTGTGCCGTTTGAATAGAGTTGATGTAAATACAACAACGTAGTTCTATTTATTTAGTACAAATTAGTAATCTGTTACGATTTTGTGGAAAACGGGGGACTTATATTTGTGATATGGCAGATTACAGTGAAAACGACGAAAGTGATAGTAGTGATGAAGATATTAAAGACAAGCAATTGATATTCGTCCACAAATTAAAGGAACCGGTATCTCTCTGACCACAACCGCTTAGCTTCCACGACAGCTTCAGCACTTCTAGGAAATTTAATAAAAATATTGGCCTTTTCCTGCAAAACTGCATCCATTACAGACGTGTATGTTTTACAGACAGTAGTTTGGTGTACACCAAGTTCTTCACCTACAGTATTTTGAAAGCCCGGATCCGACAATTTTCGCAGAAAGATTTTCATCTTAGTTATAGGTGATAGTGCACTCCCTCGCCTTTCATCAGTATCAGTCAAAAAATAATTTGCCAACCGCTCAACATTTTCACAGTCAAATCGATATAACTTTCTGAAATCATCATAAAATTTTTACGTACACTGTAGATTTTTCTTTTACGGACGGTTCATATATTCAGCCATAGTTGAAGACACAAATTTAATAATTAAGAGCAGCTCACGTGTATGCCGTGGAAAACAAAAGTTGACTGCTACCAAGCAAATGATGCACGGGGTCGACCTACCTTGAAAAGTTGAAAGCAATTGCTACACTAGAAAAAGCAATTCCTTAATTTATTCATCACATTTTAAGCAAACGATAGCAATTGCTTCTATTTTTTAAGAAAAAGCTTTAACTCGAAGCACTTTTAAGCAATTGCTGGACGCAAAAGTTTTTATTCATTGGCTTTCAAGTAATTACTAAGATTTTATAAGAAAAAGCAATTGCTACATTGTTATTCATTAGGCCCATTATTACTGCATTTGCTAGATCTTGTTATGTTGGTTTCTACTAAAAAAAAAAAAAAATGGAGAAAGTTTAGACCAGATAATGCAGATACATCAGATGCATTTCCAAAGAACAATTTCCTTTATTGTTACAGAGATTGTGTTTCTGAATTAGCGATAAGCTTTAGAGCAACCAATCTGCATCTTTCATGTTCATGAGAACTGACTAATTTAGAAAAGTTTAGTTCTTGCGTGTCCGCCTACAAGTGTTAAGCGTAACAAAATACATAGAACTCGAAGACGTCAAACTGATCACCGTGTTAGTGACTTTGACAGGGGTAGAATTGTTGCCTATCGAGATGTTGGTTAGTCCTATCGCGAAATTGGCCGTCATATTATTTTTACTGCAATGACGGTAATACGTGTGTGTAGTGTGTAGACAGAAGAAGGTAGAGGAACACGAAGAAGACCAACTGGTCAACCGAGGCGTACCACAGAGCATCAAGATAGGCGTTTCAGACAACTAGATCTACGAGACCGTTTTGCTACAACTCGTTTGGAGAAGAAGGTAGACCTGTTACTATGCGTACACTATATCGCAGCATTCGAGCCTCTGGACTTTTTTCATACCGTCCACGATTAGTTGCTTCCTTTGACTGTGGACCACTGTCGTCAACGCTTGAAGTGGTACAGAGAATGGCAGCATTGGGAAGCAGAATGGCATAATGTCGTCTTCAGCGACGAATCGCGATCCCATCTAGGTATGCACGATGGCCGATATTGGGTTTGAAGTTTAGAGGCATGTACGCAGGACTGTTGGAGTAATGGTTTTGGAGGAGGGGTAGAGGAGAGGGGGCTATTGCTTATGGTAGCCGATCACCACTTCTGTTTATTCGAGGCAGTATGACAGCTGCGAATTACGTTGATGATGTCCTGCAAACCATTTTACTACCTTATCTAGATGGCCAGCCACACGTCCTTTTTCAGCAAGACAACGCACGTCCCCATATTGCTCGTCGAACTATGGACGTTCTCCAGGAAGCAGGCGTTAATGTTTTGACGTCGCCACCCCGTTCCCCGGAGAAGACTGTCTACTTGCACCATCTTCTACAAACTTTGGCGCAGTTAATCAACGAAGTTCAAGTTGCTTGGAATTTTGTCGATGCCTAAACGTGTATACAGGAATGTACTGAGCTACCGGGTCGCCAATTACATTGCCAAAAAATCAATTTAAACAAATGATTCCTTCTGGGTGTAACATTTCTAATGCCAGTGAGTGAATTGAATTTCCAAGACCGTCAAAGACGTTCGAATAACAATTTTTTATATTGAAACAAATTACTTTTCTTTTTTGGCGCAGGAATGGTGCAACATCCATCAAACTATAATCAAATTTTGTTTATCCAAAAACAACGTGTTCGTTCACACCCTGTTTCCTCCCCATTCCAAAACAAATTACATTAACAGCCTCTTTCGACGTTGGAAACTTTTCTACCCTCGTCAGGTGGAACTAATGCGTTTCATTTACATGAATAAGACCCTGACACGCGAAGGTCTGGCCCCCTGTCGCACGCCTTCTTCCAATTTAACGGTAACCAAAGCCATCAGCTAAAGAGAAAAATCTTTTCCCTACCTAAAAAAAAAAAAAAAAAAATGGTCGTCTAAATGAGGATATCCTTTTTTTTTTTGTCTCGGCACGAAATCGAATTTTATCGAGCTTATGGCCGAGAAGGATGGCACGATTAGATGGGTAGAAACGTGTCGCGTTACGGGCTACTGCTTGTCCTCGTTAGTAGATGTCGTTGCCGTTAAACTGTTCGAGTTTCGGGGAGGAGTTGTATTAGTATAATTAAAGACGCGGGGAAAAAATTGAGATGTAAGAAGAAATTCCGAGGATCTGCCTAATTTTCCGGAACTCGTTTTATTACATAATTTAAAATTTTGTTTGATGTTACGGTTGCATGAAAAACGGTTGGATTTTATTATTGACATCTTGTTACTAATTGAGAAAATTCGTCATTCCTACGCCTGATATTAAATTTAGCAGTATTAATATTAGTCCTTTTTGTTCTCGATCTCTATACAGTAATAGAACACGCTATTCTAAATGTTTTCCGCTTAACCGCATTCAAAATTAATTAATTCTAACTAGCCTGTCCGCTACGAGGAAGGTTAACTACTAGATAATTCTACCGCTCCGTCCTATTTTTGGTCCACTTCATCCATAATCGGATTATAGGATTAACTACAAGTTAGAATAGTATTATGTCTGTTTGGATTTCAAGATTTCTGCTTTTATAAACTTTATAATATATTTTTTTGTTGTGGATCTATAAAAATAATCCGAGTCGTGGAATATAAAAACGATTCAAAATTTCCTTGTATTAGTACAGCTTCTATAAATAATATAATCCAACAAAACACTGTAGAATACGCAAAGAATAGCCGGCGCTTTCAATAGAAATTTTACGAGAGATAGTAAATAACACGAGCTTCATATCTAGAGTGCTTCGAATATGAAACGCAGGTGGAACGAATAGCCAATAAGAGTCGCCAATTACTATGATGCAAAGCGGATATGGAAATTTTAAGTCCTTCGTGTGCGTAGGAGAGGGATTTAGTATTAAAAGGAAAGAAGCTGGTTTGCAAATTACGGATTTTATTAAAGTGGCATTCTTTACTTTAGATTAGTCATTGGCTTTCAATTTAATCCTTTGAGAGTAACGTTTTTTTAACTTGCATGTATTCGACACCATATTTTTTGTTCCGGATCTTAACGTATATACATAAGTCTAAAATAAATCTAGAAACATTAGCTAGAGCATGATTTGTTGCCCAAAATCAGCTTCTGGAAATTAACAGCAAAGGCCTCCTGTGTTGTCACACGATCTTTGATGGTATTTACATCCGTAAAACGTTCACCTTTCATGGCTGCTTTCAAGCGGCGAAACAGGAAGAAATCCCCAGGAGCCAGATCAGGGGAGTAGGGGAGACCGGGGTTGGTTGTTACACGGGGAAACTCCAGAAGATGTTATTTTAGCTGCTGTTAAAGAAATTTTATGACGCTGGCTGGATGACCAAAATTGAATTTTTGGTGTATATCAAGCACTTTGCAAAGCACGTGAGGTGCTCAAAAGTAAGCCCAATATTGATCATATTGGATAACCACGACTCACATCTACTTGGGAGTGTTTTTATATTCGCGGAATGGGTGATAAGGGGTGGAAATAAAAAAACCAAATTATTTTTCTTTTTCAATATATTCACCTGCAAGACGGATACATTTTTCACATCTTCCAATTAATTTATTTATACCCTCATAAAAAAATGATTTCTCTTTATCTGCAAAATACGCCGAAACTGCCTCCTTGACTTCATCATCGGCAGTAAATTTTTTACCCCGCAGCTCTTTTTTCATTTTCGGAAACAGGTAATCATCATTCGGGGCCAGGTCTGGGCTGTAGGGTGGGTGAGTCACAATTTCGAAGCCCACCTTATGCAGGGCAGCTAACGCAACGCGGCTCTTGTGGACGGGCGCGTTGTCGTGCAAAAGCAGCACACCTTTCGTCAATTTTCCCCGTATTTTCTCTTTAATGGCTTCTTTTAGTCGCTCTAATATTGAAGCGTAATATTCTCCGGTTATAGAAACACCTTCATCTTTATAATCAATCAACAATATTCCTTCCGAGTCCCAAAATACCGTTGCCATGAGTTTCCCAGCTGATTGTGACACTTTAAATTTCTTGGGAGGTGCTGTGCCCTTTTTATGCCACCGCATGGAGTCTTGTTTGAATTCAGGTTCATAATGATGAACCCAAGTTTCGTCTCCAGTAACAATTCGACTCAATACACCATATTTGTCTTCATTACAGAGGTCCAAAAATGCACGCGAACACTCTACGCGCTGTTGTTTTTGCGGCGGCGCGGCGTGAGCATTCTCGGCACCCATCTTGGGCATATCTAAGGTCAGCCGAGATGATCGTGTAGGATTTTAAAAATTGTTGTATCGGATACTCCAACCATTTCTGCGAGTTGTTTCTTCTTTAGTCGAGCATCTTCGAGTACAATTTTTTCAACTTTTTGGATAAGTGCTGGCGTGGTCACCTCAATGCTCCTGCCCGGCCTCGGGTCGTCTTCAAGGGATTCCCTTCCTTGTTTAAATAAACTATGCCACTTGTAAACCATGGTTTTTCCTGGACAAGAGTCGCCGTAAACCACTGACATCTCATTCATTATGGTCGCGACTGATTTTCCTTGCCTGGTAAGGAACTTTATAACAGCACGATATTCGATTTTTTCCATATTTCACTTTTCACTCCTGATTATGTTGCTTGGTTGACGATAGCACAAAGACTAACTGTCTAATAACAATGAAACTTCGTATTTATACTAATTATGAGTCGCTGCACAGGCCACGCCCCCAATGCGCCTAATCACCCCCCTACAACCCGCTCAGTCCGCGAATATAAAAACGCTCCTGCGTATCAGTCGATGTAATTGATTTTTGTAAAGACCACGGGGTTGCGACTTTAACGTTGTCTCCCCATTGCTCCCATTGGATCGGACAGTATTTGGGCCCCTTAAAAAGTTCATAAATAATCAGACTATTTATAATATTCCGTCAATAGTTAAAGAAGCACTTCCGTTAGCTGTAACGGCTAAAAATGTAATCTCAGGATCTTCTGCTACAGGATGTTGAAGTTGCACACCACCCGGAAACCAGCCAAATGTACAAAATTCCTCGAAGTCATCAGTTGTCCTACAAAACATTCTTTTTAATGCAACAAGTCGTAAGAATAATGAACACGTGGACGAAGTGCAACCATGTACATCCAATGCATCCACTTCTAAGCAAAATTTTGTTAGCCCAAGGGAGATTCGTCCACTGCGGAAAGCGGAGCCAAGAAAAATTACCCAACAAAATAGAAAAGGAAGACACACAGCAATCTTGACAGATACACCAGAGAAGGAGGAGCTAGAGAGGCAAAAAAAATTGCGAAAGCAAAAAATTGACAAAAAAGGAAAAAAGAAAGTTAAAAAGCAAGTTTTTGTGGAAAGTGATGAAGAAAATGAAGACTAGTTCTGTCTGATCTGTTGTGAGGCATTCAGTCACTCAAAACCCAAAGAAAAATGGGTTCAATGTATTCAGTGTAAAGAGTGGGCGCATGAGCTGTGCAGCGATGGATCTGCATTTTTTACATGTGTTAACTGCGATTTCGACTAATATTTTCCAAAGTTACCTTAAGATAGAGAGATGATTTTTAAAGAGGTTATTATATTTTCAGTATTTTGTTAGAACTGCATGTGGTTCAATAAACGAAAATTATAAAATAAAATCACTTTAATGTCATTAGTAACAACCTGCCCCAGTAAAGTAACAACTTGCCCCGAGGTGGGGTAAGTTGATACAATTTGCATATAATATTTCCTTATATTGTTTTGTAGAAAAAAAAGTTTTATGCGAGGAATTGGCGCACACGGATTGCACAGTGTGCAGGGCCATTGTCATGGAGGAGCATCCATTTTCTAGTCCAGCACAACTCTGGGCGAACCCGCCCGATGCGCTGTAGTAATCAGTTCAAAACCAACTGGTAAAATGCAGCATCGGTTTGATCTGCAGGAATGATGCCGTTGATCAACAATTTGTTTTGTGGTTGTCTGCGAGCTTGTGTGGCACAAATCGGGAGCAGATCTTACGTCTACCCAAATCATAACATTTATGAATGTCATGAGTTTCCAACAAGAAATTATAATCTATACCACGTTGAGGATAAATACCAGAATTTTTAAAAGATAAATATTTTAAGATTCGGCGTTGAACTTTTCCACAGAAAGATATAAATAATGAAGAGACCATACTTGAGAAGCATACTCCAATTTTCTAACAACCCGACTAAAATATAATGTTTTTTTATTGTTTTTTTTTTGTTTAATATAATGTTTTTCTAGAGGCAGATGCACACATCAAGTCAATATGGTTCGAGAAGCTAAGTCTAGAGTCAAAATAAACACTAAGATCCTTAATATCGCTGACTCTTGACAATATATTAATACTTATGTTGGAGGAAGAACCGGGTAGTGGGAAGAGCAGTAGTAAGGTAGCCGTACACGGGTGAAGACGTGCCGGGTCGGAACGATATGACATACAGTTATTTAATTTACGAAACTTAATGTATTTATTTTATGTTAATGTAGTTTTCCTTTCTTTTAATAAATTTACAAGTTAACAAATAGCAGCGGCGGGATAAATCAATTATAATACATATATTGAAACCAACGCGCTAATACGAAATACGCGAAAATAAAAACGAATGCGAACGAGTGAGTAGGGACACATATACGTTATATATGCGTGCAACGAGAACGGAAGAGCAGGTGTTTAGTTTTTTGTACGGAGACGTAGTAAACAATAACAGCAAAAAGCATCTGCGTTACGTGGAAAAATACGAAAAGTGTGAAAAACGGGAACGATTTTAAAAGTTAGAAAAACGTATACGAACTGTGGAAACTAAACCGAAATATACATAATTAACAAAACGATAAAATTGATTAGATATACAGTGCGAATGTAAAAATATTTAACGTGAAACTTACGATCAATATACAGTTAACTACGAAAATGACTGAACGTGAAATGAGTGCTAAAGACAACGAACAGGCGATGGAAAATACGTTGGATCAAACAGGTCCCACATTTGAACGTGAAATTACGGAATTTGGAGCAAATTCGACGACGCGGAGTAACATGGAGGTTACGTCTGGAATAGGTGACGCAAAATATCAAATAGAATGGGAACGAAGGCTACTGATGCAAGAGAGAGAATTATTAGAAAGAGAAAAGGAACTACTGGCACGAGAAATAAAGTCAAGGAATAGTAATGAAAATCAACACGTACATTATCACAATAACGCCCTGCAGATCATTCCAGAATTTGATCCGGGTAAGTTAAACTCTTCTACTGCTACTCAATGGATTAGAACTGTCGAGAATTTATCGCAAATTTTTAAATGGGATGATAGAACTCTGCTATTTAATGCCATTGCAAAATTAAGTGGAGCTGCAAAAATGTGGTTCGAGGGAGGGAAAGAAGGAATTATCGATTGGAATACCTTCAAAGAGCGATTAATATTAGATTTTCCGACTGCTGTGGACGACGCTGACATCCATTTTGAATTAAGTAAATGTAAGAAGAGGGTCGACGAATCGTACGAACATTATGTTTATAGTATGAAAGCAATCGCAAGCAAAGGAAATTTGAGTGAAAAAGCCATCATTAAATATATCGTGGCTGGTATGAATGATAAAGATTTATCGAAAATGCTCGCAATGAGTGGACCATGCGATGTACAAGATCTACTAACTAAAATCAAGAACTACGAAAGCACAATGCAAAATGTTCATACCAAACCGCATGCGTACACCAAATCGGTAACTAATTTACCAGACAATAAGAAGACGGAAAACGATAAAAAGTGCTATAACTGTAACGAATACGGACACATTTCCTTAAAATGTCCCAAACCGCAAAGGAAAGCTCGATGTTTTAAATGTCAAAAGGTCGGTCATTTGGCAAAAGATTGTGCATTGCAGCCGCCAAGAAATGTAAATTGTATTGGAATAGTTGAAACCTTGAAAGACCCGTACCACAAATTTATTTATTTAAATAATAAGAAAATCCTTGCTTTCATAGACTTGGGCAGTGAAGTGGTTACCTTAAAACACACAGATGCTAACCGACTGAGGTGTACATATAATCCTTGTCAAGTTAGATTACGAGGATTTGGTGGAGGCGAATGTCAAACGATTGGCAGATGCGAATACACAATAATGGTCGATGGAATCGAAATACAGACGGAAATTTTCATTGTCCCGGATGATTGTCAAGCAGATACGATAATTATTGGTAGAAGCGCTTTGGATCAACCAAATACTAAAGTCACCAAAGAAAGACAAACGTTAACTATCGAGAAAATAAGAGGAAAATGGGGAAATGAAGAAAATGATGCAATAGAGCACGAAAAAGAAAGTCAGCTATTATTAGAAGAAGATAATGGGTTAGATAGAAATAACAACACCCATGAACTGGAAAAGATGGACGATACAGAATCGCCGGTAACAAATATTGAATCGATGTACGAAGAAGAACAGGTTGATGGTGGACCTAGAAAGACAATGGATATGAGCTATGCAATTAACCCAAATTTGGCTGAAGAAGACATCGCACAACTGCAGAGCCTTATCCGTGATAACGAAGCATGTTTTGCAAATTGTTTCGGTGAAATAGGAGTAACTGATAAAGTGAAAATTGACATTGAACTGACATCATCAGAATCTGTGACGTGTAAACCTTATCGCCTACCATATGCTCAACGCGATATTGTGAAACAGACAGTAGACGAACTGCTTCAGGCGGGTATTGTGCGCGCATCAAATTCGGCGTATGCAAGTCCGGTCGTTCTCGTCGGAAAACGAACTGGAGGAACGCGCATGTGCGTGGATTATAGGCGTTTGAACTCTATAACTAAGAAGGAATATATGGTGCCAATATCAATGGAGGAACAACTAGACCATCTGGCTAACAAGAAATATTTTTCTACATTGGACTTTGCAAGTGGTTACTATCAAGTGCCGGTAGCAGAGGAAAGTCGACAGTTTACTGCGTTCGTGACGAATGACGGCTTGTACGAATTTACACGCATGCCGTTTGGACTAGTAAACGCACCGAGTGTATTCAACCGTTTAATGAGAAAAGTGTTTGCAGAATTAGGACCAGAAATAGTGACAATTTATATGGACGATATCCTGATCGCGAGTGAGAGTGTAGACGAAGGACTTGAGAAACTAGGTCGTGTATTCGGAGTGCTAAAGGAAGAAGGTTTGACACTAAATTTGAAGAAGTGCCGATTTCTGTTCGAAACTGTAGAATATCTTGGTATGGAGATCGACTGTAATGGTGTTCGCCCAGGTGAAGCTAAGATCGATGCGGTTAGAAATTTCAAACGGCCAGAGAATGTTCATGAGGTGCGTCAGTTTCTAGGACTTACCGGTTTCTTCAGAAAGTTTGTTGAACACTATGCCTGGATTATGAGGCCACTTACATTATTGACTAGGAAAAATCAAGAATGGGAATGGACCCCAACCAAGAAGAAGCTTTCCAAAAGGCGAAGGATGTTTTGACTCAACGACCAGTATTAGCCCTGTACAACCCAGAAGCTACATTCGAAGTTCATACGGACGCGAGCAAAAGTGGATTGGCTGGAATTTTGCTTCAGCGAATGTCCGATACTCCCTTGAAACCTGTCGCCTATTTCAGTCGCCAAACATCCGATATTGAAGAACGTTACCATAGTTATGAATTAGAAACCCTGGCAGTGGTAGATTCGGTTGAAAGATTCCGTATATATCTATTAGGACGTAAATTTAAAGTGGTAACCGATTGCAATTCTCTAAAGACCGTTATGAAAAAGCGAGATCTAACGCCACGTATCGCTAGATGGGTACTGAGACTACAGGAATACGATTTCGATATCGAGCATCGAGGTGGTGGACATATGGTACACGTGGACGCCTTGAGTCGCCATCCTACTGGAGAAGCGAAAGAATCAGACGCGGCAGCTCTGACCGTTTTAAGTGTGAGAATCGACGAAGACGATTGGTTGATAACTATGCAGTTGCAAGACCCAAAATTGGTAGAAATACGAAACACCTTGGCACGACAACCCCAGAACAACACTGAGAAACAGATGCATACGGACTACAAACTCGACAGAAACAGGTTATACAGGAAAACAGAGAGTGGTACAAAATGGGTAGTTCCAACAGGTATACGATGGAGAGTGATAAAAGGATGTCACGATGACATGGGTCATTTCGGTTATGACAAAACGCTAGAGCAACTTAAACAGTACTACTGGTTCCCGAAGATGGCAAAGAAAGTGAGATCCTATCTCAGTTCATGCATCGAATGTGCTTATCACAAGGGAAAAGCCGGAAAACCGGAAGGGCAATTGTACAACATTGAAAGGGTACCGATACCATTTCACACGGCCCATATCGACCATCTGGGACCGTTTCCAAAAAGTAGCAAAGGCAATACGTATGTGCTTGCTTACATCGATAATTTTACAAAGTTTATCTTTATCAAAGCTGTCAAGGACACGAAGACTAATAACGTAATTAAAATGCTAGCGGATGTATTCTCGGTATTTGGACCACCTCATAGGCTAATTTCAGATCGCGGTACTGCCTTTACCTCAAAGACGTTTGAAAGTTTCTGCATCGATAATGATATTACGCATATTAAAAACGCTACTGCGACTCCTCGCGCAAACGGTCAAATAGAAAGGTATAACCGAACGTTGATGACCGTTATTACGACGACTTATGCCCGAGAAGACGGACGCGACTGGGATTCGCGTTTACAACAATTGCAGTATGCCCTGAATGCTACTATAAATAAGACCACGGGTCAGTCCGCACATACTTTGCTGTTGGGTTACAAACCAAGAAACGCCTTACAAAATAAACTAGTGCTGGCACTGTCGGAAGAGGAACCTGGAAACCTTGATGAGATCCGAGGAGAAGCTTTAAAGAAAATCCAGTGTATGCAAGAAAAGCAGAAGGAATACTTTGATAAGCATCATAGACCTGCACGACACTATCAGTCTGGTGATCTAGTATTAATCTACCGAGAACCAACCGCAACTGGAGAATCGAGAAAGCTCAGACCACGATTCAAAGGACCCTATCAAATATCCAAGGTTCTAGGAATGATCGATATCTACTGAGCGATGTACCCGGTGCCCAGCGCACGCAACGGAAATTTGAATCTGTCTACGCCGCCGATGCCTTAAAGCCGTGGTGTACTTTGGAACCTGAAGAGGAAATCGAGGACGATTCCTCGAGTAGCGAGGCCGAGTTGTTGGAGGAAGAACCGGGTAGTGGGAAGAGCAGTAGTAAGGTAGCCGTACACGGGTGAAGACGTGCCGGGTCGGAACGATATGACATACAGTTATTTAATTTACGAAACTTAATGTATTTATTTTATGTTAATGTAGTTTTCCTTTCTTTTAATAAATTTACAAGTTAACACTTAGTTGTAAGTCGAATTGGTGACACCAATTCGACACCAATTATTAATTAAAAATCCATGATTAGTGGTGTCAAATGCTCTACTAAAATCAGTGTATATTACATCAACTTGACCTTGATTATCCATTTCTTGACAAATAAGTTAAGTTAACGAGGTCAAATTCGTAACCGTAGATTGTCCATGCACAAATCAATGTTGGTCAGGAGAAATCAGTGATTCGATATTAAAATATAAGGAAGAATAAATTACATAATTAATTTTATTTTAAGTAATTCTTCTTCAGAGGTACCTACCATGTAATTTGGTAATTTGGTTATAGTCAGAATTCTCTAAAGGTGTACTAAAAAGATAGACAGAAGAAAACATTTTGGCAAATCCATTGACTATATCCTGCGGAGAGTCCACTATAGAATCATTCAACGTCAAGGTATTAGGTATGTGGGAAGATCCACGTTTAATACGCATGTATCTAAATATCTCTTTAGGATTATTCATGATTGAGGCTTCAACAGTGATTTGCAAAGTCCTCTCAACCTTCTAAATTCATTATTATAAAATTGGTCCTTGATGGCTTTCCATTTTCGTCTGTGGTAAATTTTTTATTTCAAGTGATGGATAATATCTTTGGTGAGCCATGGTGGATATTTAGATTTATAACCAACCGAAAATTTTGGAACTGTTTCATTCAAAATGTTGTATAATACAGTACCTATAGAAGTCGTCAAGAGCAATGTTCACGTCATTACAGTTTTCAATGAAAGTCCAGTCAACTTTATGAAAATTGTATCTAAGATTGTTATTTGAAGGAAACTTTTAGGTTAATTGTTTGGTATAGATAACAGTGGGTGATATGGATCTACAGGTACCAATGGAAATTCATCTGGTTCAACTGATACTGAGTGTATGGTATTGGACAGAAGCAAGTCTAGAAGACGACTATCACCGTTAACTACATGATTATATTGTTTGTAAGTTGAACTGCATAAAAGGTGAAATCACCAAGCAAAATGCATGGTTTATCAATAAGAATGATCTCCAGGGCTTCAAAAACGATTTCAAAAACGTGCTGGGAAATATCAGGCTAATAATCAGCTAATGCCCAATTTCTCCGCAATCAATCTTAGAGACAGTCGCCGATCGATCAGCCAGCATTTGTCGCACATTCTCGATCATTTCTGGGGTTCTGCTTGTCCATGGCTGACCTCGGTTGCTTCCTTCCCTTCACGGAAGCGTTCAAACCCGCAATAAATATTTCATATGCTCCGTTGCAGTCTTCCTCAATTTGTAGCAGAACTTGATGTTCTGTGACACTCCATCTAGCACTGTAGTCTGTTTACACTGCCGGTCACATGCATTGCGTGCTCTGCATCGATTCCCCACAAGTCACTGAAGAACCATGCACACATGCGGCAAGTTGCCGTTCAGATATGAGATCGTTCACCGAACTTTTTAGACGCACCACCTTATTTCGTGGTTGTAGTACTTCTCGCACTAGTGCGGGAAGTAAAAATTTCATTAAAGGAATAAATCATTATTATAATAATTAGGTATCGTGCTGTACATGATTATATTTTATTACTGTAATCATGATTTATTCCTTTAATTAAATTTTTACTTCCCGCATTAGTGAGGAGAAGTTAATTTTCGCACGCAAATGGCACGATCCTGTATAACATATCCGAAAAGCAATAGATGAAACATTTTAAAGAACTTTTAACAGAAACAAGATTATACCTTTTGAAGGAACAACGACCCCTCGTGCACAGAGGAGCGCATTCGTCTAAAAATAAAAACAGAGGCAATAAAAGCAACAAAACTAGAGAAGTCCTCAGACCCAGGTGGAATACATGCAGAGCTAATCAGGCATGGCCCACCGAAATTATTAGAAATAATTCGAAAGCTGTTTAAGCGATGCTTAAATGGAGAAGATATACCAAAAGAATGGAGACAATCTAAAAACAACCTGAAGAAGAGGCAAGTTTTCGAGCTGAATTTGGAGATTAAGCCTGATCCTCGCTACAAAAAATCCTAGTGAAGGAACATCTTTAACCCAACTTTTGACTTATCCTACATGTCCATAGATCTTATTAGAACTGAATGGTTATTGAAAGAGATTAACTTCAATTTCATTTTAGGAGAAGTTCCTTTCAAATTTCCTGGTTGTTATAATTGCTATGTCATGAGCATAGTCTACAACCTTAGCCAAACCAAGCTTGCACCACGCTCCTATTCTTGAGTGTATGCTTCAATGTGTACAAAGCCTGCTAGTGCAGTATTGACAGCACCATCGACTTCTTACATGGTAGGCATGTTCTTGTGTATAGTCTCCATCTCTAAAGTACTCTTTACGCGGTTGTAACAATTACCAATAAATAACCAGTTTCAACGAAAGTTCATACTACTGTTTACATAAAAATTTTATTCATTTCTTTCCAAACTCGCAATAAAGTTTAATACGCTGATGCCAACAAAAAATACAGAGCGGTAAACTTGTTTCTCCCCTACTCGTAAAAAAAACTTATTATTAGTGTAAAAACATTAAAAAGATTCATAATCCCAATATCAGAAAACCCACCTAAAACAGCCTTTTTCCCCCCATTATACCGCAAAATCTAATTTCGACACAGTTCTCAACCCTCGTCCACCTCTCAAACAAAGAAAGCAACGAAGAAGCGATGAAGAATGGAGGCCAAAAAAAAACAACATCGCGGAAAGACGCAGAATTCGATCTATTCATGTTATTTCTTCTTTTTCCACGACGTCGACGCATTTTCTGTTTATTTTAACGGGACCGACTTTCAATATAAATGTAAATTAATAATACCGTGGAACGTGTCTGGAGAACAAAAGCAACCGAACGTGCCTCGATTTATATGCATCGAAAAATATTATCTGATGTGACCGTGCGAAAGAATGCCGTTTGATAGATATTTTCCGCGTGTCCGGACGACACATAGTTCGCCCTATCGCGGATGACAAAAAAAAACAAAAAATACTGCACGCTGTGTTAGGATCGGAAATGGTGTTTTTGTCATAGTCGTGTTCCGAAAAAAGCAAATGATACAGCTCGGTTGGTATATGAGAAAGGAATGTCGGTAATTCCCCAAATACGTTACCTATAATTAGATGAAAGGGAAAATTCCCTTTTGTCATCAAAGTGGACGTGATCAGGGAGTTAGAGTATACAAAAAAAAATGACAATTTAAACAGAAATGAAATCGCAAAAGAATTAATCCTGTTTTATGATTTTTTATAGCTGGATAAATACCACCGAAAGTTCTACGTTCGTGGGTGTATTGTTTGCGTTTTATTTTCGGCGCCAGTTAGCGATTATTTTGGAATCCATTGATGATCATTTAATTATCATTAATTTGTCAGTGTGCATTGGACATGTTTGTCATCCAAAAGTTTTTAATTCCACCAAAAGATGCTGAACTAGATAAACGAACAGAAAATAGTTAAGCCTAAATTCACTTATCGAACCAGTAATTTCCTGGATGAAATCATAAATTCTGCCAGATTTGTCAGCCTCAGCATTCATTTTCTTGCTTCCATTTGGGTTTGAGTTATGTTTACCCTCGACGAGTACTACCTCATCACACCACCTTTGTGCGTCTCCACCAACGTCTTCAGGAAACAGGAAGTTTTCAAAAAAGAACTTTTGACTATGAACGACACCGAGAAGTTAGAAGATGTTTGCAGAGAATCTTCAGCGTTTTTGCACAAGTCCTTTTTACTGATGAAGCTAATTTCTCCAGGACAGCCATAACAAATTTTCAATAATAATCATGTTTGGGCAGAACAAAATCCACACTCAATAATAACAAGTCGTCATCAACATCGATTTTCGCTAAACGTATGGATTGCAATCATCAACGCCTTCTTAATTGGCCCGCATTTTTAACCGGGGAGGTTGACTGGTGATACATATCTCCATTTTCTCGAAGAGGAACTACCAAAACCGCTGGAAGATGTGCCATTCGAGATCCGAAACCGAATGTGGTTTATGCATGACGGTGCTTCAGCACATTATTATATTGAAGATTTGAGGAATCGCATAATTGTATCATGTGAAACAATGAGGAGTGGCGGTCATTTCCAACACTTATCATAATTTTGTTCAATAGTTTTTGCTAATAAATATTAAATGTATTAAACATCGTGTAAATCTGTAAATCCTAGTGCAATTTTTCGCACTTGTGTAGGACCAGCCTGTATTTTTTTGAAACATTAATCTTCATAGATTTCACCATTAAACGAATTTGTTTTAGAAAGATTTAGCAAAGCGTATAATAGTAACTGCGACAGCGCACTAATGCCAACCGCACATCTTCTATCGGTCAAGTTCGAAAGTAGTCGGTAACAGCAGGTACCGATCTAGCTCGAACAATCCGTAGATTGTCAGTCTCTTGCTTGCTGGAACTCTCTCGAACAATCTGATTTTTCACTAAATGAAAGACATGCTCTTCTAGAGGTATCACACGTAGAAGTTATCTTCAGATTCAGCGTCTTCTCCAAAAATTGTATGAGCTTCGTGCCAAGTGATATATTTTGTAGGAAAAAAATTGTTTTTCCTGGACAACTTTTCCCGTCTTTCAGTCACATTTGCGCAAAATCGATTATCTTCATCTACTATAGTCATGGCTAGTCATGTCTTTACTTTCTGTGCAAATGAAAACTGAGTACGTTTAGGGTTTGTGTTGTAAAGGAAGTCTGCTCTTTTTAACAATATTTTGTTGGCATAATATTTACGCCCTGATCCTATATCTGCACCTCTCATTGGCTTTCTCCTGTGACTAAATTGTTGATAGCGCAAAAGCCCACAAACAAATTTCCATTGAAATTTCATTTCTGATATCTATATCCGGTCCAAGCATATGTAAATTGCAATTTGTATTAGTTTTGGTAATATTACCACTAAACAGGTCTTAATAAGCAAAATTTTTAGTTTTTCCCAAAATTGATAAAATATTTGATGAAATATTTGATAACTTGAGACAAATAAAATTCTGAAAGAATCTATTTAATGAATGCTTACAATAAAAAATACTAATATTACTTTTTGTGAAATTCTAAAAAGCAATTTCGCCCAACTGAGCAACAAAGGAAAATTTTACACGCTCTACAGCACACAAACGTCAGATTCTTGCAACCGGGGTTTCTACATTTTGATCTACACTTTTCTTCTTTTTGGTTTTTAAACTCAGACAGGTGACTAGCCTTCGAAGATGCAAATTGTTTGTCTGGCATATATTGCGGTTTTCTGGCCTTTTTTGGAGAATTTCGTTCATTGTCGAAGTCTGCATTTCTCACACGTCTAGTACCTGAAGTTGGTTCTTGGTCATTTTCTGTTGTTACTTCCTTAAGCTGCACTAGACGAAGTTTGGCCACCCCAAACTTGAAATCTAAGTAATCCATGATGTCCTTTTTCTGAAAGCTTTGCATCTTTTCTATACTGTAACCATGTAGCCGCCACAACAAAATCAACAAAATGTTAGATGGATCGTACTGTCCACTTATTCGTTGTTAGCATTGCATTTTTTGACCACTGCAGGCTGTTTTACTTCAATATATTCTGAATGTGGCTTACTTCACCGTCTACATTTGGTTTCAGGTTGAGAATATTTTACTGAGGAAAGCAAATACACTGGTCTATCAAACCATAATGGTTCATAAGTACCACGTCTCGATTTTTTCATTTGATTGTCAAATGTAAACTTGACTTTCTTTGGAATTCTAGATTTCATAAGTGTTCCGCTCAAACCAAGAGGTCTTGCTAATAAATTATCAATCAAACCGATTGGGGTAAAATATCTGAAAAATTACAGCTCCATGTTGTAAAGTGTTAGACAGTTTGAGGACAAATCTTCCACCTACATCTAATTTTTCTGGGGTTGCAATCAAAGTAGACTCTACTGAAGTCTCCTTTCCTTCATACAGCTGAAAATCTAAGGGAATGCCTTGCGGAGAGGATTTGGCTTATTTTTTATATACTGCCTCATATTAACTTGTATCATTTGTTCGTCTATTAACATGTTCATACTTCTCGGGTTTTCACTACAGGCTCTTTCAGTTTTGTCAAGCATTGGTCTGATTTTCCAAAACTTATCTAAAGTTCTGGTTTCTTTAGACAGAGCATTATCGTCAACAACTTTCAGTCGTGATCGTAATTGAAAATAACGATTCCTAGACATGTTATCAGCTACAATTGATACTTTCGTTTGGGGACCCCTGTACATTCTGATCCGAAGCAAGCCGTAAATACCAATCAACATTGAAGATATAAAAATTTTGCTAATTTCATGAGCAGAAGTATCGATCGATTTGTAAAATAGGCTATTTTATTTGATTAAATAGTCTTGCTAACCTAATGATTTCTTCCACAGCTTCGTTTGCAGCTATTATTTCAGCCTCTGTAGTTGAAGTTACCAATACAGCTTGTCGCTGACTCAACCAGGAAATAATTCCTCCAGCGTAGTTGATGACAACTCCAGTGTCTTGGTACATCCTCCAAAATCTGCATCGCTATAGCATTCCAAACTATCACCTTTTATTTTAAATTTGTACGTTATTCCATAGTTAATCGTTCCCGCCACGTACCTAAAAACTCTTTTCAATCTTAATATATCGTCAACAGTAGGATTCTTAAGAATTCTGGATAGGACACTTATACTAAAAGCGAGATCAGGTCTTGTTCCAAGCATCAGATACATCAGTGCTCCCACAGCTTCTCTGTATGGAAACTTCTGTATTTTATAGTCCTCTTTCCCTGATTGTTGAACTTCCGAGATCTTCAACATTGGTGTAGACACTGTCTTGCACTCTGAAAAATTAAAACGCTTCAAAATATTCCTGGCGTATGCTTCTTGATGAATCTTGATATCATCATTTTTATTCCGTTCAATTTGTTCACAGATCTCTGCTTTTACCTTGACCTCAATGTTAAAATCTCTCTCTGAGCTTTGCTTTGACATGACGTTTATCTTGATGAACCCATCTTTCGTGATAAAGCTGCAGTAAATCAGGTTTATCCTCAATAACGACATTTACATCAGCGCTATGTTCAGGAACTAACGGTTTAATTGCTGCTTTGTAAAGTGTACCATTTACTTCTCGTTTTCCACACAGTCGTACTTGACTGTTAATTTTAAGAAAACAAGACGTAGGTGTTGACTCAAACGTGCTCTTCTCATTACGGTCTTGTGCTGCTAAAAGAGAGAACAGATTTTTGGAAATCGTTTTTCTTTCTTCACATCTGTTTCCAATCGTTGACAAGATCCTTATTGATCCTTTTCCTATTGCATTTAGAGATTCTTGTCGAGCAGCCTTGATACTATGAGGAATAGTAAATGCTTCAAAACTAACAAAATAATCTGAACAATTTGTCAAATGTTTTGTTGCACCATTGTCTATCCACCAGTTGCTTTCATCTAATTCTATAGAAAAAAACCTCATTGCAAATTTTTAGTAATGTCACGTTTGTCACCACTGTTTTATCCTCCTTCTCCTTCACTATTACATTTTTGGGCGGTCTTCTATCAGCACTTTCGACACTGTTTAATCCAATAACCCGCTTGCTTACAGTAATTGCAGTTGCCTTTGTATTTAAACTGCTTTTTGATTACTTTTTTCCACATTCGATTTGACTACTAATCCTTCTTGTTCAACTTTATCACTACTCCTTGTGAAATTTCTTTCGAACATCCACAACTTTGTATGTAATTCGTCCAACGTTTTATTATCATCTTTTGACAATAACATCCAACTTGATTTGAATTTTTCAAAATTTGTTGGTAAAATATGCAAGATTTTGCATACTAAAATCAAACCGGGTAGAACAACCTCATTTTTTGCCTTTAGTCAATTTTTTAACTCATTCCACAAACTTCTTAACTTTGCAATATGTGTCGACACATCATCTGTTGATGTCCAACTAAACGAAAAGAAATCAGTACATATTTTAAAAAGTTGATCTTTAGACGATGCTTCAAAATTGTGCTTTAATGCTTCCCACATGCCATGAGCTGTTTCTGTGTCCATAATCTTCTGATATACAGCATCTGTAACTGCACCTGTTATCATAGACTTTGCATAACTGTTGGTCTTTCTACAAATCTGACTTATGTTTATGAGGTTTGACAGCGACTGCATCAGCTCCTTCTGTCAGTGAATCTGGTTTACTTAATTTGCCGTCAATTACATCTAAAGTTCCTTCATGGTAATCTAATAAATCACGAATTTTTCGTTTGCACATCGGCCAGTCTGCTTCACTGTTCAATGGCTTAACAGCCATTCTGTAAAAGAGCAGTTTTCACATGTTTCAATTCTTTGTCGATGTTGTCGAGTTGGGAAATTGAGATCGCGCGATGTACTATTAGAGAGCCGATTACCGATTGCTTTTGTGCTGGATGATGATGTGAGGTGGCATGAAGATATCGGTCGGTATGTGTGGGTTTCCTGTACACGGAGTGACCTAAACGACCATTTGGTAGACGAGTAACTAACACATCAAGGAAAGGCAGGGAACCGTTATTCTCAATCTCCATGGTGAACTTGATGTCGGAGTGTTGACTATTGAGGAAATCTAAGAAAGTAGGCAGAGTGTTTTTGCCATGTGGCCAGATAATGAAGGTGTCATCCACATATCTTAACCAAGTTTTGGGTTTTAAATTCGCATGTTCTAAAACAGTGGTCTCAAAAGCCTCCATGAAGATATTAGCTACAACCGGGGAAAGTGGAGATCCCATAGCGGCGCCGGAGGTTTGATGATAGTATTTTCCCTGGAAGGTAAAGTACGTTGAAGTAAGGCATTTCTCGACTAACTTGGCTAAATCTGGGGATTGGTTGTCCTGGATCAATAGTTGGTGGATTATAGCGACGGAATCGGCGACAGGCACTTTAGTGAAGAGTGAGGTAACATCAAAACTGACAAGAAGATCTTCGGGTTCGATAGAGATTTCAGAAATGAGTTTAACAAAGTGCGATGAATTTAGAATGTGAGAAGGAGCATTGCCTGTGTATTTCTTAATAGTATGAGCGAGGTATTTGGCCAAGCTATAGGTGGGCGTATCTATAGTGTTAACTATGGGTCGAAAAGGTAGGTTTTGCTTATGGATTTTTGGAAAACCGTACAACCTAGGTGGCTTGGATTCCTTGGGCAGTATCCGTTTCTGTATGTCAGAAGGAATGTCAGAGGATTTAATTAATGAAGAGATTTGCCGTTCAAATTTCGAAGTGGGGTCACGCAACAACTGGGTGTAGCTACCATCTTGTAAGAGATCTGACATTTTGGCCACGTACTGAGACTTGTCTAGAATGACGGTTGTGTTTCCTTTGTCAGCAGGAAGAATTACTATATCTTTGTTGGCGCGGAGAGAACCTAGGGCTGAACGTTCTACTTTGGATAAGTTTGGCTGAGGAGGTTTAGCAGAAGGCGTTTGGCTGTTGCAAAACGAATAATATCGGCATTTTCTTTAGGGAGTGTGCGAATGGATGATTCTACCAAAGAAATGATATCCTCTTTTGGAATACTTTTGGGAGTCACAGAGAAATTTAAACCTTTGGATAATACTAGAGTTTCAGCTTCCGACAGGGGGTGTGACGATAGATTTTTGACCGTTTTAGATGATGAATGGGTTCCGATTTTTTTGTTATTTGGAGCAAGCAATTGAAATTTTCGAATATGATTTTCCTTTATGCGTTCTGAGGATCTTTGAGCTTGGATAGAAGAAATGCGATCTAAGAGGGACCAATCATCTTCAGACAGAGTGTTGGAGAGTTCTAAATGAAGGGAAAGAAGATTCCTGGATACAAGATCTAATTCGCGACGGCAATATTTGATACGTTCGCGGATGAGTGCTAAGCTGGCTCGTCTTAAGATAGATTGAGATACTAAAGTGCTGATGTGGTGAGAAAGTTTGAGAAATTTTGGGACAACTTGATGGTCGCGACAGCGAGACAAGAAGGTAAGGGTGCACAGAAGGGTAGATAGTTTGAGGCGTAGCTTCGAAAAGGTTTGGGTTTTACGGAAAATTTCCTCCCCGTGGAGGTTTGTTAAATGATATCGAAGGCTTCCACGGTCTGAGTCTCTGTTATGAGGGCTTCCGGGTTTTGACGGCGTCATAGTAAAGTACATATATGCAATACAAAAATAAAACAAAAATAAAAAAGAAAAATTACAAAAAATATACAGGGTGTCCCAAGTTGAGTGGCGTATTAGAATATTTCCTAAAGTACACCAAAGAGAGCGCTGAAAATTTAGTTGCCTTGGTTTCCGGCCATGCTCTTTTTAAATAAAATAATTTTAAAGATGGCCGACTTCCGGTTATAACGGAAATCGATAGGAACTTCGTTATTTTAAATGAAACACCCCATATATTAGTGGATTTTTGGATTTTACGCAAAATTTTAGGCCAACTTTCTTAAATAAACCTTATGTCTAAAATGCACCGTTTTTGAATAATTCCACTTTTTTTTTAATAATTCGACAAATCATTGCTGGGCGTCATTCGGCCTCTCTCAGACAACGTTTGACTTACAGCCTTCAAAATTTTTATGATGAGTACTAAGGTCTAATTGTAAATCGTTGTTGGAAAAAAAGTCTAATATCTTACACAGGATGTTCAAAATACACTTGCCAATGTAGACAACTTCGTACCTTGGGAAGTCGCTTATTTCAAATGGAACACCCTGTATTTTACTAGGCCAATAGTTGGGACTTTTTATTCCCTTTTGATCTGTATTTACATTCCCTATACCTAGCTCTTAAGGTTTTTGAGTTATTTATGATTTTTATAAAACAGACTGAGATTTGAAAAAAAAACAAAGTTGCCATGAATCATAAAATGACATTTCCAATAAAACAAATACTCTAAAACTAATCTGATAATTACGAAGAGTGTTATTGTTAAGTTAATAGTTGTTCCTTTAATTTGTTTTTACTGTTTGATTACAATACACTGAGTAATAATAATACAAATAATAATAATAATAATAACCATAATGGATAATTACAATTATTCAAACGAAGACATTTTAAATTTGTTTTTTATTCATGGACAGTGTAACAGAATGGCTGCTCGAACATGCAGAAACTTTAATGAAACTTACCCTCAACTACCACCGATGACAGAAAATAAATTGAGAAGGTATTTGGCCAATTTTCTAACAACTGGTAGCGTTAAAATAAAGAAAGCTACATCTGCTCCGGTTACTGGGAATGAAGATAATGAAGTTTCGGTTTTGGCTTATTTTGAAGCGTTTCCACGAGCGTCAACCAGAGCCGCTGAACACGATTTAGGCATTCCACGCTCTTCCATACACAGGATTATGAGAAACCATAAGCTACACAATTTCAAATTTGTAACTGTGCATGCACTACAACCTACAGACAGATTACTTCGAGTGCAGTTGTGTGAAATGCTTATGGTGGCCCAGCAAGAAGACGTAAATTTTTACAAAAGATAATTTGGACAGACGAATCCAAATTTTCTCACGAAGGTGTGTTCAACAGGCATAATTCCCATTTTTGGTCCCACGAAAATCCCCACGTAATTAGGGAAAGAGGATTCCAAAATAAATTTAGTTTTAACGTTTTTTCTTGTTTGATGGGCAACAAATGTTGTTATTTTATTTACGACGACAATCTAAATTCAGAAATGTACATAGAAATTTTGCGGACGGTTGTAACGGAGTTCTTAGACAGCTTACCGCTAAATGTCTACAGAAATTGCTGGTATCAGCTTGATGGAGCTCCGGCACATAGTTGTAATGGGGTAAGGCAGTGCATCACTGAACTTTTTGAAGATCGCTGGATAGGACGTGGTGGGCCTTGGGCGTGGCCACCGAGATCGCCCGATCTCACGCCAATGGACTTTTATCTGTGGGGAAAAATAAAAAATGAAGTCTATTTCGACCCTGTTAATATCAGGGCAGAGCTTGAAAATAGAGTGCGCAATTGCTTTGGGACTTTACAGGGAAACGAAATTTTACGCGCTACAACAGATGGTGTAATGGGTCGCTTAAACCGCTGCCTAGATCTAAATGGAGATCATATTGAACGATTTAACTAAGGTTTCTGTTTTCGTCTACTTGTAAATGGTATATGTACCATGCTGTTTTTACCCATTTGTTGCTTCAGTATCGTATTTGCTTTCTAATTTGACATTAAAAATAATAGTCTTCCTCATACCTGTTTTTATTATTTATGCCTACTTTAGTGTCACTCCGAAAGGTGTAAATCCAACAGTTATACATGACAACTACTGATAAACAGTATTAAATTAGCTTTAGTGAAATAGTTCTCTCTAAATGTCATTTTATAATTCATGGCAACTTTTTTTTTTTTTCAAATCTCAGTCTGTTTTATAAAAATTATAAATAACTCAAAAACCTTAAGAGTTAGGTATAGGGAATGTAAATACAGATCAAAAGAGAATAAAAAGTCCTAACTATTGGCCCAATAAAATACAGGGTGTTCCATTTGAAATAAGCGACTTCCCAAGGTACGAAGTTGTCTACATTGGCAAGTGTATTTTGAACATCCTGTGTAAGATATTAGACTTTTTTTCCAACAACGATTTACAATTAGACCTTAGTACTCATCATAAAAATTTTGAAGGCTGTAAGTCAAACGTTGTCTGAGAGAGGCCGAATGACGCCCAGCAATGATTTGTCGAATTATTAAAAAAAAAGTGGAATTATTCAAAAACGGTGCATTTTAGACATAAGGTTTATTTAAGAAAGTTAGCCTAAAATTTTGCGTAAAATCCAAAAATCCACTAATATATGGGGTGTTTCATTTAAAATAACGAAGTTCCTATCGATTTCCGTTATAACCGGAAGTCGGCCATCTTTAAAATTATTTTATTTAAAAAGAGCATGGCCGGAAACCAAGGCAACCAAATTTTCAGCGCTCTCTTTGGTGTACTTTAGGAAATATTCTAATACGCCACTCAACTTGGGACACCCTGTATATATACAACTTACTCAGCTCTCTAGCGTGGTTGACACGTCGAGTTACCGTGACCTTCTGGCGCCCCTCACCTAGTTTTGCTCCTGAAGAAGCCACTTACATTAGTGGCGAAACGTCGAGTTTGAGTAAGTTGTATATATATATATTTTTTGTAATTTTTCTTTTTTATTTTAGTTTTATTTTTGTATTGTATATGTACTTTACTATGACGCGGTCAAAACCCGGAAGCCCTCATAACAGAGACTCAGACCGTGGAAGCCTTCGATATCATTTAAACACACGTTGCTAGATCTTATCTTTTTCTTTTAACATTTGCTAGATCTTATCTATTTCTTTTAACATCTAGATGTTAATATATTTCAACATATACATTTCTATAAAAATATTGCCTTACGATTATTTGGATATAAACAACAAATTTCTGCAATTTCGGAAAATATACAAAATTAATTAATTCAATAGGTAAACTTCAACACAATTTGCATTGTGTTTCCTGACTGAATAACTGAATTAATTGGATAAGCAAGCTCTAAACTTTAATGTTCTCAATTCTGTCCGGCGAGCAGCAATTTCAAATAATCGAGATAAATCAGAATTTTCAATTTAGAATTAGATTTCTGATTTGGTTTAACTTGGACAATAATACAATTTTGTTTTTTTTTTCGTTTAGGTAATCAGTACGACGTAAAACATGTCACGGATTTATAACCATTCATAATGCTGTTATATTATTCGGACGAAATTCAGTTCATTACACGCGTACAACCAACGGCAAACTTTTTCCTCTTCTTTCATCTTTTCTTTTTATACATTCAAATCTCTGTATAACGTTGATTTATGAGCACGCTCAGACCCATGGTGGAAAAACCGGCATTTTTTTTTATATTTTTTGCGCCTTCAAATTCTAACTAGTCGCATACATCATGATATATCGCGCGATTTTTTCATAATTGTTATAAACGAGGCGTCTGCTCGTGACACATAATCCATAACACAATTAGGGGGCGTTGATGCTATTCGCCACAAAAGCACAGAATACAGTTTTGACATCTACATCTAGATAAAAGTGAGTTTTCCTGTAAATTATTCGCAGCATCTAAATTAGTCATTCATCATAATGTTACAATAAAATATTTTAAAAATAGAGTAATAATTTTACGTTGCAGTTTTAATTAACATAATTAGTACATTAATACAGATACGTTGGCGTTTGTCTGTTATGCCACGTATGGAGTCTAATTTTCCTGTATCTCAACTCCGGTTAGAATTTATTTAATTAAACGAATACATTTAATTAACGTGAAATTGGCTTCGCTTATGGACTAACGTGGCGACAGTAATTTGGAACTGTCGCAATTTGCTGCCGGTTAAACGTTAGCTTCGCAACGTTACGTTGTTTTGGGTCGGTCGTCTAGTTAGGGTACAACAATAATTAAACTATTTCAAAGCTGTGACATCGGCTTTACCCGGTCTAAATTGTCGATATATTCGCCTATCTAGCCGCATTCTCTAATGAATTAGGTTAATTTTGTACCTTCGAAGGTGGTTTCATAGTTTCCTATGATATCAAATGTGTATCAAGCAAATTATGCATAAATCAAAATTATTATTGTTGTGTGCCACAGTCTAATTCGTGGATTAAAAAGGATTCCACAAGATAACACTGAATTTGTTCAAATAGAAATAAAATTTGGTATAAAGGAAAAGATTGATCGAAGAAAGACTTGCTTACGACAATTAAAAATGGGAAAAAATCCAAGTCCATATATGAAAGTGATGATGACTTTTTCAGTAAGTATTAAAAATATCAGCATATTGTCAATGACTTACTTCTTTTCTTATTTACAGAGAAGAACTTAAAGCGACCGAAACGAGGAACCTATCCAACACAAATCTAATCTCCTTCTATCGTTTTTTTTTCTTTCCTTCTTCAAGTTCTCTTTCTTTTATAACCACTTGTATGTACGAGGGAGCGTTTTTATATTCGCGGAATGAGCGGGTTGTAGGGGGGTGATTAGGCGCATTGGGGGCGTGGCCTGTGCAGCGACTCATAATTAGTATAAATACGAAGTTTCATTGTTATTAGACAGTTAGCCGACGACACCGCCATTTATACCGCCTCCAGAGACGAAGAACAAATGCTCCGCAGGCTTCAGCACTCTCTAGATGAGATATTGGGCTGGACCACGAAGTGGCGTCTTCAGATCAATAGTTCGAAGTGTGTGGCAGTACGATTTACTAGGAGACTTCGTCCCCCCCAGACAGCGTGGTGATCGACGACTTTAGAGTCCCGTGGAGCCCGTCCGTCATCTACCTGGGCCTGAAATTGGACTCACGTCTGACGTTCAAACTTCAAGTCGAAAAAACTATAGGGAAATTCAACGACGCCAGAACCCAATTGTACCCGCTGCTCTGCCCAAAAAGCGACCTCTCCCTGAAAATCAAGATCCTCATATACTGCTCCTTTCTAAGACCAATCATAACGTACGGTTCACTCACGTGGTCCAGTATGGCGAAGTCGAACTTCGAGAGACTTGAGACGCTGCAGAACCGGATCCTTCGCCTGGTAACGGGGGCGCCGTGGTTCGTCAGAAACGCGCAACTAAGAGAGGACCTGGGAGTGCCGTCTCTAAAACGGCACGTACTACACCTGGCCAACAGGACCATAGAAGGCATCCAAAGATCGGATAATCCTCTCATAAGCCGGCTCGCTGACCTTGACCCGGACAGACCCCCGCCAAGAGTACAAGTGAGAAGGGCCCTTGCCATTGAAGATCCCCAGCCATAAAGATCAAGAACGTAGAACAAAGAACAGCCATACTTCATTGATTCCCATGGTCAAGGATGACTAGCGAAGTCCCAAGAAATCAAACACCCCGGCCAGAAGGGCCAAGCAAAAGACGAATGAGGGGCTTAGGAATGAGAAAATTCGGCCTCAGAAGAGAAAGAAAGACCACAGATTAGACAGTTAGTCTTTGAGCTATCGTCAACCAAGTAACATAATCACGAGTGAAAATTGAAATATGGAAAAAATCGAATATCGTGCCGTTATAAACTTCCTTACCAGGCAAGGAAAATCAGTCGCGACCATAATGAATGAGATGTCATTGGTTTACGGCGACTCTGGTCCAGGAAAAACCATGGTGTACAAGTGGCATAGTTTATTTAAACAAGGAAGGGAATCCCTTGAAGACGACCCGAGGCCGGGCAGGAGCATTGAGGTGACCACGCCAGCACTTATCCAAAAAGTTGAAAAAATTGTACTCGAAGATGCTCGACTAAAGAAGAAACAACTCGCAGAAATGGTTGGAGTATCCGATATAACAATTTTTAAAATCCTACACGATCATCTCGGCATGTCTAAGGTCAGCGCAAGATGGGTGCCGAGAATGCTCACGCCGGCCGCCGCAAAAACAACAGCGCGTAGAGTGTTCGCGTGCATTTTTGGACCTCTGTAATGAGGATGGTGTATTGAGTCGAATTGTTACTGGAGACGCGAGGGTGAGGGCGAGCTGCGGGGTAAAAAATTTACTGCCGATGATGAAGTCAAGGAGGCAGTTTCGGCGTATTTTGCAGATAATGAGGGTATAAATAAATTAATTGAAAGATGTGAAAAGTGTATCCGTCTTGCAGGTGAATATATTGAAAAAGAAAAATAATTTGGTTTTTTTATTTCCACCCCTTATCCCCCATTCGGCGAATATAAAAACGCCCCCTCGTATATACCAATATATAACATTTATTTTACAGATAGTGCGCAATTATATAAGAAAAAAACTAATCGCCAGTCTTGATCAGAAGAAGTTTAATTGCTGCGATGTATGCTATCGAAAATGAAAATTTAGCAGTTAATAGAGCCAGCGTAATTTACGAAATACCTGAAGCAACACTGCGTAAATATGTTAAGAACACTAGGGAAAACAAATTGTTACTAAAAGGCGGCGGCAGATTTAAACTTATTTTCACAACAGAACAAGAAAAGGAACTTACTGTAGAAATGATTTTAATATTAGAGTATTTGGCCTCACCTCCTTGCTACGCCGAAAACTTGCCTACGAGTTTGCTGAGAGAAACAACATTTCTCACCAGCTCAACAAAACTCTTCAGAAGGCTGGTAAAGACTGGCTACTTTCGATCGTGAAGAAACACAAAATTACTTTAAGAACACTTGAGTCGACATATATAGGACGTCTAATGGAATTTAATCAAATTGAAGTGATGAGATTTTTTGATCTTAAATTAAAACACAATTTTACACCTGATCGAATATAGAACGCAAGGTTTGTCCACCGTTCCTAGTAAACAATCAAAAATTTAGTTAGAGTTAGAATGCGTCCTGAGCTTTTATATGGATGTCCCCCTAAGACCGAAGGTATAGCTCAATAAAGTGGATGGATGAGCACAGATGCTTTTGTTCAATATCTTCGTCATTTTATTAAGTACACCTCTCCTTCCGAATACACTCCAATATTATTAAATGTTGATAATTATTTATCTCATACTTCTTTAGAAGCAATCAATTTATGCAGAGTGAGTGGAGTCATTACACAACGCACCGGTTTATAGCCAGGCCTGCTATAATTATTTGATAAACAATTTAGGTAAAACAATTACTGATAAAGACCTTGGACAGCTCTTCGGAAAAGAATATTTTAAAGCAGCAACTGTAGGAACCGCAGTTAACAGCTTTGATAAATGTGGCATTGAGACATTTGCGGCAGATTTTGTTAATGATCGCAGACATATTACCGCAGAAAGTGATGATGAACCTCTTATTAGATAGTAAAGCGCAATCTAAAATTTCACCAGATTCAGTTAGTTCATCCGGCTTGCAAAAATTGCCTTGCAATGCTGGACCTTTAACTAATGACCAAAAAAATAAGAGAACAAACCAAGAAGATTTGCCTGTTGCAAGTGTATCCGGTCTGCAAAACTCATCTAAATTGAATCAGCAAATTAAATTTGTTGAGATTAGACCTTTGCCTAAAATCATTCTACCCATTCTGGAAACCAATAAAAAGAAGCAAAAAGCCTCAATATTAACTTTAACCCCCAGTAAAGAAAATCTTGAAGAGAAAGAACGAGAAAATAGTAAAAATGAGGATAAGAAAAGAGAATGCGAAGAAAGAGTGAAAAAAAACCTATTTAATAAAACTAAAAAAAAAAAAAAATTATTGAATAGGTTCCATAAAAATCTGATGAAGAAATATTATGTCCAGGCTGCGAAGAACGATACTTTGCTCCTGCAGTTGAAGTTTGGATCAAGTGCGGTGAGTGCAAAAGTTGGTTGCACAAAATTGCACGAGTTATGAGAATCGAGGTGTTTTTAAATGTGATCTTTGTATGTAATCGTCGCCCTGATGTGTTCGTCATCTTGCCCCACTATTGGGGCAAAATTACAAATTCTTTAACCTCGCCAACTTGCTTTACTTTACTCTATCCGAAATAAGTTCTTTATAATGCCAAATTTACTACTCCACTTCAAATTATAAATTTAATATTAAATTAGCGATCGAAATTAGTGGTGCCCTATTTATTGTGACCAATTGTATCATATTCATCCGATATTCCCAGACCAATTTAGACTTGGGGCTTCGGGATTATAATCTGATGCTTCACTTTTGAAACGACTACAATTCCATTAGGTGTACACGCTAATTAATGCTGATATTATCTATTATTATATAGAACTTCGTGAAATATTGTTAAATACATACCTCGACATATGAAATACATACTTTATATGTATAACAAACAATGAAGGCATCATAAATAACCAAAAACTTATTACGGCTCTTTTATTCTCCGTGAATGTATATTTTAGTATCCGGTACTACACTTCATAAATTTCGTTTAGTAATTTATCATCTTGCCAGCGAATATTCGATAAAATTTATTACACGATTTTGATAGGTCGGTCTGTGGGATAATAAATGAGCAGCTACCAAAATCGTAATGGCGTCTTTTTATATGTGGTGGAAAATGAGAAATTTATTTCTTCTCTGAATCCACGTGTATAGCGTGATTAACAGATATTCCCCAACAAGAAGAAGAAGAAGAAAAAAAAAGAAAACACATCGAACCACCGTTATTAGATTAGTATCGATTCCCATCCATTAATAAATAATGGTTATAGCTTATTCGATTTGGAATTATGACATGACATATTTCGAGGACACGAAAGCAGTTTTGTCGATTCGGATTACAATTGGCCTGTATGTTGGATAGATACGCGGAAATGAAGAGGAAATAATTCGAATAATTATAATTAATCTGTCAGAAACGTTTTATAGCATGTTCGAAATGACGCTGATGACACTCGAGTAGGCTGAAACTATAGTTTGTCTCCAATACTTAACCTCTTTTATTGCCTTTGCTAATAGGGTGATTCCTATACTTATTTCACAGTTAATCAATATTTAAATATTTAATAATTAAAGCGTAAGCTTAAATTTACACCACACCCTAACATATTAAAATGACAACTACAATGTGCTGATCATAACAAAAAAAAATAACGTTGATAAAAATTCTAAAATTTCCAAAGACATCCAATTCACTTGAGCAAGCTGCGTTTAATCTGAATCAACAGGAACAGAACGGTTTTAATTGGGTGTTTACTCAACAGTGGGAGGTGAGAGGGACATGGAGTTGTTGACTTTGGGCTCGTGATGGTATGCCAATTCAGACATAATGAAGATGTTTGCGCATGACAGTTTTGTGCACATTTTTTTCCGTCCATTTAACTACAGCCTGATAAGCCTTTTATCCAACCTATCGAAGATAGCCGATGCCATTATCCGCGATAGGTTTCGCGATGACATTAGCGAAAGTCATTTTCTCCCTGATGAGTAGGCTTATCGGCTGATTTTCAACTCCTTTGGAGCTTCTTTTGGAGCTGGGACATTCGACCGAAACGGTGTTTTTAGATCTTGATCCAGTCCTACTTTTCAGGGTATGGCACTTAAATATTATAAATTGTAAACAAGAAAATAGTTTTAACACATCTCAGTAGAAGCGCCCAGGAGGAAGAAGAAGGAGGGAGACAGGAAATATAATTTTGTTCATAGATAAGATATGTTATGTAGGTTATGTATTTTGTTGTTGGTTCAGTCGCCGTCATTGTTGTTTGTGTTTTAAGTAATTTTGCATATTACAAACTGGCCTTCGAAAGGAATCAGTAAACTTCTGTTTGCAACAATTATTACGGAAACAAACCAAGCCTAGGGGTAGAAGATTTGCACTGGAAGAAAAAATAATGAGCTGTGGTTCCAGTTACCTTCAAGAACAACTGTTTCCAAATTGCTGTTGATGTTGGTATAAATTACTTTTTAATGGCTAATCTGAAGGAAGCTGCGAAAACATTACAAGCAAATCAAAAGTTCTGTATGGAGACGAAATGGTGGGTAATTCCAACGGGCAAATTCTTGACCATGTAGTTTCATATCTTTATATTTTTTGAGTTAGGATTAACAATGGTGGCGACAATTTGTGACCAACAAACTGCAGTGCTGTAGAAAATCTGATCCAAGAAGCTCATGGTTATTGCCTAAAGAGAGGTTTAAATCCAAAACGACGATTAGTCATTGATGTACCAAATTTATTGAAAGGTATAACAAATCAGGCCTCTAAATGCAAAACGCGACAAGTCACAAATTTGTGAAATTTGAGTTTTATACACCATTTTGTTCGTCATCTAAAGCGCTATTAAATTTTGTATTATTTTCTTGCAAATACCGACAATGCCGAGTAGATATTTAGTATAGAAAATCAGGCTTAAATGCAAAATCCGACCAAGTCCTAGCACCGTTTAAATTCAAACCGACAACCGGTACTTCGTATGCGGCAACAAAAAATGGCTGGATGGAGTCTGACATTTTTCTCAATTCTTTCAAAAATGTATTTATTTCTACCATAACAGAACGTCCATTACTTCTTATATATGACGGCCATGCTACTCATGTAGGCATTGAGCTAGTCGAAGAGGCAATAAAAGAGCAAATAACCATTTTGAAACTACCTCCACATTCAAGCCATCTGCTGCAGCCTTTGGATCTAGCTGTTTTCAGATCGCTAAAGAGTTCTTGGGATGCAAAACTAGTTAAATGGCAGCGTATGAATGTTGGCAAGAAAATTCCGAAAAAACAATTTTCTACACTTTTAGGAGAAGTTTGGGCAGAAGCTAAACCTGAAATTTTACAAAGTGGATTTAGAAAGGCAGAAATTTACCCATATAACAATAATGTTGTATCCTGAAAAGGCAATGGGCAGAAAAACGAAATGACGCCGCAGACGAAAAATGGCAATGCAAGTAATAGATAATGAATTACCATCAACGAGCCAAAAGCCAGAAGAAGCAAACTTGACAGAAGTAATAGAGAATGTATCATTCCAACAAATATTATTGTCAACAATTAAAAATATTGCTGCTCAAAATAGTAATTAAAAGAAACTTAAAAATGTGTTGCTGGAGGTGGAGAAGTCATTACTGGAGATGAAGTGTTGTTAAGACTAAAAGAAGAAAAAAGCTGCAATGTTGAAGCCAAAAAATAAACCCAAAATAGACTTAGGTAGGTGTGAAGAGGTGTAAGAATCGGAAGTCATGAACAAGATATACATGCAACATTATCTAGCGATGATAGGGACGATGACCGTTTTTTCGAAAGTATTATTGAAGAACAGGAGGAATAAATGCAACAGGTAGGACTATCGACGATAGAACAGTTGATGATTGGGTATTGGTACAATTTCTAGGCAAAAAAAATATTTTCAATAAATTATGTACTACATAATAACAATACTTTGTTTATATTATTGCTTTAACTATTCATAATTGTTTAATCAGTTCTTCAGCGATTTCTGTAAAATTTGTTTCAGTGGACTTGTCGGGTTTTGCATTTAGAGACCTAAAATAACCTTTTATCTAAGAATTTAGTATGGAAAATTGATGCAGAATTTTTTATGGCAAAATGGAGTGATATTGTAGCTGCTTATTACATAGATTCAAATAGTGGGGGTATTCGGTGCATTTAAAAAATTACTAAATTTCATGTAATACCAGCAAAAATAAAAAAATTGAAAGTTGCTTATGCTACACAAGTGTTTAGTCACTCCATGGTTGCAGCTATTACAGTTATGGCTCGGAATGGTAATGCTTCCATTTTGTTAAATCTTTTTGTAGGTGAGAAAGATATTGCTGGCGAATATCAGTTGGAAAGAAGGGCATTAGAGACAGCTAAGGTGTTTTAATTTTTTGATTTGTTGTTTGACAGCTTTAATGGGGGCACAATAAAAACAGTTCCTGGAATGCCACTGAAAGGACCTGTGACAGAGAAATCCAAACATGTTGAGTTTTGGGAAAAGTCTTTAATTTTATTGAAACACATGTACTTCACTGAAAAATTTAGTATATGCGGTTGAACCATTTATTGATTTATCAAGGATGTTAGATTCCTGAATACCAGAAAGTGTGGAAAGGATAAGAGTCACAGCGTTCAAGTTGATCTGCTGTTCTGAGTTTGGCCTCTCGTTTAGATTAACAAGGTGAACCTACTTGCCGAGGAGGAAGCAGATCCATCAAACGGTTATCGAGCTAGGTAATATTTATAAGATGAAAAATTGTCCAGAAAATTTATAAAAGTTTGAACGGTCACAGCGCTCAAACGCGTTAATGTGCCTTCCTGGGGGTTTGTCCTCTCGTTTAGATTAACAAGATGAACCATCTGGCCGAGAGCGAAGAAGATTCATCAAACGGTTCTCGAGAAAATTTATCTCTATAACCCGTTAATGTGCCTTGCTGGGAGTTTGGCCTCTCGTTTAGATTAACAAGGTGAACCTACTTGCCGAGGAGGAAGCAGATCCATCAAACGGTTATCGAGCTAGGTAATATTTATATGATGAAAAAGTTTATGAAAGTCCAGAAAATTTATGAAAGTTTGAACGGACATCAAACGCTCAAACGCGTTAATGTGCCTTCCTGGGGAGTTTGTCCTCTCGTTTAGATTAACAAGATGAACCATCTGGCCGAGAGCGAAGTAGATTCATCAAACGGTTCTCGAGAAAATATCGATGAAATTTTAGCCCTATAAGGCGTTAATGTGCCTTGCTGGGAGTTTGGCCTCTCGTTTAGATGTTAGATTCCTGAATACCAGAAAGTGTGGAAAGGATAAGAGTCACAGCGTTCAAGTTGATCTGCTTGGTGATACCCGATTGCTTTGCGTTTATGTGGATAAGCCCTGTACCTCCATTAGAAGAATGATTCATCAGCATGCATTGAAAAGATTGCAGGAGAACTTCAAAGGTAGAGTGGAAAAATGCATGGAGGAAGATTGATCATCTCTCCGATATTATTTTTCAAACATAACTTCTTTACCCTGTTCCTTGTGGTGAGCCTGTATAAAACCCACAATGAAATAAGTAATTGCAAATCTTCAAGGCAATACTAGAGCACTAGACTGGAAACAGAAACGAGGGAACAGAATCGGAACAACCCCCTCGATCTAATTCAATTAAAGATTTGGAACAACCCACGTCAACATTACATCAACGTCTTCAGCAAACAAAACTAAGAAACGTATGTTTGTACATAATTATTCCACTCTTTTCGGAAAACTAACCAACAATTTCCCCAACGTTTCCGTTTCTAGACAGACATCTGTTTAATGGAAATTGTAAATCCGCCAAGTATACAGGGGAAAGCACGTGAATTTCAAACGACCGTACTATTTTCGTAGGACGCAGGCAAAATAAAGTAGATGTTTAATTCAGGAGAATCCTTAACAACAGACAATCTTTTAGAGCGTACTTAATTCAGCACATTTCCTTCATTTCGTGTAGTACGGATTTCGCGATGCTTTTGATGTTATTGTTGATTTTCTCAACGCAATATTCGATTGTTGTCAGGGGACTTTATTGGATATCTTTTTTAATATTATTCTGTGAAATTTCTCCCGTTCAATTCATCATAACAAATCTGATAGGATCGAATGGAATTTTCGCAAATTAAATTATTTTTTACCAGGATTTACTCTCACATCGATTTTGAAATTCAAATCACTAACATAATCCTGCTGATGATTTATTCTATGGTGTTCTAAAACAATCGTCTAATTAACGAAGGACTGGTCTAACGTGTTGGATAACGAGATCCCTACACAATCGATGTCAGTTATTCACGCCCAGCATAGCCACGCTCTAATGCAAATGCAATTAGAGAGAATTACTAGGGATAATTTATTGAATGCATTGCGGGTCTAACTGATCGTAGTTTTGGCTTGTTATAGCTATAAACAAATCGTATTACCTATCACGCTGTGATTATCGTAATAAATTAAATGTATTTGGGTTGTTCTATTTAATAAATCGAAATCCGTTTCTAAATATATGTAATCGCTGATTTACTATTATATAAACAGATCTATTCATGTGTGTGTGTTTTTCTAAAAATAATTTTTGAATCGCATCACGTCCAATTATACTAGAGTAGCCCCAATTTATTATTCTTCGGAGGCTTTATTGTTAGATTATTTTAAATTTTGGCGTTTGGGAATTTTTTGCAGGATTTAATAATTTTTTGGTCATTCAATTTCGAGACTTATTTGCAGGTTCTTTAGACTTAATTCTTGGCTCAATCATTGGCAGTATCTCAATGAATGACTTCGTTCTTGATCCAATCGTTTTTAACTGTCGACAGCATGTGAGGATCTGCAACAATCTTTTATCTGAGATCGCTATACTACTAGCTACCTTTCTAGCTATTTCCAAGATAAAATTATCCAAGTTAATCAACAAAATCAGTTAATCAGATACGGTGAGTAAAATAGATTTATTAAAATTTGAAGCATGAAGATTTACTCGAGGTACTGAGAGGGCAGAACGGTCAGAGAAACAAGGAATAAGAGTTAATTTCTGACACATTTTCAGAAAAGAACTCTCACTTGAATGGTAGTAATAACGGAAGTAAAAAGAATCAGAAAGAATAGATGTAACAAACTTTAAACACCAATCAGTTCAATACCATGACATACTTGATTAAACACATCTAAACCGAAATTACGTCTTCAATATCTAGAAGGATATAAAAGAGAAGACCAAGAACATGAAAAAGAGTTTGAAGAACATTATTATTGATTAAAAAAAAGGCGAAGGACAGGAGAAGAACATGAAGAAGAAGATGAACAAGAAGAAGGTTATGAAGAAGACGAAGACAACAAAGTTATTATCAAAAGCTTCCAGAGTTTGGAAAGAATATTACTTGATGACTTTAAACCTCATTCAAAATTTCTTTATCAAATACACATTAGACGCACAAGATTTTTGGAATATCGTTAATTCATGCTGAGCATCTTAGCTAGGTAACCATTTTGATTCATCATACTTTATATGTTGATTGAATTGACAAAATTAATCACCCGTATCATAAGCTCTGGATCTTTTATTAGAAATACAGGCTTTGTAGGTAGGGGAGTCAGGCTAAAAGTTAAATAAAAATGTTAAATTACGAAACTTGGTTTTTTTCGTCTAAAAGTTGCAAATAAAGAGAATTGTTAACAAAGTTAACAAAACCGAAAACATGTTTCAATTTGTTATAAATAAAAATTGCAAATAAACAAAGTAATATAATAATAGAAGAATAAAAATTATTCTCGAATATAACATCAATTATTATTTTTATGACACTACCATTTGAAATAATCAATAATTTTAAAGAAAATTATTAACCTTTCAATTTGTTTCTGTCTGTTTAAATATGCAAGACTGAAACTGCAATAAAATTTATAGCTTTAACATTTACGCATTATACTCAATGATAAATAAGTTTTTATGACAATTAATAGTGAAAGAAGGGAATACACAAGGATAACTTCATCGATGAGAATAACGTCTGGATTTGAAACAGAAATAAAAATAATTTAATTTCAAATTATCTGAATATCACAAAATTTAGTACCGTAAAAGTAATAATTAATGTTTTACCACGATAATTGTTGTCTGTAATAAATTGTTGAAATAACCATCCACCAGAATTTTAATTATCGAAAAAATGGTGGGGTTTTTTTGAGATACTTACGAGGGGTCGTTTTTATGCTCCCGGACTAGGTATGAAAAAAAGTTTCGAACAGCAATGCAATTGCATCGTTTTAATAGCATCTCTAATTAATTATATAAACAAAACATCCATTGGTTTGTCTGCAAAATACCTTTCAACAGCCGCATAAGTTCGTTATCGTCAAATTTTGTTCCCCATAGAGTTCTTTTGAGATTAGAAAACAAAAAAATAGTTGCATGGAGCGAGATCTGGACTATAAGGCGAATCGTCTATTTCTGTGAAGTCACATTCGGCAATGGCAGCTTTTGCAAGTTTTAATTTGAGGACTGGTGCATTATCGTGACATCTTACGTCAATTTTTCCTGCTTTTCGATGCATTAATCTTGCGTAACACTCTCCTGTTATAGTACTACTCTTACGTAGGTATGTCAGCACCTCAGAGGTAAAGTATGTTAAATCATAAACTCGAAATTATTGAGGAGAGAGATTTGGCTTTTTGATCGGACTTGAACACAGACTGCATTAGATATTTAAAAAAGGGCTGCCGTCAACTGATTTCTTCTCCATAAATATGGTGCATTGGCTCCTTCATAAAAGCTTTTAACATTATTAAAATGTTCCGGTGCCATACTTAATTTTTGCAGACATTAACTAGCTGATGTCAGTCCCAAGGTATCATGATTTTAAACTGACGCGCTTTCTTTCGGTATTTTTCTACTAAAGAATGATCTGAATCAGCCTCAAGGTGTGTATGCCCCTTTGTTAATAAAAATTTGTGTTCAATAACATTAATTTGTGGAAATTTATTGAGGATATGAAAAATCATCCCACCGTTTCTATTTTGGGATCGGCAATTATCAGACCATATTATAAGTTTTTTTTTTAATTTGGAGAAATACTTAATGACTTCATCCACCGCATAAGGCAAGAAGCCATTTCTTTGACACTTCTTCCTGCAATGGACTCGTCCCACATCCAACAGTAGGTCTCTCTATTTGTAGCGTTGTGGATGGTGTAAGTGAAATACCAAAGTTTCGGTCAGTAAAAACTGACTGAAGGGAATTTATTAAAACAGGTGTTGGTAGACATTTCCTCGGTCCTGGAAAGATTGCTCCTTATCACCTTTCTTTAGCTTGTATCTTGTGGAAGCCTCTTCCAAATGTATTTCATACTGATTTTGGAATTCATGCTTCTCCTCATCAGACAATATATCACGAAAATGTTCACATGAATGGCATGTGCCATTAATAAGTTTTCTGAAAGTATAATTAAATTCCGAATTAAATATATCGGCATACAGCCATAACTTGGCTATTTCCTCAAGCGGCACATTTTGTTCAAGACAATTCTCGATTCATTCATTTTTTTAATATTTAAGTTGCTGTCCAGATATTTCTTAGCAGATTTTTCCCTTCTGTAGTGCGATTCTTGAACTGAAAATTTTTAAATATGCTCCCGAATATTGTTCCGAATATGTTCGCCTATTTTATTTGACAGTCTTTTTGAAAGACTTGTTTCAACAAAGATCTGATAAATGCTCAGTGTATACTGACTTCCAGAAAAATTGCAACACCTAGAAGTTGTCGAATGATTTTATTGAAATTTTCAGGAAACGTTTATTTTCATTAAACAAATTGATGATTAAAATTTGAATAATATCTAGCCAGTAGTGTTTTTTTTGCATGTTGTTTCCATAGCACATAGTAACTATAAATTTGAAGTATTAGACCATTTAGTAACTGTCAAGTTTGCAAATTGTTGTTGTTACGTCACAATTTCATTCTGCACTTGATAACAATGCCGAGAGTACGTCAACATCAACATTTTGTCCAATTAAGTGATTTTGAACGTGGCCGTATTATTGGTATGAGAGAGGCCGGACTTTCGCTAAGAGAAATTGCTCGTCGTGTAAACCGTAATGTTTCAACGGTATTGAGGTGTTGGTCCAAATGGTCCGAGGAAGGGGTTCAACATCGTCGCCGTGGATCTGGACGCCCTCGAAGGACTACAGATCGCGAAGAACGTCGCTTAAGACTTTTGGCTACAAAAGATAGATTTTCAACAACTCGATCAATTGCAAATGATTGGATGAGAGGTACAGGACTCAGAATGTCAATGTCAACTGTTTATCGCCGGATAAGATCTTATGGATTGCGTTCATATCGTCCATTTTTATGTCTTCCTATTACACCACTTCACCGTCTACGCAGACTAGAGTGGAGCAACTTAAGGATTAATTGGGCGCAGGAATGGCATCAAATTGTGTTTAGTGACGAGTCCCGATTTTGCTTGTGGGCCCACGATGGTCGTAGGAGAGTCAGACGGATGCGTGGAGAACGTAAAAATCCAACATTTTTTGTGGAACGCAACACAGCCCTCACTCAAGGAGTTATGATATGGGGTGCAATATGTTATGGTAGCAGATCACCCTTGGTCTTTATTGACGGCAACCTTAACGCACCTGGTTACATTGCTAATGTGCTACAACCAGTTGGCCTTCCATATCTTCAGGGGCTGCAAAATCCCATTTTCCAGCAGGATAATGCGCGCCCTCATACGGCAAGGGCTACAACACGGTTTTTGGAATAATCTAACATTGTCGTCCTCCCATGGCCTGCTCGGTCGCCTGATTTGTCGCCCATTGAACATGTATGGGATATGATTGGTAGGCGAATAGGTAATTTACCGCACCCTCCAGATAATTTACACGATCTTCAACAACGGATTCAAGAAGCTTGGGACGATATACCACAAGCAGCTATAGATCACTTGATTAATAGCATGCCAAGGCGTCTAGATGAGTGCATTACAAATCGTGGCGGAGCAACTCATTATTGAAAAAACTTTTAAAGCTTTTATTCTTTTGTTTTTAAAACTTAATCATAACTTTGTTTCATAGAAATAGACGTTTTCTGAAAATTTCAATAAAATCGTTAAACAGCTTCTAGGTGTTGCAATTTTTCTGGAAGTCAGTATATTTAGGAAATACGTTTTACACATTCTAACACGTTTATGATCCTCCGTTTCTGAGCTGTTCTCTCATGTATTCTCTGTATTTCCTCCTTCCTTGTGACGCACGATGCCACAAATTGCCGTTTTTTGGTTATTATCCATTGATGCTGACCAAAAATGCTTAAAAATATCATTCCAAATTTCGTCTATATATTTAAGTGTATATTTTAATTTGCATTTCGGTTTAAGTCTTCTTTCTTTAAATCATCCATAGGACTATCGGATCCATTTCCTATACTATTTTCTGAACTGTGAGAAATTTCTTCTTCAGTTCTTGATACTGGTTGCAAGAGAATCTATGAAACAATCGTCTTTTGAAGAAAATGTTACAAATATATCTGAGTCAGGATTATTTTATTCTGGTTGAAAGAATTTGAAGCCGCTATATTATTATGAAGTTATTGCTAGTTTTCATTGTCTGCATTAGACAAAAATGTTTGAGTTAAGTGCACAAAAATTTTAGAGTGTAAAACAGGGTAAAGCTGTATTCTCACTATCGTGCAAACGGCCTGCAATGCGCCGGCTCGGAATGGGCTCTGCACGTGCTCGGCAAAATAGGTAAACTATGAATTCAAACGCATTTAACCCTGTTGCATTCTCATTATTCGGGTATCGGCTCGGCAAAGTACATTGCTTGCACGTGAGTTTTCTTTCAAACAATATTTTGCCGAGCACGTACTGTGCCGGTCCTGCGATTTGTACTGTTTTTCTGTAGAGTTGTACGAAATCTGCGACAGAAAATGATGAAACGTCAAAAAAGAGTTCAGTTTTCATCCGAAATGGATGAAAAATTAATAGAATATGTCCGGGAAAATCACGCTCTCTATGATTTGTCGAATAGAAGATATTCGGATAATCATTACAAAACTAGCGTATGGGTGACAATTGGAGATAAATTACAACTAGGTAAGTACATAAATTATTTTTATTACTCTCTTTATTGGAATACTTATAAAACATGCGAGAACCAAAAAGTTTATATTCTATCATATTGCCAAGGCACAGAGCCTGCATTTGAGTTGAAAAATCTGGTAAAATCTTCTCGAGAACGGAATGCTTCTTGTTGTGCATTACCGCCTTGTTTTGGTAAATTTGTCAGTATGCATTGATTATTATTATCTTCCGCGCTACACTCCACAAAAGTTTTCGATTCTTGTCTGGTTATGGTTGTGTTACGCAAATAATTATGTAGAATGCATGTTGTAAGAATTATTCTTTCGACGTAGCCCGGTTTACAATGAAGTTTTCTGAAATATATGCGGAAGCGCTGTGCCAAAATTCCGAAGGCATTTTCCACTACCCGTCTGGCACGACAATGTCGATAGTTGAAAACTCTTTTTTCGATATCATTGAGTACTTGAACCGTCGAAAAAGGTCTGAGAAGGTTAATTTTTAGGGGAAACGCTGAATCTCCTAAAATAACGTAAGGTGCTACTATATCGGAATCTGGGAGTGGTCTTCTATCAGGTATGTCTAATGAACCATTTTCCAGTTGTCTTCCCAGTCTCGAGTTTGCAAAGATACCCCCATCACTGTTTTTGCCATAAGACCCTACATCTATTGCCAGGAATTTGTAATCAGCATCGACCAATGCAAGCAGAACAACAGAAAATGTTTTTTTATAATTGAAATAATTAGAACCACTATTAGCAGGTGCAATAATTTCAATATGCTTGCCGTCTAGGGCTCCCAAACAATTAGGGAAGTTCCAAACACTCCAAAACTTCTTAGCAATTTTTTCCCAATCTTTTTTGTGTGGTGTAGGGATATAAACTGACAGTAGCTTGTTAATGATTGCGTTACACACTTCATTGACAATAGCATGCACAGTAGAATGTCCCAATCGAAAACTGAATGCAATAGTTTGATAAGAATCTCCAGTGGCCAAAAATCTAAAACAAATCACAGTATTATTATTGCTTTCAGATGGTCAAGAATGCAAGCATCGGTGGGAGGCAATTCGTGGGCAATACAGAAAGTTTCTTTCTTCTAAAAAAACCAAGAGAGGTCAAGCTGCAGATCCCAAAGCAAGATGGAAGTATGGAGACATACTAGAATTTCTTCATCCTTACATGAAAGATAAAGAGCGATTGACTTCCGTTATGACTGAAAACTGCAGTGTTTTAGCAAATGATGAAAGCACTAAATATGATTCTCAGATAACTCAGGATCTTGATGTATCACAAGATCCCAATGTAACACAAGACCCTGAGGTATTAAACGATCCTGATCCAAGATCTCAATGTTTCGCAAGATGAAACTTTACTTCAAAATAGTGAAAGTGAATTACGAGACAATGATACAACACGTCAGTCCAATACATCCCAACCTTTACACAATCGGAAGCGTAATTATATACAAGACAAAACACCAAAACGAATAAAGTCCATCGCTAAAGTCGCAACCCAGGCTCATACTGCTAGTGGTGCTCTGATGAAGTACCTTTTAGAAGAGGAGAAAACGAAGAAAGCTGACGTTAAAGATGAGCTTGATTTCTTTTTTGAAAGTATTAAAGCTACTGTAAAAAAGTTTTCGCCCGTTGACAAGCATCGAACGAAGACCAAAATTTTTGGAATTGTTTCGGATATTGAAGCTACATATGTAACTCAGCAGCAACGTAGTCAAGCCTTCCCAGTATATCAAGGTAGCATTTTACAAGTTCCACCTTCTCTAGAATCGTCTGATACATTACATTCGTCACATTATTCTCCATCAACTTGTCCATCTCGTCCATGCTCAAATGTTTCAATGTCTCAGTCATACCATTCTTCACCCGCCGTCTCTTATTTCGAAAATTTTTCGCCACCGAACAACTTTGATTCATAATCATGTTGACTATTATATTATATATTACTGTACATTATATATTACTGTATATCAACATTATTACAATAAAATATTTTATACACTTCATAATAGAAGGAGTATATTTATTAATCTTACCTTAGACATACTGCAAGTTTTTCAACTGGTGGAATGGACTCGCGGAAGGTAGTATTTTGTTTTTGTATTGCTCCTTCAATTTTTTGTAATAAGGTATTAAATTCATGGATAGACATTCTATAATATGCGAAAAATTTTGTTTCGTCTTCCATCAGTTCAGTATGTAAAGTTGCAAATTCTCCTTCTTCATTTCGGTTTTTTAGCATATTATGAACCCAGAAACGCCTTTTTCGCTTCTGACGCCGCTTTATTTGTTCCTCTTCCTCTTAATCTAATAATACAGCAATTTTTATAAGTGCTGATGTCGAAAACATTAGTAGCCCCTAGAACAGAAGAGAACGACTGACCCCCGTCCCATCATTTTAACGTAGCAGTGTGAATGCTCGCAAAAATTCTTGCACTTGCCGTGCACGTGCAGGGCCCATTCCGAGCCGGCGCATTGCAGGCCGTTTGCACGATAGTGAGAATACAGCTTAAAAAATAAAAATGAATTGCTGTTTTACTTGACCTAATACAATTGGAAATATATTTGGGATTAAAAGTCCAGAATTGAATTTAACGAATTACTGCAACTTTTTGACATATTTTACATAAATTTTTGACAACTTCAATACAATTCTTGTATGAAAATTTTGATAGACTGTATATCCACGATTATAAACAGTTTACATTTCGCGTTAACGCGTTATTTATTGACCGATAAGTGGAAACTTATCAGGGAATGATAGATAAATATTTGAAGGTCATAATATGTATGTATACAAAGCTATTGAAAGTACCTAACAATTTCTACAACAGGATACAAACTTGGGAAAATACATATTACTTGCGTGTACTTCCACAGATACGGTGTTTATATCTTTAATTAAAAATCTACGGCAATTAAATAATCGTTAACGATTCTTTCTACACATAATTCGTTCTTATCACAACGTTCCACTTGTGTTTCCATTGTAGAATTTACTACGCCCTCTAAATGATTAAGTGGCGAATAAGTGAAAATTTAAATCTAGCGATAATGCTTCTTAGCACGCAATCAAATCTTTAATCAAAGTCTACTTATATATATGATATCTGAGGTCGAGATCTGTTTCGTTGAATAGAATCTGAAATGTAAAGCTTCCTATAAATAAACAAGTTTTCTATGCATATGATGATGATAACAGCAAAGTTTCTGCAGCACGACCGCTAATATCGTCACAAACTTATTCATTTAATATGATTATAAGTATACAGGGTTCTCAAACTTAAGTCGGCACTATTGCTAACTTTGTTATTATTGGAGCTACAAAGTTGGTTAAATAGGCAAACTAGTTTAGTTTTTCAAGCAAATTACAATGGCATTAAAAAAAATAATTGACGTACTGGGTCACGTGATATTGTGAAAAATGTAATATTTTTAAATGGGACACCCAGTATACAGTTCTCACGGTCGACAGAAAATTTAATTCTGAACAAAAACTTTCCTATGAACTTTTATCCTAAAGTCAATAATAACAGAGTTATTGATGATTTATCAAATTTGCCAAGGTGGCTGTTATTTCATAAACAAAATTCGATTGTTTTGCAAATGTCATCAACATTGAAATATTGCATTAAACCTCTGTCAGTAAGCAATTAACAATTTTGTGTTTATTGATGAAAAAATACCTTTCACGCATTTAGAAAAATGTGATATGATGGAATGTTACATCGTTTGTAATAAAAATTCCCTGCAAGCTCGTGAACGTTACGGTGTTTTATTTCCTACGCGCAACTTGCCAATCGAAGGTACTTTTTACTTTTGTACCGTAAGTTTCGATCAAATGAAAATGTGTTCAAGAAAAAACTAGAACCAAAAACAATTTATAATAAGTGAAGCAACTGAAATTAACGTCTTAGCTTTCTTTGAAGCTAATCCTAATAATGCAATTAATGAATTAAAGGAAGAAAGTGGACTATCTTTGGGAACTATTCACAATATTCTAAAAAAACATAAGTTTGTGCCGTTCAGATACAGACCTATTCAGACGCTGGTACCGGGAGATCAAAAGACGGACTCAGTTTTGTCAGTGGTACATTAATCAAGTTAGACTTAACCATAATTTTTGGCGTTTGGTTCTTTGGAGTGACGTTCTGTTCTCCAAACAGGAAGCCACTATTGGAGTCGAGAAAACCCGATGCTTTTCCGTCCTTGTAATCCGCAGAGACGCTTTAGTGTTAATGTTTGGTGTTGCTTGATTGATTCAAGAATTGTAGGCCCCGTATTTTATCAAGGTGCATTAACTGGCGAGAGGTATGTCGAAATGTTAACCGCTACCCTTGGAGAATTCTTGGATGACCTGAATCTAATGGATAGACAACAGATATTCTTTCAACAAGATGGCGCTCCTGCCCATAATGTTCGCCAAATTCATAACTTATTACATGACCTTTTTGATGGCCCATATCTATCAACTAACGGGCCTATTCGTATGCCTCCCCGATCACCGGACATAACACCTTTGGATTTCTTCTTTTGGGGATTTGTGAAAAGTGCAGTATATGAAAGAGGGTATGATACTCTTGAAGATCTCCAGCAAAGCATCAACCATGCTATTAATAATATTGATGGTAGAATCATTGCTAAGGCTACTAGAAGCGTTAACAGGCGGGTTCAAAAGTGCTTGGAGCAAGAGGGTGATGTTTTTGAGCATCTGCTCTGAATTTAAAATTTCTTGTTTTTTTTTTTTATTTTCGAAACTAATAAAATAACTTAAAATAAACAATACTGTTTTTAGTTTCTGTAAAAACAATCATCAATAACTCCGTTATTATTGACTTTAGGATAAAAGTTCATAGGAAAGTTTTTGTTCAGAATTAAATTTTCTGTCGATCGTGAGAACTGCATACTGGGTGTCCCATTAAAAAAAATTACGTTTTTCACAATATCACGTGACCCAGTACGTCAATTATTTTTTTTTAAATGCCATTGTAATTTGCTTGAAAAACTACACTAGTTTGCCTATTTAACCAACTTTGTAGCTCCAATAATAACAAAGTTAGCAATAGTGCCGACTTAAGTTTGAAAACCCTGTATACATACATATACATACACATCGATTTCTTAAGCTTCATATTGCAATCTTACACGAAGTTTTGGTGACTTAAAACCATCTCAACACCGCATGCTACGCTCGAATATTAATACCATTAGCTAGCGAGCAAGTTCACTACGTCCTCGTCGTGTTTCCGAACTTCAAAACGTTAACCTGTTTATGGTTATTAAATTGGAAACTGTATGAAATTTGATTATTCGCGTATAAACGCTGAAGTAGGAAGTCGCTATGATTCGATGGCCTAATATAATGTTAGTGTAGGTATAAAATGAAATTGAAAACGGTTTCAAACTGCAATACCAATTCCGGTCGTATTTAGCGGTAGACAATAATATTACCCGTTCCAATACAAATAGGGTTACATTTTACGGGTTGTGTGAGTTTATATGTATTTACACATATGTACATGCATGCAACAACTACGGCCGTTATAGAGGGTCTACCTTTTAAATTTATGTGCAGATAAATGTACATATGTAGGGTGGTACTGCAATTAGACGTCTCTCTCACTCTGTAGAATTAACGTGATTTAAAGAATGAAAATTCGACCTATATATGTAGTATTTAATCTAACTAGTCGTCGTCTATAGTGAAAATTTCCACAAAAGACTCCGTTTTCAATTCTCAACCGCGTACACCTCGAATAATGGTTGAACTCTATAGTGGTAAAGATGAGATAGAACTCGAGTTGAACCTCGCTAGCGAACATATAGGATGCTCTCCACCGAACGTCTGTCGAGATAAAAAATGAGCTAATACTCCTTTCATCGGGAGTCGTACTGAAAAGGCAGGATCGAGGAGCTTTAGTAATGTGGATGCGCACATTAAAAATATTGCAATAGGTATTCATACATATATACAGCGTAGAAATTGCTTTTCTTTTGAGGCAAGAGATGAATTTTTCTTCTTTCTACATACACAATATGTTTATATGTACGAATATGATTTGAAAGATGGAATGGTCGTAATGAAAATATATATTAAAATGAGGATGCTGCGTGCATATTTGCAGGAAAAAGGAAATAAATCACAAAAACATTTTTTCTGAAACTTCGTTGTATGAAATGTTATCGCACAAGTAGGCCTGGAGTTATCAGCGTGATTTGGACGTATCAGTAACATCTTTAAAACCATTAATTAACTTGATACATACTTTATTCAAACTAGTAGATAATTAAATTTCGCTTTCAACTAACTCATAAAAATATAGTGTTTCAATTTTAAAAAATGAAGATTTTCGCATTTCAATTGTTTCAAAAAGACACACTAGAACACTCTGTATAACGTATTTAAATCTACATCTGTTTACTGTCATCATAGGACATGCTTCTAACGTTATGTTAAGTTTCATAATGTTATATTTTTTCGTTACGGAAATAATGGCATTTTTCTGAAAAGAGCAAAATGTCAAAATTTTCAAACAAATGTCAATATCTTGTAAACTAATGAAAATAATTGAATATAACCCTGTATAAAACTTTGCCTCAAACTACACCGCAAGAGTTGCAGTGAAAATTACAGCTTTCAGGCAATTAAAAAGTCACTGCAACTAAGCAATTGTATAAAGTTGCCTTAAAATTACTCAAAAAATGTGATCGTATATAGGATGTTTCATACTGATGGTTACGGGCAAACTAAACACCTTGTATATCGTAGAATAATTTTACGTTATAAATTTCATAAAACTAAACAACTTTTGTATTTCAATATTTGCTGCATTTTGCTAAAAAATGGAGATATGAAAGAATATCGCACTATTGTTACACCCTGTATAATTTTCCAGGTGGTATTCATTTAAATCCACTACAGTTTCTGATTTGGTGTTCATCTGCGTGAGTGCCTGTTTGTCGGGCTGTGAGGCCGGTACTCACTCTGGCTTTTTTAGGTATTTTGATAGTGGTGCCGGTTTTCCACTGGGTGGGCAAGACAAGATAGGGTAAGCTGTATAGTGATTGGCCCCCTTACGAGATTTTTTCAGTAATAATTCGATAATAGCTCACTCTTCTGACAAATTCAAAAGTAAAATACTTTTTAATATTATTTAAAGTTTTTATTGCAGGGAAAAATAAGTTTTATCTAACAATCTTTATTCATGTTTCCGTAAAAAAATGATACACAACACACTCATCCAAAATATAGTCATTGGCCCTTTTTGTATAGTAATTGCTCAAAAAGTATATATATATGTATTGGCCGTCTAAACATTCGAATGATTGTTGCAATCACAACTTGTAGGGACCTATTGTATTGAAATGAGAAAAAAATATAGTCTTATTTCTTGTTGCCTTTTTTTCTATTATTTTTTTTATCGGCAATTTCCTGTTCTTTTCTACATTTCTTCTCTGCTCTTTCACCGCTTCTTTTCTGTTTTTCTTCTAATTTTTTTTGTTTTTCCAATTCTTTCCTATCCTTTATCTCTTCCGAGGGACTAGAAGTAATAATATATGGCATTCTTTCTGTATTTTTTGTCCATTTCTGTTCTCTGGTGAGTCATAATAAAATAGGTATTCTGCGATGTACTGTTTGAGTTTGTTATTTTTTGAATTAGTTGAAAAGTGTCACTGCTAGAACGTAAAAGATGTTTGTGAAATATTGTATCGTTACTGAGCAGTGTTAGTTCTGCAAGCGGTAAAGAATTTTCTGAAGTATGTTTTTTATAATTCGCTTGTATAACATTTAGGTCTATATTGGCGAATAGCTGCATTGTGTTGAGTATTTCCTCCCAGCTGCTGGAGATTGAGGAAATTTATGGTGAATTTATTTCTGGAATGAAGTTAGTGGTGCTGTTTGCGCGGTTTTTAGGTGGATGGTTATTTATAACGCTAACTTTATGGCAATTGTATGGGTTAATGGTGGGGGGTGGTGGAACGTTATTGCGGCCAGCTATGGTTTTTATAATCAGGACATTCCAAACCACTAGCAGGGTGATCTTTTCTACAGTTTCCACATTTTGCTGGTTCCGATTTGGATTTCTTAAATGTTTTTATGTGTATATTGGGCGAGTTTCGGTCCACTTGACGCAAAGGAATCTGATTGCGTAGCAGTTAATGGTTGTAAAACCTCCAACGTTGAGTACCTACTCCAACAGATATTGATCTATGGCGGCTTTTTTTTCCTGATCCAGCGCTTTTCAAATTTTTTCGGCAATGCACCTTGGTTTATGACAAACGAACAGCTTCACAGAGACATTGGCCAGAAACATCTGACAAAGGGTTGCTCTGTTGCAGAACCCGCTGGTAATACATTTACGAGGCTTCTTTCCGTATTTTTTGACATTTCACATTCTGTCATGAAAGTCATAATAAAATAGCAATGAACACCGAAAAGTAATGTTTGAGTCATTTTTTGAACGGAAAAGTCATGCTAGAACTGATGTTTAGAAGGCTTGCATCGTTACTGAGCATTTTGCAAGTTCAGCCTTTTCTGAAGTGCAAATTTGCTTGTATTTTAGGCCTCAATAGCCATTGAGTACCTTTCGTCCTTGATTGAGGAAATTTTCATTTGATTTTGGAATGAAGTTAGTGGTAACGTTTTCAGTGGATCTTGGTTATAACGAATATTTGGGGTGTCTTCGGTTTTAGTTATGACCATAAATAATCAGTTGAATGTGTTTGATCTTTTCTAAGCTTGCACATTTTGCTTTCTGATTTGGAGTTTCTTACATTTGTTGATATTGGGCGAGTTTCTTTGACGCAAAGGAATCTGTTGCGTAGCAGTTGGGTTGTCAAACCCCAAAACGTTGGCAATAAACGATCTATGGTTTTTGGTCTCAAAATAACAAGTCAAGAGAATGTGTAGAAATCACATTTTCCTTTGTGTTGCTTGATATAATTGCTTTTGGATGCATGATCGTTAAAGTATATTATTTCGTTTTGTTTATGATTAACGTAGAAATCTCTGGTTACTCAATTGCGTGGGAAGAAGCTAGGAGATATGGTTCAGCCTTAGTGCAAATCGACACTAGTTGTGCAAGAGTTTTGATTTGGAAAGATAACGTTGTGGTCTTGAGAATAGTGTCTAGTATCGTTGATGGGTTGGCATTGTAGATTTAATAAAGTGTTATTTCCATTTCTGAATTCGTTTAGTTATCAGGAGCTTCTTTAAAAATATGTCGAGCTGTTTATTGTAAAGGCATGTCTGGTATCGATGTCTGACTTTTGATACGAGTCTATCTTTGGTTGAAATTGATGTGGGCAATAATTTTTTTCAATTTAAAAAACTTAGGGTTGGGAGGGTGAGTGTCTTTTATTATGATGTTGATCGAATGGATCGAACTCTTTGATAATTGACTAAACTTCATTGTGCTTTCTGAAAGTTGAAAAAAAAAATTGAAACAGTGTAACCAGTTTATAAGTAAGGAAAATCGGATGAAGATAATTGGAATTTAAATTAAGATGGGGTCATTTGAAATGAAGATAAGACCAAGTATCTTACTATCGTATGCTCAGTGACATATGAAACTGATTGCTCACATGTATGCTTGATATTGTCTCGTAGGGAAAGTTCTTCAACTAACAAAAATTCGAAACTGCAGCCTACATAACTTTAAAATATTTAAAAAATAAATTAACTAGTGTCTTTTTGTTAGTTAATATTTTCACAAACTTTTTGCATTGTAATTCTAGCATATTAAATAATCTAATTTAGGTTTGTCACTGACAGCTGTCACAATTTGAAGTATAATTTAAAACTACAACAGTGTTGGCAATCTTGCTACAAAAATCACTTTAAAACTTTATGTTGACATGCCTGATCTTTAAATTCAAATGTGTCAAAAATTTGACAGGATGAAAATTTAAGTAATTCTAACCTAAAATATTTCAAGGTTGCCACACTAAATATTTACTTGAAACATTTATAGCCAGTCGGTAGCTAGCAGCATAGCTAACATACCATATGTCTCCAACTGTTAATAATAAAATATTCCCATGGTTTTAGATTAGTGACATAAAAATGGCGCGTTGATTTTTCGGTTTGAAATTCACGATGATACTATCAAATTTCGATTTTGCAATACAACACACTACTTAAGATTTTGCAATACAACACACTCTTTCTTTCGCACAAAATCTCTTCATTGTATTAAACTAAAAGAACTTCCTTATTCAAATGCGGTCACGTTCAGTAGAAATGGATGCACACAATCTGCAAGAAACACCAGGATATATAATTTTAAATCTAGGGAATCGTTCGCTCTACGTAAAACAGCATAAAATGAACACATCTTTAGCTTATGTAGCTTAATAAGAGCTCACTGTTGCTCGGTGTTGTATTAAGTGGTTGTAGCAGTGAGTGGTGTGGGTATCGTGCGAAACGTGCTACGAATATGTGAAAAGGTAAAATGCGAATGAATTTCATGAATTATTCAGACCGAATCGCACGCGGTATAGAACAAATGTTACTTCTAAATTCTAAACTGAAAAATTGCATATAAATAAAAAAGGGAATGATGAATGAATACTCACCCAAGTTTCGCTTTGAATTCGGTGTCGTTGCCGTATTACTAGGTCCAGCCACTTTGATAACGTTTCTTTTTCTAAACTACCGATCAACTTAATAATAAAAAATCATTAAAATAGAGCAGTCGGATACAGTCTTTGGAAACTTGTATCAGATTTTAAGTTGTTTGAATTACATTTTTTTTGTAGAAGCTAATCTGTTCAGTTTGAATCTGTGAACTGAGATTGCAGAAAATATTTTTAGAGTGTTATACTTTAAATTTCGTGTGCAAATTATCTCGTTATTATGAAGGTTGTTTTTGGAAAACATTAATTCCATTTCACTGTTAGCTATTTAAAGAATGTGATCAACTTTCAATAGCACGGTGCTGTTTAATACCTAATCAAATATTTTAAAAAGTTGATCGGTGAAAAGGAATTAATGTTTTGCAAAAACAACCTTCATAATAACGAGATAATTGACAAAGATCAAACTGTGCTCGTAGTGACTTAGTATACCTACTTCCGAGCTTTCGCAACTTGTACAATATTGGTACACTGGTAGATTTCCAAGACCGAAGACAGACTGAATCTTTGAATTTAAGAATGAAACAGAAAATTACTCAAATGACAGCAATGACGGCTGGCTCTACAATACGCCATCCGATCAACCCAATTAACAAGTACTCTTTCGATGGTTTAGGCTTGAATTTGACTTGAATGACTCGCAACTTCAATTTTGTGTTTCAAGGCTTTAATCGTCTCTGCATGGTTAGCGTAACATTTGACTTTATTGGTGGCTACCCACAAAAAAATCGACCAACGGTTTCAAATCACAGCTCCAAGATGGCCAATTGATTTTCGGAAGAATTTTGGGCTGATTAATCGATTTTAGAAAACGCCGTTCTGTTGAAGCCAAACCATGTCAAGTTCGTATCATCCTCTTCAATTTATGGGAACAAAAATTCGTTGAGCGTGAAACGGCAACGGTGGTCATTGACCCTAACGGCGGCAAAGAAAAATTGCCCAATAAGAAACGAATTTGAGCCCTTTTTCTCTCTCGAGAGTGATATTGTTTTTTTGTACTAATGTTCCCGGGTTAATGGAGACATTCAATATAAAATACGACCTCGGAGAATGGAGACTTTCCATTGATTCCTTTAAAAGAAGCCTGAAAGCTGTTCTTCTTCACAGTGGCAACCAATATGCATCTGTACCAGTAGGACGTTCAGTTTATTTGAAAGAATGTTATGAGAACCTCGAATTGGTACTTAACAAGACTAAGTATTGTGATCATAAGTGTGAGGATTTGAAAGTGATCTCTATGTTACTAGGTCAACAGAGTGGCTACACAAAGTTCCTCTGCTTCCTCTGTGAATGGGATAGCCGTGATCGTAAACAATACTATGTTAAAAAATAATGGCCAGTAAGAAGAAGTTTGGTTCCTGGACTTAAGAGCGTCGAGAAAGAGATCAAGTCTAAAGAAGGAGAGTGTTTGATATCTCTGCAAAACTTAAAGAAGGGGTATTTGTTGGTCCTGATATAAGGAAACTTATGAAGGATGAAAACTTCGAGTTGAAACTGAAGCCAATCTGTTAAATAACTATAAACTGTTGGGCTGCAACATGAGTGTGAAAGTTCATTTCCTTCATTCTCATCTCGACTATTTTCCGGAAAATCTTGGAGCACTAAGTGAGGAACAGGGAGAACGGTTCCACCAAGATATAAAAGAAATGGAACACAAATATCAAGGGCACTGGAACGTTAACATGATAGCTGACTACTGCTGGATGTTAAAAAGGGAAAATCCCCAACCCCACAGCAGCAAAGGTACCAAATGAAGTTTTAAAGAAAAAGAAAAAGTTACTACAAAGACTTGAAAATGTTGTAGTAAAGCTACAAATTTTTAAGATTTACCTTTGAATAAAGTAATTTTATTAACATGTTTGTACATGAATAATATCGATATAAAATACATAAATATGTCAATTTTATGATTTTCGCTCAAAGTTTTACCTCATTTTGTTTGTACAATTTTAAAAAAAATTTTTTTTTGCAAAATCGGTAGTTCAAATTCTAAACGTTAGATGGCCTTCTAAAGTTATGTATTTGTCCAAGACTTTCTCGTTTGTATTTTGCTTAACAATAAGTCTATACTTTTTTGATTTTCTGGAATGTTCTCTTTAGTTCCTTCATCGATCTGGTCAATGCTGTGGACAGTTGATCATCTTGTCTTAAACCTCTTCCCGCTTTAAAATTGTCTGAAGTTCATATTTTTTTTTCCTGTATAATAATTAATTTTGCGATAACATCTTCATAACTATTATTCTGTAACATTTGAATTATAGTCTTCTTTCATATCTAACGCTAGCGAGATATTTAGTTTTTGTTTTATAGTTAGGGCTGTCAAATTCTTTTTTATTTTCCAAATGACTGCCTTTTCTCTGATCCTTTGGTATTTCTTCTTCTTCTTCTCATAATATTTTCCCAAATTTCAGCTTGAATTCTATCTTCATCTCCAGATTTAATGTTCTTCAATTTTGATACGACTTGTTTGAGTTCAACTTTTATTTATTACAATTTTTTTTCCATTTATGTTTGTGTTCTTTTCAAAATTATTTAGCAATACTTTGGGAAAAATATTTTGGCCATCTTTTCAATTTGTTCTTTTTAATTTCTTGATAGAAACTTTGGGTATTGTTTCCTATGGTTTGGTCTTCTTTGTACTGCATCTTCACTTCCTATTTTTTTGTTTTCTTCATTCATGAACCATTTGCTTCTGTCTCCATTTATCTTCCACAATTTCAACTGCTTCTGTTTCCTTCATCAATTGATTCATTCAATACCAGAAGATGATGATGATGATGAACATGCTTACCAGATTTAGAATGTTTATTGTCTATTAACAGCGAATTTTTTTTTATTTATCAATTTGAAGTAATCCAGGTAATTTTGTGGTTATCTGAGATTTATTTGAATTTTTTTACAGACACTAGGTCTCCATTGCCATATTTTCTGCGGGGATATTTTTAAGTTCTCCTTCGTTTATTTCTTTTTTGAACTATTTCCCTATTTTTTCTCCTTCCTTCTTTTTTCAATTCTTCTCCAGAATTAGCCGAAGAGAAAGATCAGTTGAAAAATTAATTTTACATTACGAAATTGTCGGCAGAAAGTCTTTAAACATTTAGATTGGGGTTGGCAATAACTGCCTAATTTTAAATTCCCCAAAAATATTCCCAACGGTCCTCCTCCAATTTATTTTCTTTTTCAATTTCCTACATCCTCAAACCAATCAATTTAATTAGAACTCATCTGGAATTCGTACAGTCCTTTCTGGTAGGTACATACCTACATTTCTGTTATAAAAATGTAAATAAACCAAGAACGAGTTGGCGAAAGACGCGAGGCAATTTATTACACATCAAAAGCCGAAACGTTAACAGAAAGGGGAGAGGGGCCTCATTTATCTAACTCAAACGTACTGGCGAGGTTATGCCTCCGTTTCGCCCGAGAAACATTTGAATTATTAAAGAACCGGTCGCTCCTCGCGTTCCCTCTCTTCGCAAATAATCCAAGAGAGTAGTGATTGGTAGCGTAAATCAGAAGCTGAGACGAGGAATTGAATTATGACTTCAAGGAAATGCCTACTGATCATTCTTCGATGTATCGAGAATGTATTACAGGAATGAAATAAATTGGGTTGTTTGTTGCATACTACTGTTTCTACGACCCAGGAACAAAAAGCTAGAATCGATCGAATGCAGACACTCTGGTTCTAAAAGGCCTAAGAAATTTCATGCTCAAAAATCTGCTGTAAAAGTTCTGGCGTTTAATTTGGGATTGCCATGGAGTAATCACGTTTAAAAGAACGCAAATTTTCTTTTAATGAAGAGGTGATAGAATCTGTGGAGGTCTTCAATCACAGGAACGTCACGCAAGAAAATTATCGCGATAGTATATTGTTTCCATAGCTAGGTAGATAACATAAAACACTCCCTCAACTGTAGGGCAACGTTGCCACGATTTAATCAACCGTTTGAACATTAATAACAGCGAGAATATCTGCGTCCATTAGGTGGTATTAAATGTACAAATTCGCTTAATGGAATTAGTCCTATTCCAGTTTGGGTATTCTCAAGAGGCGAATAACCGCATTGTGTTATTCCCCGAAATACCAGCGCGACAATCCTCTTCTTTGATTAAAATAGAACGCAATTATGTTTGCGGATAAACAGATTTCGTTTTCGTTTGTTATCGTTTTTAGATTTAATATGGTTTCTATTGTAGATTTAGAGGACAGCTGAATTGTGTTTGTCAACAAAGGATTATTTTGTTAGAGAAAAAAGATTTCATTCCAAACATATCCAGCATCTATTTAGATAAAGTATTCACATACACAAGGGATAGAATTTTGATTAATCAAATTCTAACCTCAGCCTAATTTAATTTCTACTCTCTACGGAGCTTTATTTCATTAATTAGTTCAATTAGTAATTAAATACACAACTGCGTAGTTCTGTTGAGTGAAATTTTAGCGGTAATATAATTATGAACATTATTAGAGTATATTAATTAGAGACCTAGCGTAATATTCCTAGCGAGTAGAATATGCAACAGAATACAAACATACATCGAACTGAAACACAATTGACGCTGATTAATGGATGGGTATTAGCGGCAGTCGTTCACCCACTGACAGTTGAATAAAGCAAAACAAAATTCACAATCCATCGAATATTGACCAAACACCTGCGCCTCTAGAATCAACGGTAGAATATGTTCGACTAATGCAATTTTATTGTTTCCAACTATACGCTGTGTTTCTCGAATTGATGTTTGTATTCTGTGTTTATTGCTTTCGTATAGGTAATCAATACTTATAGAAATAGTATAGTACAGAGCGTCTAATAGTAATCATACAAAGAGGTTTTATTTTAAAGTGGTACAGTTTTTAGAATATAAAACAATGCCTTGATGAAAGACGACTCTTTATCGTTTCCGCCAAATTTGGCCGTTTTTCGGCTATGGCGGTATTTCAATTTATCGAGTTGATTGCAATATTTTGCAGAATTGATCGTTTCATCTTGTGGAAGGAGCTCGTAGTATACTACACCTTTCCAGTCCCATCAAATGCGCAAAAGAACTTTCTTTGGATGAAGCCTTTTCGATGCATATTTTGATATAAAATCTAAGTCTGAAGAAGGAAATCGTTTATAAGGTCGGTCTTCGTCAATTGGTGTGGAACCTTAGTAAATTGAGGAGATACAAAAACGAAACATTGAGAAGAAATTTCGTTTGGACCATTTGTTACAAAAATCTGGAATTTGGAGGTTACAAATTCAACAATAGGAAATGTTGAAAATCGTTTTTAAAAACCATACCGACCAACTCAATTTCAGTGCCAAAGGCCATCGTATCAAAATCCTAAACCTACTTTAAGACACAGAAACGCCAACCACGATAATACAATCCAAATAGGACTGTTGGGACGATTAGGTATGAATCAACTAAGAAATCTAAGAATTGGTCTAATGCTTGGTAATGGGATGATCGTTGATCCAACTGATGTTGGATGTCCATGTTGCTTTTGACTCAATTGATCATGACATATTAATGAATAAACTTGAGCATTATGAGGTTCGGATAACCTGCTGACTACTCTAGATGTGCTGCAGGATTCAATTTTGGGACTTATTTTGTTTTCATTGTTCATTAACGACGTTGCTTGGGACGAGCATGTTTAATGTAATGTAATTTCTGGGAACGGAAAAAATGAAGTGATTTTGTTTAGGATTGAGGATAGATCAGAATTGGACTTTCAATATTTAGCCACGCGATGTGGACACGCTGTATAAACTGGGCACTCGATGACTCATCAGTTGCCAGCGTAGGTAAGTTGTTTTCAAAACCAGATAAACTAATTGTCAAAACCAGATTCAAATCCGCTGGCGACTGATGAGTCATCGCGTGGCCGTATGCATACCTATTAAAATACGACACAATTTACGCTACGAACGACCATGTTTTCGAAATACATCCCTTTGCACCTCCGATATTTATGGACAAATTCATCAGGATTTTCCCAAAAATTATAACAAAATCTTGGATTGAAAAATATCGGAACAAATTATGGATAAAAGCAGTAATCGAATTTAACAATAAAATTCTGATGATTTGACAACCACAGAAGACTACGAACTCTATTATAGGAGGTCATATAAAGGTCAAACTTTCAATAAAAATTGAGCTTTCTCGAAAACGAAATTTTGTTCGGAACATGTGGACGATAAAGAAGGGAAGAAAGGAGTAATGGTCAAGAAATTAAATTTAGAATACAAAGACTTTTGTTAGTTTCTAAAGTTACCGGGAAATAGTAGAGTGCTAGTCCATGGTGGGCAGCAGACTACCCAGAAAGTTGAATCCAATTTAACAATAAAATTCTGAAGATTTGACAACCACAGAAGACTACGAACTCTATTATAGGAGGTCATATAAAGGTCAAACTTTCAATAAAAACTGAGCTTTCTCGAAAACGACATTTTGTTCGGAACATTTGGATGATAAAGAAGGGAAGAAAGGAGTAATGGTCAAGAAATTAAATTTAGAATACAAAGACTTTTGTTAGTTACTAAAGTTACCGGGAAATAGTAGAGTGCTAGTCCATGGTGGGCAGCAGACTACCCAGAAAGGTGGATCCAAGTAGCATCAGAAAATTCAGAATAGTAATAGACTATAACCTGAACAGAAGCTAAGAAAAGTTTTTGGGAAATTTCTCAGAAAAGAAGGGGGAGGAGGGAGGCACATAATTAGAATCAAAAATGTTTGCCGAAAATATTGGAACCACTAAAAGGAAATCAAGATCAAAGATTTATTAAAGACTTTGTTAAAATCACTAAATCAATGACTAAATGTTTGGATCACGCCACCTGTGTGAGAATCACATCGTAGCACTGTATATAACCCTTAATTTGGATTTCGGAACGACTCAAAAGCTTATAGTTCTTTAGGATAAGCATAATAGGGACTGTATTCGTTTAATTTTCGTTTTATAATGAAGATATTTCCGTTGTCACGCTTTCGAATGCGATTTTTAAGTGTCAGATTAAAAAATTTTCTCGGAACCCCTTTAAGTTCAACATCTTTCGTCTTACTTATTCATTTATCTCGGCCTATGCCGTAGTAGTCTAAGCTTAAAATGTCATTTATAATCTCCTAATTCCTTAGGAAACGTGTTATTTTTCACCCTGACAAGCGAAGAGGCGCATTATTCGTTCGAGTTGGCTTTTAATTAAATTAAATGCTAAAAACAGGATGAACGAAAATGAAATCCATCCTACCACAAAGTTTTGCATTAAGATTTACACAGGAGATCATAAATATTTGTCCGCTGTTGCTTGTGAATAGAATAGAATGAGAGATTTTCATGAAATTAATACTGGAATTGTTATTCAGTGATGGTGAATTGTTGACAGTTGGCAACAGTATTGGTTATTTTCATTTCACATGTTATACATTAGAGCCAACTGACGTTAAAGCTCAGTACTAGTGCAGTCTCTTACACAGCCAAGTATGTTCCTGTGGAAATCTTTACAGATGTAATAAATTGACCAATCAGATTTCTTTTACTTTGAATGCAATGTAGCTTCTGTCAAGAGCTCTTAAGCACATGGGAAAATTCCATAAAAACCCACATTTTTCAGCAATATTTCTTTATTCTTCCTTTGATTCAATTCAAGAATCTTCAACTCAAAAACGAATCTGGCGGCTTCGAGGTTTTCATTTCTTCTCAAAAATCACTCTCGAAACCACCAAGGTTTGCTTATTTTCGAATTTTGTGCTTACCTGAGGCCATATTGTTACAGGTGATGTCATGTAGATAAATAATTTTCTACTTTCCATCTATGAAGATGGTCCTCGACGATCAGGCGATAGCATTTATTTTGACAACTTTTGACAGTTGTACTTATCTGGGTTACAAATTTGTAATCAACGCCCAGATCCACAAGGATCTTGAGTTACCATCTCTGGGCACATGTGGTGAAACAAAATAATGGAAAAAAGCTCTGGGGTGCGTGACAGGGTTATACCTAAGAGTCTTCAGAAGCCTAATGAAATTAACAATTCCTTTATCAATAAATTACCTGATTTTATCAATAAATTACCTGATTCGAACGCGATTCTGTTTGAACAAAAAGATCAAATCAAGATTTATTAAAGACTTTGTTAAAATCACTAAATCAATGCTGTGACTGTAGACAAGAACTTAATCCTTTCCTATAAATCGAACAGTATTGATTGTGTCTCTGGTGAATTTCTGAGCGAGATATTTCCGTTGTCACGCTTTCCAACGTATCCTCGCAGATTGATGGCAGCTCATATCTCTTACTTAAGCCTTCGAGATCTCCCCCTATGTAGGCATTCCTAAGATGTATATGTATCTTAGCGACTTTATTGTTCCGGTCAAGATCTGCTTTTTCACCCTGCAAGTACCGAGGCGTCCTGTCATCAGGTGGTCCAATGTCTCCTCTTTCTGTAAATAAAGCCTGCAGATAGTGTTAGGCATGTCTTCGCGTAGTATTCTATTTTTTTAGGCGCGCGATGATCTTGGATGGCGGCGACAAACCCTTCGGTCTCGACAAACCTGTTCCCCACCCTCAGCCATCGTTGGGATGCCTTGGTGTCGATGGAATCCGATTCTATGAAGGCGGAGTATTTTCCATGTAGTGGCTTACTGAAGCCATTTAGTTGAGAATAGTTGAAAGAAAATAATGAGAGTAATATTGGGTCCAACAAAATTTGGAGAGAATGAGTACCACCTTTCTTTTACCTCTGCGGCTGGCTTAGAGGCGGAGTCGAAGCTTTGGTTAGCCAACTGTAGAGGAGTCAGAGTCATATCCGTTTGCACTATAGTACGGTGTAGTCTGCTGCTTTCGGCTTTTGCAAGGAAATATAGCCTTAGGTTTTGCACCTGAGCATAGTGTCTCTCGTAGGCACTCGGTATTCCCCATTTGAGTTTGGTGTCGATTCGTTCAAGGTCCGTGTCAGTCCATCCAATGACGCCAAAACCATATGTTAACACTGTGTTAATTGCCCTTGACATATTAATTGCAGACAGCTTTGTTCGAAGTATTGCTCTTACTGTACTCAGATATTCGTCAGTAATTTACTCCTTGGTTGACTTATAATTTATGCCTCCTGCCTGCAGATATCCAAGGTATTTATAATGTTCATACTCTTCCATTCCACAGACCAGGCCTTGTCTTCCTTCCACATTTCGTCCCTCGTGCTCATCCCACTTTCCTTTGGCCATATAATTGATCCTGCACTTGTCCAATCCAAAATTCATGTTTATATCTCTGCTAAAACGTCCCATACAATCAAGCATATCATGATGAAGATGATTTCTACGGCTGGCGTACAACTTCAGGTCATCCACATACCAGAGGTGGCTTACCTCAACTGCTGGTTTACCTATTCGGTATCCTTTTCCCAGATTTCTTAAAAGCGCTGTTAATGGCTTCAAGACTAAACAGAACCATAACGGACTCAGGGCATCTCCCTGAAATATGCCCCTTCTGATGTTTGTGTTGCCAGCGTCTATTTCCATCTTGGATGTCCTCGAGTGACCGAGGAAATCTATAATTCTGTTTTGGACCCTGTATATTCTCAGAACCTGCAGCAACTACGTGTTACGCTGTCAAACGCCTTTTGGTAATCGTTATTATTATTATGCGCTGGCGTTGGCCAGGAAAGCTCGCGGTCGGAAAACCCGCTGTTCCAGCATCTGGTTAGACCACCACCTTGTGTCGTCACGCAGTGTACTATCTTGAAGGCGATAAACTGAGCCATAATTGGGCCACCATATTAGAGGACAAAAAGTTCAAGGACACGTAGTCCAGCCTAAGCTATACAAGCCCTCGGCCTCATGAATTTAGTATGTTGATAGCGCAAAAGGCACGGTGAGAGTTTAAAACAAAGTTCTAATTCTAGTGCTGGTGTCACTTTTCAGCCTCACTGCTAATGTGAAGGATAACAGAAAAAAAAAAATTACTAATGACACAAATAAATTAACAATAGTAATAATAGCAAACATAAAATTAGCATACCTTTCACGTCACATTCTTTGGTGATAACGCCAATTACGCGTGAAGATGTTTGTGAGGTTAAAATAGGACGTGCGAAGCATGTAATTTCAGCACCGTTTACGGCGCCTAAGGCGTCTTCCTCCCTCGTGTACAATTGATGAAGGCGAGATCTGTACTTACGCTTCTCGTCTCATTTAAAAAGGGTCGATGTGTACCTTCGTTGCCGAAAGCTCTGAAAGAATACCCAGCCGCGCTGTTTGTAGTACGTCGTTTATCTCGACGTCGCTGGTGTGCAAGCGGATGAATCGATCGCGTTGACTTTTAAAGAAAATTATAAATAAGGGTCTCTCGAAGTATGCCAAGGTGTGTACACTTTAGTGAGCGACGACGTCGATTAGAGAGTTTGTCCTTTTTTTTTTCCGTTGCTGGATCAACGCATGTGAATAGGGAGAATGAATGAGTTGAGCTTGACTGAAATGCGAACTCTTTAGAAAGGTATGAATGCTGTATCATTAATTTCGCTCGAAAGAGGGAAAGTGTAATGTGCAATTAATAATACTGATGGTAGTTATTTTGGACAGTTCTAGGCGTCGGTTTTCTGTTTAATTAATGGAGGTTTCTCTTTCATAATTATTTTCCCTTGAAAATACTCTCCAAATAAAAAAAACAGATCATAAAGGTTTATTTAGAATTCAAATTTCTTATCGCTGGTAGTACCAAATCTTCTGGTTCTTACGAAATATCATATCATAAATGAGCGAGTTCTTAACAATTCGTTAAGCGGAGACTTCTAGCGTATCAAGCACGTCATCATTATCAGACAACAGCTTCGTCTCCCTTTCCCAAAAGCTTCAGATTTTAATTATAAGTTCGAAACGTCCTTATAATAATACCGTCTTATCTCGGTAGATGGGGCGTTGTTCGACGGCAGGGAATGACAACGTGAATAGCGATTACCGAAACTCATCACGTTTAAGTATTATCTCCGACGTAGTTTCTAATTTGCGCACGCCGTTGTTCGCCGCCAACTAAAGTTCCTATCGCGAAGAATAATAAAGGGAACATACCGAAGGTGTTTGAAAACAGAGTTGTTTTTTTTTTATTTCACGTTGGTAACTTGCTGACGGTGTTTTGGGGATGAAAACTAAGTTTAATAAAATAATTATTATTTCGAATGTAGTTTAGTTTTGCATTTAAAAAAATAAAACTTATAATAAGGCTTCATCAACATGGCTTAACATCGGAGAATGTCTTTTCACTCTTCTCTAAGAGTAATTTGAAGTTCTGCAACTTCTTAATGCATTCCAGCCATGTTTGAGAGGATTACCGTCCGAGGAATCTCTTGGCGAGTCCATTTTATCGATTCCTACTTCTTCAAGCCAATTCTGATCAATATTTGCTCGATGTGGACGAGCTTTATCATCCATATAAACGAATAAAGGCTCTCAGTATCTCATCCAAATAACTTTAAGCAATTGATGAATTGTTTTGATTGAAATACAGTTATGGTACTCTTCGATACTTATTCTGGCCCACACACCATCACACGATCACACCGTCATCGTGATATTAATGCCTTTTCTGGACCCCAAGACCATTCTTACCATCTTAGGGCATAGAGACCATACCATGAAAACGATCTTTTTCATCTCTTGATGTTCTTGATGCTTTATATGGTTCATCTTGCCATTCTCTCCTTTTTGGTCATTTTTAGAAAATATGTGCTGATTTCTCTCATCAAGTATTGTCGGTTACTTGTGATAGATCAAAATTTCCTTTAAAAGTTGAAAACGTCAAGAAATGCCACAATATAAAAATCAAAAAATATCTGCCTAATAGACGCTCATGGTATATTGTTGGAATCGCCCTGCAAACGAGTGCAATGAAAAAAAGATGAAGCATTACAAACGAATCATGTAGTTTCGATTTTTTTTGCTGATGAGACCTAGGAGGTTGAAACCATGTGTGCGGCGATTCCAACAATATACCATGAGCGCTCTATTACAGGCATTTTTGGTTCATTAAGAGGTTGGTTAACATTTCAGTTGATGGCAGGAAAAGGTGTATTAATTTTGACATCTGCCGCATGCTCAAATTAATTAGAAATAACTGGATCAGAAGAGGTACATTTCTGGATATGTATTGTAGTTAAATAAATTGGAAATGGATTCAGATGTGGCATGAAGCAGAAAGTGAATCAGTTTTATGGACTTTCCATTCAAAAAAAAAAACAGCGACTGATGAATCGTTATACTGATTCTCAGAAGATCGGAAATCAATGTCAAGAAGAAAATGCATATTTGTTAAGATTTGACACCTTTAGATAATCATCAAAATCAAAAACTGAGTAAATGTGCCATTTTTGAGCATTGCTTTCATTTGCCGATGGTCTGTATATCTCTGTCTAGGGTTGGAAAATAATTTCCTTTAACTCTGCGGCGTTTGATGAGGCGTGTATTAATGATGGTACGATGGTTTCGATATTTTATTTAAATGTTGTTCTCTGCGTGACTAGGGTTTTGCCTAGAGCTCATTTAGATGAGTGATCAGCGGGTTGGTGGAAGCGGAGGTCCTTTCTGGTGGCCTATGGTGTGGTCCTTAATGGAAGGAGTGCCAAGATTCGTTCGGAGTTGCTCATTTCAGACAAGCCATGGGCAACCCTGAGCATTCGTAACATTTTATTTTGAAGTATTTTTAGTTTCTAAAGGCGACTCTTAGCTAGGCTGGTACTCCTTGAACAAAGCAAATCTTGCTGAGAGGAATCTATCGAATATCAATCGCTGGTCCAAGGTTATGTCAAGATATCTGGCTCCAAGAGAGTCTGGAGTTGTCCACAAAAATGTTTTCGTAGGGCCCCCATTGGCTGATGGTGTCCACCTGTCTGTTTTCAGTTAGCTACAACATATAGACACCTATAGCCTATGGATACATTGTTTATAACAGTACTTTAGATTGTTGAACATGTTGATAAAATAAAGATGTATCTTTCGGATGTTGCCGTGGTTGTAGTAATAAACTTGACGTTTTGCTGATCACACTGTCAGCTTCTTCAGAAGTTCTCTAAAGACTGATGTCTTCTGCTCCTCGTTATATATCCAGTCCCTGCTGCGCTCCAGTGATGCGTATCCCTTCCACTCCGCTGAACCGTGTCCGTTATAGTTCTCTGATCCGTATCCGATGCTTCTCCCGTGTTAGATGGTCTCGGATGTGTCTTCGATGATTCTTGCTGCTCTGAGCTCTCCAGCACCAACTTCCATACCTTACTCAATCTGTATCCGTCTTCTCGGTTGAAATTGTTCGGGTTCTTCATTATTTCCAGGGATTCTCTCACTATCTGTGGGTAGTAGTGATTACTTCTGGCTAGTATCTTCAGATCTTTGTAGTCGATTACGTGACTGCTTCCGGTGTGGTAGTGTTCAGCTACTGCAGATTTTCCAGTATTTGCCTGTTCGACATTAGTCTCGGTATCGAGTCTTTGTTGAATGGAGGTAGTTCTTTTATTTTCTTGACTGTGCTGAACTTGATGTTGACGTTTTTCTTCTCCAGAGTTTTCTTCAGCCTGTCCGTGACTCCAGTAATATATGGCAGGTGCGCGTATCCTGCTGGCTTTAGTTCTGGGTCATCCTTCTGTTTCTTTTTAGTTCACTGTGGACAGGGTATACAACGAGGAACAGAAGACATCAACATCAGTCTTTAGAGAACTTCTGAAGAAGCTGACATGATCAGCGAAACGTGAAGTTTGTTACTACAACGACGGCAACACCCGAAAGGTACATATTTATGGAACAGCGGCCGTGAAAATCTACATTCGATTATGTTGATCAAAACTGGTTGTTGCAACGACACAAAAACTGACCGTATCAATTTAAACATGGTATGAGATTCTGCCCAGCTCTTTAAACATCCGCCGAAGAGAACTATCTCTCACACCAAGCTTCGTGTTCGTTATAGACTAACACTTGTTGGAGAAGTCCTCCATAATTTATGTTTATGTTAATGGTTGACGGTTCGAGCATCCAATTGTTCCTTTCCGTTCGCACAAGACTGATCCTGTACGATGAAACTTCTTGACAATAGCTAGGATTGTGTTGCTACTTGGTGTCCTCTTGTTAAATTGCTCTTCGTAATGTTCCCTAACTATGTGTTCAGAAAATATGGATATGATAATGAAGTCTATAAACGCAGTGCCATCTTGTGGCAAATTATGTAAAGAAATTGTTGTACCAGCGGATTCTAACCTGTCGGATTATTCAGATGAAGAAGAACTGAATTAGAACTTTGTGCGAGGAGTGCGAAGAGGAAATCTTAGCCAATTGTATTCGGTTGATGATGAGAGTCCAGGCGCTCTCGAAACACACGTCCCGAATAATGAATTAAATATTGTGGTGTTGGTGTTACCGATGATTTATCTGTAATTTATGAGCTGACAGTTCTTGAAATCACATCCATAAATAGGGTTTTGGATTCATAAGGTCTACCTTGACAATTATTTCATAGATCTCTTCCTCTTTAACAGAATTCTTCAAATTTTTAATCGTATTTATTCGGGTAGAACTACACAACTAAATCATTCTAGAATGGAAATGGGCGCTATTAAAACGTACGCTTGATTCCGATTGCTTCTCCGAACGTCAAGAAATGCCAAAAAGCGAAACTCATTACGGATAAATTGCTCGCACGCAAATTCTAAGCATCCAACGCCTGCGAGGACTTGAAATTACGTTCGCCAACTATTTAAGGAATCCACTCCACCTGACACTATTAAACGCTTGCACTTGACAAGGTGTTAAACGTTCGCGCTTTATTAGAATCTTCGTCTTCGAATCAACGAACAATTTCTAAGAAAAAAACCCTGACAAGAAAAAAGGAGCAAATGCACGAGACAACGACTATAAAAGAGGTACAAAAAATACGAAACAAAACGACTAGATAAAAGTAGCAGCTGCTTGGATCCAGTGAGAAAGTTTAATAACTCGCTAGCTAGGATAATCTAGCCTGAACGATGTTATTAAAAATTAATCGATTCAAGTTTTAATTCAGAACGTTAGCTATTCTTTTAAATACGAAGAACCGCTACAATTAGATAATGATCCGTATTTCGAAATAAAATTAGGCACAATAAAATTAATGACACGGAAAGGTTCGTTCGAGAACCCCCGTCGATCTCGTAAACACAGTTCCGAAACAACCTTCATTTCGGAAAACATTTATTTTACTGCGACCGCCGGCTACGCCTTCAGCAAAAGGGCAACTAGGGATGTCCAGCTTTTTTATCACCCGCATCATCCTATTCAGCCTCAATTAAGGGTCGTTTAGTATGGTCCCGCGTAGAGGTGGGCTTAATAAAAACGACCAACGAAGTTGGAATTGAGTAAATGATGGGGCCTCGGTTTTGCTCCATTTTATCGCTAATGGTTCGCGTCTAATCAAAGTTCGGTTTGTTTCGAAAACAGATACAAACTAAGTGATGTGGAAATTAAACCTATTTAAGGGGAATTATATTAACGCAGTTGCACAACGACGTGTTTGTCGAAAATGTCTAAAACAGGAAGTTTAATGCAGTACTCTCGTTACAATTAAGAGGTAAACTGCTTTTTTTTTGTCGTACTAATTGACGTAATTGGGTACTATTATACAACGTTAGAGTCATTGTTTACGAAAATGGGAACCTGTAGCCTTGATCCTGTAGATATTTTTTGCTATAACATGTTTAATTTTTGACGTCAAATTGCACTACATCATGTGCTAAAATTTTATCTATTTTTTTTTATTATTATTAAAGCAACCGGTTTTCGACTTTTCCCTCGTTTTATAATGAAACAATTTAATACTAATTAATTTTATGTTTACGACCTTCATATAATAATCCAATCTAATTTACTGAGTAACCAATTTGAATCATTAGTTTAGTGTGTTATATTCAATTCTTAGAAGTTCACTCACGCATTTGGCTCTGCTAGTTTTTTTTTTCAAAAAAAATACCAGTTTGGTTTATTGTCAAGATATTCCAGCACTCATAAAATTTTTCAACATTAATTACAATATAGGAGAACGATGTTCTTCGTATATAGCAGCAAATTTAATTTAATTGTTTTATTGCACAAAATGCCCATCCATTTTTTGTGTGTCCGTGAGCCAGACCATGTTTATTACATGTTTTTGGAGTTTCTGAATCCGAATCCGCGATCAAAACAACCCCAGCACATCAAGTTTTCGACATAACCTAAAAAAAAAACGTTAACCTCATAACGCCCTAACCTAATAACCTTTGAAAAAAAACCCCTAATTTAAAGAATTAAACACCGAAACGTTTAGACTCAAAAACCAATCAGTTGAAGCTCACAACCCCGATGGGACCTTCGGGGATGGTTATATGATCGAATTTTATACATCAAGGGCCATTTTTTAATGATTTGAGTAAAAAATTACTAGAATGGGAATTGAATGACTACAGTAAATGTACTCAAAACTTAGTCAGTTAGAATGGACGATCGGGGTTGTGGGGTTACCCTGACGTGATTGTTTTTTTTTGGACATCACATGCGGATTCAGCAACCCAAAAAACATGTAGTAAACATGGTTTGACCCCCCAGACACCTACGCTTTTATTAGACTACTCTGAGGCTTTTGACCCGATCAATTTTCTTAGCTCGCTTTGGATTTAACTTCGGTCAATTTAATCAGATCGTTATTTATGCAGATGATATCCATGTTAGTTTTTCCATCTGTGATCTCCTCCCATTTTATAAAAAGCCTCATCAATGTCGATCTTCATGAACTAGCTCGAGCTGTCGAAGCGCATTGTCTAACTATTAATCCCTGGAAGAGTTCTGTTATTTTGTTTGGTTCACACAAAAATTGGTAGAGGGTCATGGATAGTATCCCCTTGCAAGTGAATAATCACATTCTTTCATCTTGGGTATTCTGATTGACTTAGATCTTAGATTTAGATCATTTATATCTATCATCATCTTTCATCTATATGCTTCTTAAATCTTGTGTTATGACAGTTATGATCTGTGATAGCCTAATTCTTTCTCTTTTTAACTACTGTGATGTTGTCCATCGTCCGTGCATTGAGCAGTTGACCTCTGACAGTGATATTTGGTGAGGTGATCAGATTCCCCCTGTATTGAATAGGATGGGTTGGTTGATTATGATTAATAGGAGACAATTTCACTTTGCTTGATTTGCTCGTCGCATCCTTTCCCAAGGGGAACAAATATAATGGTCCAATATTGGGCGCATATAAATACATTGGGCCAATATTAAATTTATTTTACCAATATTGTCGAAACAATATTGACCCAATGTTCCACCATTGTCAGTTTCACTATATTGGCTGAACTTGAAAATGAAATATTGGATCAATATTTTCTTACGTTGGCTATACCAACATTGACAAAATAACAACACACCAATATGTCATGATAGTAACTTTCCACATATTAGTTAATCGTTAAATTTAATACTGCAACATTTTCGCCACTACTCTAGAAATAATGAAGGCCCAAAATATTGGGCCATTATTATTCCAGCCAATATAGTCATATTCGTAAAGGTAGAATATTACGTTCATGAATATAACTGTATTGTATGGATTTTAAGATACAGTGTTCTTTTAATATTTTCTGGTGTAGCCTATGAGAATACTGTTAAAAAAAAAAGTACCCTAATGCCTTCACTCTATAAGTTTTTGATATTGAGCGATTATATACAAATATAATTACTTAAATTGCTAAGTATCACCTTTGTTGTGATTATATTATATTATATTATATATTGTTCATATAATTTATTGTATGGATTTTAAAATGTTGACAAAAAAATATAGCACCAATATAGTTTTCATTCTTTAACCAATATTGGCCCAATCAATTTGTTCTACGTGGGCTGTATTGGATCTCCAGCTTATCTTTATGAATTATTGACGCCATAGACAGTGACATTTTTCTCGTAGAATTAAAATCCGGATCGACCTACCATTGTCTGTTGGTAGGAAAATGATTAACAGCGTGGTATTATAAATACTGTCAGAAGACCATTTGAACACAATTACACCTATGCATTCTAATGCTAGAGAAGGTCTTAAGGCAGATGAACTAGCAAAAGAGGAAGTTAATGCGCACTTCGTTGGATCAGAACCTTGCTTTGGCACTTGTAAAAGCCAACTTAGAAAAGAAGTTAAACAATGGGAGGTAAGGAAAAGTGAAACAGGAAGCTACTTGATCTTAGTAAGCCAGAGTTAAGGACTCTTACAATTGGTCATTGCTCTCTAAGATACCACTTCTAAAAATATGAATGAAATAGACAACCAAGACACATGTGGATTTTGGGAATTTAGAACCGAGACCGTTGAGCATAATTAAGCATTATTTTGGCGAAGATTTCAGTATCTAGATCAGTATTAAATTATCGACAAAATATTTCAGGCGAAATATCATAACATATTTCCCCTTGCCTAAACGATTAAAAACTGAATATTTATTCATGAGTGACGCATCAAAATTTATTGTTCGGTTATAAGTTCGGTTCGAAATTTGCAATTCCACTGCTGCATTATCATTAATAATGCAAAACGTCAATATATGTGCATATTTAATAAATTTCTACGCAGATATAACATTTACAGATTTAGATAATTAAATCCTCATCTGCATTTATTTACCATATTTGATAGAGGAATTAGCAGAAGATGTTTTTCACTTTATGATCCACTAATTTAGTAATTTATAAAACTAGATCTGCACCTGTACGATTAACACAACATTGTGCAGTATAAAAAGCGTAAACAAAAATGTCTAGGCGTTCGTATTAAAAATTATTCAAACCTTATTAGGAATTCGGAACCTTCCACTGGTGGAAAAATTTTCTTTATAATTTCTTCGCAACCGTACCAAATTTTGTCATAAACTTTTGGCCATTTGCAATGGCTAGGTTCACTTTTGCAAACTGTCTTCACACATCTCTGTGCGAGTTCAAACGTGGACGCGCAAGCGCAAGTGACGAAACCACGCCGTGGACGCCCAAAAACGACTACCAACGATGAAATGGTCGACAAGATTCATGATATCGTGTTAGCTGATCGCCGATTTAAGCTGAAAGCGATGGTAGAGACAACAGGCATCTCAGAGGAACGCGTTGGCCATATCCTACACGAAATTTTGGACATGAAAAAGCTTTCGGCGCAATTGGTACCACTTTTGCTCACACCGGAGCAAAAACGAAATCGGGTGATTATTTCGAAGGACTGTCTGGCCAGGATTCAAAGCAATCCAAGGGATTTCTTCATGCGTTTCGTAACCGTGGATGAGATTTGGATCGACCACTACATACCGGAGACCAAGGAGCAGTCGAAGCAGTGGACTTTTCCGGGTGAATCAGTTCCGAAGAAAGCTCCGGCCGGAAAGGTCATGGCGACCATGACCATGCAGAAGGGAAGGACGATCACTGGGCAATACTACAGCGATCTATTGACCCGATTCGATGCAGTATTGAAGGAGGAAAGGCAGGGCACCACCAAACCATGAAATAATTTTTTTATATTACGAAACCAACTATACCATCAACACAAAATAAATTCGCTATATAGTAATACCACGAAAAATAGCTAGATTTATATTATTATTTGCTTTACATCCATCGTCTACTATATAACGAGTTGAAATCTTATTTCGAACTTTAAATCTTCTATGGAGACGACCTGTTCGAACTCGATTTCGTGGATTACGAAACGAATAAAAGAACTAGCCCCAAATAACAAAGTTTACGTTCACGTCTTTCGCCATCCTCCATTCGGGAAGGCGTACCTAATTCGCGCGCAAAAGTCCATGAAAGCAACTCATCAAAACCGCATGATTCGAAAAAGAAGTTATAGTAATTTTTTCCGATGGAGAACAGAAGCAAGACTTACTTAGAGAGCTCGAGTTGTGTTTAGTTCTTTTTTTTTTTTTTTTTTTTGATGGGATGTAGAAAGTTTGTCGTCTTCTACGCTTGCGGGAATCTTGTTTCCGGTTCGAAGGAAAGACTAGCTTGGTACGTGGAAATAACTTTTTAAGTGAAATTTTATGTATAAGTGCGATGCCGAGTCGGAGGTATTTTTCTGTGTCTGACGAGATGGAATTGCTCTAAATCGAAATGTTATTTTGACTGTATAAGTTAATAAGGAGCATTTCATTCAGAAGAAAATAGTGTACAGTACCTACCTACGAGAAAAGATCAGCACAAAAGTTGCTGTGCTGATGGTGGGGTAGAAAAGCGTTTGGATCAATGCGTGTCTTCGTCATTGCTGTCAAAATCGATTGTATTCGGCATTAATTAGAAAAATAAAACAGACGATACAGAATTTGTTATGATAGCTAGCTGACAACATAGTCAAGTTTTGGAACCATTTCTTTTCTCCTCAGCATCAGCGATCGCAATATTCCTGCTAGTTCATTTGGTTTTGTTTTCAATGTCATCACAACTGAGGACGACAACATGGAAATCTATCATCTATAGTTATTCCGTTGCTTAAGATTGGAACTGTGGAAGGTTTTAAAGATCTACAACTGATTATTATGCTGTCGGCCTTGGACAAGATTTTTCAGATGTGTATCGAGGCTCAGTGATGAGATATCATGAATTGTAACAGCATTCTTAGTCTGGATTTAGAGCAGGTTACAGTAGTGTATCGGCCCTTATTCACATCGATACCCTCTACGTTTGCAAAACGAAGCGATGCAATGAAAGTCAAAAGTCTAGTAAACAACAGTGACGTTGTGTGCCCTCTTGTAATGGAATTAGTAAATCAATCAATAGAGCACTAAATCGTACCAAAAGAACTGAAAATGGTAGTAATATGACCAATATATACGAGAGCGAAAATCAGTAACAATATGAAAACTACAGACCAATATCGTTGCTTCCTGTTTGGGGAAAATTTACGGAAAGGGACGTAGCCAGTGTGTTCAGAAAATTTCTAGAAAAATACGAAATAACAGTCGTACACACATCAATATGAATACTAAGGGGGCAGACGCACAAGAAACTATTGCAGAAGATTGTCGTTTAATATCGAAAGTACACGTAATTTAATTTTAAATATATTTTTTTAGATGCCGAGAAATTATACAAGGAAAACCACAATTCTTTCATATACGGCAGACGATTTACAAAACGCATTATTTGCGATAAGAAACGATGGCAGAAAAATAAGGGACGCAGGAAGGGTCTTCAATATTCCTGATCGAAAAAAACGGTCAGAAAATCAGCCGAAGCCACCCCACCCCGTTTGGGTTGCAAGCCTGTGTTTTCAGAGGAAATAGAATCTGAGTTAAGAGAGTACAGTTTAACACAAGCACAGCTATTTTATAGCTGCTAAGCAACATAACATTGTCCATAAATTCGACAAAAAAAAGGGATTAGTTGGGAAGGACTGGCTGTATGGATTTTTAAGGAGATCACCTGATATAAAGCTACGGCAGCCTGAAGGAACCAGTTTGAATAGGATCGCATCGTTTAACAAGGTCCCAAATTATTTTTCTCAAACCTTCAAACGATCACGGAGAGGTTTAAGTATGAACTGAAGAATGTCTACAACATGGATGAGACAGGCATCACCACGGTGCAAAATAACTGGCCTAAAGTTTATGGTCGTAAGGGATCTAAAAAAGTAGGAGCTGCAATTTCCGGCGAAAGAGGAAGAACAATAACTGCTGTATTTTGTATGAATGAGACTGGGAACTACATCCCTCCCATGATATGATATATCTTAGGAAAAGGATGCCCAAAACTCTAGAGAAATGGGGCGTTATATTATATTACATGCTCTAAGAACGGTTGGATAAACTCCGACCTTTTTCTTCGGTGGCTAGGTCACTTTCAGAAGCATACTAAACCTACTGCTACTGAACCTGTTCTTCTGATCCTAGATAATTATTCTAGCCACATATCAATTGGAGCCTATAATTCATACATCTGATCACCTACAGCCTGTGGACCTGACATTTTTTAGTCCTCTGAAAAATGCACTATTCAGGGAATATGATCTTTACTTGTCAAATACCGGTCATCAAAAAAATAACGGAATACGATATAGCCGAACTTTTAAACAAAGCCCTCATGAAAGTGACTACGATGGAAAAAGCAGTTTCAGGATTTCGGACGTCTGGAATATTTCCATTGAATCCCGACAAATTTACTGATGCTGATTTTTGAATTGAATTTTGGGATGGGCAACCCTAATACAAAACGTTTGAAAATAATTTTGTTGTGTTTTGTTCAGTGAAAATGGAACACCCTGTATAAGTGAAAGTCATTTTAGAACATGTGCAATATCAATTAAAGTGACCTCCGTATAATTGTTTTTCAGAAATAATATCTACAAGGGGAGGTATGGTACTTGGACGCATTAGAGAGACACCCTGTACAGAGTGGGCCAAATTCGATACTTTTATTAGGGAATTTACGTTTCTGAAAGAATTAGACAAAAAACTAACCCATGTTCCTGGAGCTCGATTTTAAAGAGAAAGCGATTGATGTAATCCGTATTTTATATCTCCCTTAATATAAGCAATACAGAGTGTTTTATAAAAATATGCAATTCTTAAAAAGCCTGGTAACTTTTTTATTTGTGAAAATTCTTGATTTATATAAAAACTTTATTAGGGCACTTTTTGAAGTTTTTATATAAATCAAGCATTTTTTTAAAGATTGCATAATTTTATAAAACACTCGGTATTGCTTAAATTAAGGAAGATATAAAAATATTGATTAAACCAATCGATTTCTTTTTAAAATCGAGCTCCAGAAATATGGGTTAGTTTTCGTCTAATTCTTTCAGAAACATAAGTTCCCTATTAAAAGTAGAACAAGTACAGGAAAAGAAATTACACCACCTAAGAGAAAAATTGATTTCAATACTATAATAGAATGGAGTAGAATGACGAAAGTAAGAACAGATTTAACTGATCTATTGAGGTCTGACACCTCCCACTGAGAAATCTTGGCTAGAGGAGAATATGAAAATTGCAAAAGATATCTTCGAGAAATCCCTGACAGAACCTAGTGTTGTGATGTACATACGGCCTGATTATGTGTAGTGCACAGTGCTTTCCGGCTTTTATACCCCTCACCTCCCCTTCAGTCCTACTCATTAAGTTAAAGCAAACGACACATTAAGAACACTCAAATAATTAAGAATATGTTTGCTCTAGAAACTCTTATTTTCTTCAGTAATTATTGAATCAAACCTATCATAGTAGGAAATGCAAATGAGCCAAGAAGTTGGTCGATTAAAATTTTACCTGGGAAACGCAAATTAATAAACTTTGCCAGAGAAAGAGATTTTTTTGCTTACCAGTTTTATTATTTAAAGGAATGTATGCCAGAGCCTATACTAGGAAATGAATGCACACACAAAACCCAATAGTGAAAAGAAATTGGAACGAGAGGATGAAGCATATTGAGATAGATATAGAAGACGTAATATTTTGAACATGAAAGAATTATTTTTATACAAAAAAGAGATAAAAATGAAACGGGGATCGGAAGGGTCGTACCTAAATAAAAACGGGACAAAAACTCAAGAAGCATTAATACCAACAATATAGAATAGTATGCCAGAGAAAATGAGAGATGTAGAAAGAAGGGTGCTTAAGTGACGCTACTGCTTCCACCATTTCTCGTGAAACTTTAGCTGACACAATTTTTATAACTGACTAACAATTTAAAACTTTAATTTTGACCCGTACTCCATTAGAGAATACACTAACACCGGCTACTCAATGTAGTCTTCAGGCTTTCACGGCCGCTGTCGTGATCTTCTTCACTTCTGAAGAAGATCACGACAAGATGATCGAAACGTCAAGTACCACAACTTTTCTACACGGCAGAGAACCCGAGAACCGGCTACTCAAGCTTTTCCAGCTAGTGACCAATCCGAAGCTGCACGTAATATCCTCGAAGATGGCGATCAAAGTGAGCAGGAAGAATCTGATCATGAATTATATAGTGACCATGACACAGATTCTGAAGATGAATGAGTAGCTTTAGGTGAAGAGGGATCAGAGAACCAAAATGGGTAAAATAATACGGATAATGGCAATTCCGATGCGGAGAATGGTGAGGTAAAGGATAATTCGAGCAAAAACTCTTTTTATGGTAGAACTAATAAGAAGACAGGAAAGCCTTCTATGAAATGGGCAAAACGGACTCCAACCAAAGGATGTGAGCGAGCAGAAAATATTCATACCGTTTTACCTGGTTTAAAAGATCCTGTACGGGAGAATCCTCCCTCTGAATCTCCATTACACGCTTGGAGACTTTTGATTACTGACGTTATATTAGAAGAAATTGTCACCAACACTAACAAGAAAATCGATATGATGAAACTTAAGTGCGGCTCATGTGACACCAAACGTAATTCACGATGTAAATTTCTTTCATCTTGAAATTTCTTCTTTTTAAATCTGGCCATGACGATCTCAGATCTTTTTGGGCGACAGATGGGACAGGCAGAGATATTTTTCGATGCACCATGACTTTTTTCTCTTCCTCTTAGCTGCTGTACGGTTTGATGACCAAGAAACAAGAGCCGAAAGACGTGAAACAGATAAACTTGCTCCTATCTCTAGTATTTTTAACAGATTTGTTCACAATTGTAAAATTAATTATACTCCAGGAATTTGCCTAACTTTGGATGAAATGTTAGTTCCGTTTAGGGGAAGATGTGCATTTCGAATGTACATCCCCAATAAGCCGGCAAAGTACGGAATCAAAATTCACCAGCTGCCAACTTGTGATGAGATATATCATCGCGCTCCATTCGGCTCGAACAAATTTCCAACAAAGCTACTTCCACAGTTGCAATTAGTTCCGAGTTATCGCTGACGTAGTTGACGGGTAAACCTAAATGTATATCGTGATAATATCATTCTGACAGAAATCGCATTGATTCCGATTACCTACCGATATTGATGGATTGATATCGCAGGCGAAATTAATCTCGCTTAATGTGATTAAGATAAATTATAAGGAGATATTATTTCCTATTTCCGGTACAAATTCAGGTATCCACTTAAGAGGGGGGAGGTGGGAAATTTACAACTTCCTACATAACCGGATTTACAAGCGTAAACTATTTAAAATTCATCATCGTAAAGTGTGTAAAGGTATAAAGGGGAGCGCAATCCGTAGCCACCATCTGCTCGGAAACGTTTTAAAGTTTTAATTAAAGAACTCCCGAGATGTTGTTCTTGTAAATCCTTACGCCTGGTTAAAATGCATGAAGGTGAGATTTATGGATAACTTGATTAAGTTGGATGAAGTTTTGTAGGACAGAAATTTGCGAAAGGAATCATAAAAAAGAAAATTAATGTAAAATTTATATATTTATTTATTTGGTCAAAACAGATCCAGACCTAATTAAATACAAGTTGGTTCTATTTTTGTTAGAGAAAAAAAAATGAGCGGAATTACCTTCAGATTCTATCTGCATAATAGATACAAGGTGACTGAGAACGAATTGCTATTTAATACTTATATTAGTCAGAGAGGAGATGCTGTTTTGAACCTTGAGTTTTAAATTCTATATTGTAGAAGATTTACTAAGTTTACGATCAGTTGTTGTTTGAGAAACCCAGGCGACAGAAGTGTTTAGAAAAATGCAAATCTTCTTGCTAACTTTGTTATTTTTCGGCGGATATGTATCCAGCCAAAAGTTACGTACGTCTACATCAACTTTAATATTAAATTTATTTTCTAAATTAAAATTGTAAATATTTTTTTATTTCAACAGCTGAATATATTACAACATGTGTTAGAACGAAACCGGATTTTCATCAATGCTGCATTGATAGCGCTTTAAAAGCTATACCATACATATTAAAAGGTAAGATTTTACAGTTATTAAATTTAAGATAAAAAATTTGACAGTTATATTACGAATGATTAGAACTTCATTATGTATCATCATAGTAATTTTTTTTTTCCACTAAAAACTTGATTTATTAAATAACACAATCATTGTGTAATTAATTATGTGTTTGAAATGAAAGATGTATGTATGGGACAACATAGCATCATGATCAACATGAATTTTTCGAAAATGTTGATCGTTTGTTTTTCATTGATGATTGGAGATCAATAGATCAGTAAAAATTATCCAAGAATGCTTTATCAGAGTGATTTCAAGGACTGTGGGCTCGTAATAACAATAAACATCGGTATCACCTCACACCACAACTTTGATTAATTATTCGGGACACGTGTTTCGAAAACCCATGCGTTTTAAACAAACGAAAATTAAATTCCATTTTAAAAAGGAACGGAAACAAAAAGCTAAACATATAAAACAAAAACTAAGACAGAGAGAGATTCTACTAAACATAAACCTAAAACACTTGCAATTCCCTAATTACCTAAGGTTAATACAGTACATGTGCAATATGCATCATATTTTCTATACTCGATTTAAGGTGTTGGTTTTTTATTTGTGCCAAGTGTACATTTCATTCGCTTGTAATATGATAGGAAATTAGGGCCAAAATAGCACACTGCTTTCTAACACTTTTTTTATGATTTTGTTCCCTAGTATTTAAAAGTGTTGGCTTTAAAACACATCCTTGTTTAAGCCTCTTTATATTCTCTTTGCTGATCTTTACACTCATTGCCTTTGTTCCTTGTCAGGTCTTCATATTTATTACCTGTTTTTGTTAGGATAGTTTTTAGTTTGCCTTCTTTGTCTAATTATCAATTTAACAGATAATAAAATGATAGAAGAAGTGAGTAGAAGATAGCAACATGGCCAGGAGTTAATAAGGGCCTACAAACTGAGAAGTCTTGACATTTTTGAAAAATATAAGACACGATTGATTAGAGGAATAGAAAAAGGAGAAACAGAAAGCAATAACAGGAGGAAGGGGTGGTTGAACTATAGGAACCAGATATAGAACATTTTTAACAAAACAAAACGAAGGATAAAAGAAAACATGTTGTCTATTTTGGACATAGGTCATAAGGAAACATTAAACTGAAGAAAAAATATGGAAAATTTATTTGTCAGGCACCAAAAATATATCATGCAACAAAAATACTGAACAAAAAAGGAGACGACAGTAGAGAAATAATGGATAGGTGGAAATAATACTTCCAGGAGGTACTGAACGATGGAATGGAAGAAGAAAATTTTAACGAGAATCAAGAAAAATAAATAAAAAGGGACAAACTGCATGAAACAATATACAAAATGAATCAAAATATCAGAAGAAGCGTTTGCAGATAATCCTATAGTGCTTTTCAAAACCGAGAAAGATCTACAGGTAAATCCAGAAATATGAAACTCAATTTTGGATGTTCAAATCTTTACTACAGAAGAACGCAAGAAGCAGATATCAATACGAACATTTGGTTGTGAAACCTGAATATTAAGTGGAAACCAAAGAAACAAATTATAAGCCATGGAAATCAATGAAATATTTGAGGATAGTTTGGGGGGTTGGGAAGGAAATCGCAAGGATGTGATAGCTCGTCCAAAAATTTGCTACAATGCACCATTTTCGAGATACAGAGTGTTGAAATTTAACAAAAAAAATCGTTTTTTGCAAATATCTCCGGAACCGTTTATCGTAAAGAAAACAGCTTTTGTAATCATTTTCTACTCATAATAAGCTAAGTTGTGTATGAGAAAAATTTTTTAAAGTCATAATTGGTGAAGATTTTGAAGGGGTGTGGTTGTTTTTCTTCCCAACTTCTACGCCACTGGAAAAAGTACGGTTTTGAGACGCCAATTTGAACCGCCAATGTTTTCTACACAAAAAAGATTGGTCATGAGCTCTAAAGTTGACTGTTTTCGAGAAAACTCAATTTTTATCTTGAAAAACATGGTAAATTTTTTGAAATAAGAATTTTATTTTACTAAAAGGTTAGAACAAATAGGAAAAGCAAACTTCATAATTGCATAATTAAAAAAACTGTATAATTTATTATTAATTTATTATTTGTTTTCTTTACGATAAATTTTTGGACAAGCTATCACATGCTGAAGTCCTGCGCATATATTATGAAACACCCTGTATAATACTAGAATTTATCTAGTAGAGATAATTAAATTGGTGGGGAGACCTGCAGAGGAATAGAAAACGAGATTATTGGAACTAAGAATTGCCAAAAATAAAAGTAGGGAAAGACCATGAGGAACATTGCATAACAAGCAACAAAGCTCGTACAAGACAAAAAGAAGACTGTCTTTTTCAGACTGTCAGTTTTCATTCCAAACCTTAACATTATTCCAATCACATGCTTGCAAATTATTCTTCTCCACTTCTTTTTCATAAACTTCAAGATTTTATTTTGTGACCTTTATGTACTTATCTTTCATTTCCTGAAATATTTCTGCTTGTAGGTCAATAAAACAACAATTAATTAAATAAATTGGTATTTAATTAATTGGGTTAATAATGGATAATGCATTTATCATGCAATAAAACGACTTATTGTCTTCTGATGGATAGCTTGAAGACTTGAATCATCATAACAATAAAGTTTAAAAATTTTTTTTGTACATGATGTTCATGATTATTAATGATTAATTAATGATTCTTAATTATGGATCAAAGTACACAGTCTGTTTCAGATCCAATGAGTCTGGTCTAAAAAAAATACAAGTGAATACGATAGATGATCGATAACAATGATGACTTTTTTGGTCAAGAATTCACCTATAATGACGGCTTTGTGCGATGGTGATTTGTCGTTCAACAAAAAAAAACTGCCTAGCTCTCGATATTACGATCGAACTCGTCGAATTCAGGCACATAATCATTGTAGGTCTCCCAAATAATTTTTTGCGTTCATCATCGAAAAAAACGGTTAGCATTGTCTTGATTTTGCACCTCTCTTTTGGCCCTTCTGGTAACTTCCATGTCACACTCTGACGTTTTGTTTTCGGCTCGTATTGAAAACACCACGTTTCATCATCACCAGTTAGAATGGCTAATATGCTTGCTGGATTCTTTTGGGACATTTTTAACATTTCCTTGCATTGCTGAAATCTCCAATCGTTTTGGTCGTCTGTCAGAGAGCTTGGTACGAAGCGTGCCCAAACCTTATATTTGTCCAAATCTTCGATCAAAAAAAATACACGAAATAATTATTAGAAACAATTTTGACAAGGGTCAATCTTTTTGTCAATCATTTTCTGATCATTTTTGAGCGATTTGCCTAATAATTGAAACGCATACAATAAGATAAAAATATTGGCGAGTCTTCTTCGTTATCTTCAGAAAAGTTTTGTTTTTAGGTTTATAGGACGCTTAAAAATGGAATGCACCACAACGAACACATTCATATAAGCCCACCAGAGAGTTGACATTTTATTTTCTATGTACATGATGCAAATCTTACTTTTACTATTTGTTTTTTTTTGTTCCATTTATAGTTCAAGTTTGCCAGACTTAAATCCCTGCATTCTCTTCTATTATTTTGTGTTTAAATAAATTAACATTTTCGTTTTCTATTCAAGAAATCTCTCTCTCTCTATTCTTCACGTATAAAATATTTCGTATGATTTTAAATACATTGACATTAATTATTGCTGTAATCAATGTTAATCATCAGCTTTTACCGGCAGTTGTTTGCTAGAGAGGTCACGCTAAGTTATATTTAGATGTGGAGATTTGATTTTAAGGTTATATTTTTAAATGGAATTGTGTAATAATAAAGGAAATTACCTACCAATAATAAAGTTGTTTATCTAAGAGAGTTGACTGGTAACATTTATTTTAAACATTGACCTTTTTAAATTAATTCGCGTATGTTATTTAATATTATAATTTGGTTAAAACTTAACGGTGTTTGTTTTTTAATTTCAGGCGATAAACGATTTAAAGTACCACCACTATCACCATTGAAAGTTCCTAAAGTATCCATACAATCTAATAATAATCTCAAGATCACGATCACGAACTTAGAAATTACAGGAATTGAAACAGTTCATGTAGAGGATATAATGTATGAATATAAACTGCTCCAGATAAGTTAGGGATATTATGGAAAATTTGATGACTAATAACTTCTCAATTGTTCCATTGTTTGTGGTTGGAGATTATGATGATCTATAGCTCTCTGCAACTGATCCCCGTGGCAAACCAATTGCTGTATTTGCTTCGTCAGATGTTAATTTATATTGATGCCGAATTTGCACAATAAGTCAACAAATTGACAAGTAAACCAAACAACTAATTGATTCGTTAGAACGGGTTTGAACGAAAAGAACTTTCCACAGGTCACTACTTGCAATACATTTATCCGCATCGCATAGATATGATAACTACCAACTTTAATAAAGTGTTAAACATGATAAACATTTGAAAATTAAAAAAATTGAGCAGATTTTGAGATATATTCTTAACTTATGTGGAGCAGTTTACTTCACAATATTTCCATAAAAACGTTCTAATAAGTTTTTGTACAATTTTAGATTCGATTTTAAGAGTAATAAGATGAATATTTCATTGCTTATGGATTACCTGAAGGTTCTAGGAGATTATGAAATTGATGGACAGTTACTGGTGCCTTTGAGAGGAAATGGTGATTTTAATGTTACTACTGGTAAGTAGTTCTCCTCTTAATTGGACGTCTCTAGATCTTTCCAAAAGAAATTTTTATCTTGCTCTGCAAACCAGGCCTCCACACCTTCTATCACTCTCTATCTTCTTCGTTGGAAGAAAATTTACGACCTTTTAAACTTTTTCTTCAGTTGAGGACAGACATGATAATCGGGCGGAGCTAAATCAGGTGAATAAGAGGGGTGTTCGACAAATTCAAACCTTAAATCATTAATTGTTTGCATGGCAACATCTAGATCTAGGGGCATTGTCCTGTAAAAACAAAACACCTTTGACAATTTTCCGCGTCTTCTCCCCATAATTTTTTCTCGTAGAGTGGTCAGTAACGTCGAATAATAATTCCCAGTTATTGTTCCACCCTCACCCCATTATTACTCCATGGTAATCCTAAAAAATTGAAGCAAGAAGTTCGAGATATTTCTCCTTCGATAAGCGTCCGGATCCTTTTTATGAATACTGTTCATCCATTTAGGGATCAAAACGTCCAAGAAAACTGGCAATTTAACGTTTGCATGAGTGAAATTATCCCCTTGTGTTTCGAAATTCCAAATTTTGAATGCTGTTCTAGGTTCTTCGAGTTGTTTTTTCCAAAATTTTAGCCCCCTAGTATGTGTAGTTCTTGGTTGTTATAGGTTTGTTCTATATTTTTTCAGAATTTTGCAAAATAATATTAGAAAATTATCGAAAAAAAAATATTTGGCCGAAAAATATTTTTTTGCCACCCCCCAGTTTTTTTCGAAATTTTAAACGTTGCTTCAGAGAGATAAGATAAGGCTAAATTGACAAACGAAGTATAAGTGACAGCGATCTGAAATTTTGAAACAGTGTAGAATAAACCTTGAAGAACAGAATTTTGGATTTTGAAAAACAGACTTAATAATTTCACGAATTGTATACACGATAGCATGTTGAAATTTTGGTAAAATATAGAACAAATCTAGAGCAACCTGGAACAATTTTTAACATTTTGAATCTCGAAAAATTGGCGGGGGAGGGGGAGAGGGTAGGTGGAGGATGGCTAACATCAGAAAGATGAAATGTCGTTTTCTCAATTATTACGCTGAGTTTACGCGATGAAAGGTTGAAGCTTTGGAAAAATACAGAATAAACCTACAAGGATCTGCAACAACTTTAAAAAATTTTGAGTTTTGGAAAACTGGCGGCGAGAACGTGAGAGAAAGGGGGTAGAGACGGTGGCTAACTTCGCAAAGGTGAAATCTCAGTTTTTTTTTTAAGTTTGAACTTTGGAAATGGGGATGGGGGTGAGAGAAGATTAAAATCATATAGGATTCATTTTTATTGTGCAGTAGGATATAAGGCTGAAGTTTTGAAACAATATAAAATAAATCTGCAACAACTTGAATTTTCGAAAATTAGCAGCAGGAGGGAAGGGGGTGGCTAACTACACAAAGGTGAATTTTCGTTTTTTTTTTCAATTTTGAACTTTGGAAAGGGGGAGGGGGGTGGGAGAAAATTAAAATCATATACGATTAATGTTTATTGTTCAATAGGATAAAAGGCTGAAGCTTTGAAACGACATAAAATAAACCTGCAACAACTTGAATTTTGGAAAATTAGCACGGGGGGAGGGTGGCTAACTACACAAAGGTAAAATTTTGTTTTTTTTAATTTTGAACTTTGGAATGGGGGAGGGGGTGGGAGAAGATTAAAAGCATACAGGATTAATGTTTATTGTGCAGTAGATTAAAAGGGTGAAGCTTTGAAACAATATGAAATAAACCTGCAACAACTTGAATTTTCAAAAATTAGCAAAGGGAAGAAGTTTAACATTATGTAGGCCTAATGTTTGGCTTGGCTTCATGTAGTAAGATAACAGGCCAAAGCTGTGGAACAGTATAGAATAAACCCATAACAACTTACAAAATTTTGAATTTTGGAAAACTGGCGGCAGAAGTGGGAGAGGGGCGGTTGCTAACTTCATAAATGTGAAATTTGTTTTTTGTTTGATTATTACGCTAAGTATGCGTGATAAAAGGCTGAAACTTTGGAACAGTGTGGAATAAACTTACAAAAACCTGCAATAACTTTCAAAATGTTAAATTTTGGGAAAGGCTTGCTGAAGGGGGAGGGGAGGGGGGGGGGGGGGAATATTAACATCATGTAGTCTTAATGTTTGGTTTGGCTTCGTATAGAAAGATAACAGGCCGAATCTTTGGAACAAGATAGAATAAACTTGTAACAACTTACAAAATTTTGAATTTTGGAAAACTGGTGACGGAAGGGGGAGAAGGGCGGTTGCTAACTTTATAAGGCTGAAATTTATTTTTTCTTCAATTATTACGTTAAGTATGCGTGACAAAAGCCTGAAACTTTGAAGCAATATAGAATAAACCTTCAAAAACCTGCAACAACTTTTCAAATTTTGAATCTTGAAAAAGAGGTGGGGAATGGGAGGAGGTTAATATCATGTAATGTTTAATTTGGCTTTATGTAGTAAGATAAAAGGCTGAAGCTTTGGAACAATATAAAATAAACTTGCAACAATTTTCAAAATTTTGAATTTTGGAAAAAGACCGGGGGTGGGAGAGGATTGACTTCAGGTAGGCTTAATGTTTATTATGTAGTAAGATATGAGCGTCATGACTCTACGATTCTACCAAGAGAATTAAAATGGCAAGTTGGGGTGGCATTTTGGAATTGTTCTAGGTAGGAACTTCTTTGTTTAGTTATAGGTGACCACTGTCTTGACATACTGCAAAATGTCACAGTATGATGGACAACTTATTTATTTTAAGAGATGGATTTTAAGCATTTTTCATTAATTTAAATACTTGAAAGTTACACATTTTTATTTTAGCGAATTCCCACGTCGAATATTTGGTGGATTTCACTATAATAAACAGAGGTGGCAAAGATTACATACAGGTCGAAAAAGATGCAGTAAAATTGCGTAGTGAAAAGGTGTATTACCATTTAGGCAATTTACTTGGTAATCCGCAATTAAGTAAGTAAAAATTTTATGCCTCAAGCGGGCGTGTACCTTAGAGTTTAATGTTTAATTTCATTAAAATTTTAGGTGAACAAACAAATCGACTATTAAATGAAAACGCAGAGCAAGTCAGTGATGAATTAAATGGACCAGTTACGGAGACAATTAGGAGCATCGTCACTGAATTAATTAAAAATTATTTAACTAAATTTCCATTGGATGAAGTTTTCTTAAAACAATAGTTTCATAAGTCGTGAACAGATCGCGGTATTAGATATGTTAGTTGAGATTTTATAATAAATTTAATAAAAAAAATAAATAGAATTTTTCAATTTAATATTTATTTATTTTTTTCCTATTTTATAAACTTACCACTGGAGACACTCTAAAAATATTTTCGTAAATCTCATCAAAATTTATTATACGCCGGAAACACAAACAATTTTTAAATTAAATTTTTCTTTAAAAATTCGCGATCATATCCTCCAACGAGAAGGGAAAAATCACATGGCCAAACTTACGTAGCGTATGAATCTATCGCTAAAGCACCGACACGATATCCAAGCTAGCCGGAGCGCGAGTGAGAACTGAAAGCTCTTCAAACTGGAATTCTTGCCTGTAAACTAACCGCGTGTATCCTGAGATATGGTGGGGGATATTCCCAGCGGTTCCACGCGCTAACCGGAGTTATATACTTACCGTTAAAGTTCCTTCAGGTAAATCGAATATATATTGAAGGGAATTTGAAATATGTTTACACAAAATGTCGTAAAATTTGATATTTCTGGAAGATGGTAGGGAGAAGTTCGAGTTTGTGCTTTAAATAATATAGAATGTTATACATTAAAATATAATAATAATAATATACACGAGGGAGCGTTTTTATATTCGCGGAATGAGCTCGACTCATTAATTCAAATGTTCTTGCCAAGTTAATCTTTGAGCTAAACAACATCAGTAACCGCGTGTATCCTTGAGAATGAGCGGGATATGACTGTTTACCAAGCTAGCAGAGTTCTTGACAGTTAGTCTTTGAGCTATCGTCAAACATAATCAGGAGTGAAAAGTGAAATATGGAAAAAATCGAATATCGTGCCGTTATAAAGTTCCTGGCAAGGAAAATCAGTCGCGACCATAATGAATGAGATGATCGACTCTTGTCCAGGAAAAACCATGGTGTACAATGGCACAGTTTATTTAAACAGGGAAGGGAATCCCTTGAAGACGACCCGAGGCCGGGCAGGAGCATTGAGGTGACCACGCCAGCACTTATCCAAAAAGTTCTCGAAGATGCTCGACTAAAGAAGAAACAACTAAAATGGTCGGAGTATCCGATACAACAATTTTTATTACACGATCATCTCGGCATGAAGGTCAGCGCAAGATGGGTACCGAGAATGCTCACGCCGCCGCAAAAACAACAGCGCGTAGAGTTTATTTTTGGACCTCTGTAATGAAGACAAGGATGGTGTATTGAGTCGAATTGTTACTGGTGACGAAACTTGGGTTCATCATTATGAACCTGAGTTTGCAGTGGCAAAAGGGGCATCCCAAGTTTAATGTGTCACAATCAGCTGGGAAACTCATGGCAACGGTATTTTGGGACTCGGAAGGAATATTGTTGATTGATTATAAAGATGAAGGTGTTTCTATAACCGGAGAATATTACGCTTCAATATTAGAGCGACTAAAAGAAGCCATTAAAGAGAAAAGACGGGGAAAATTGACGAAAGGTGTGCTGCTTTTTGCAAATACAAGGATAAAATAATAAAATTAAATTTCTGTGATTATTACCTGTTTCCGAAAATGGAAAAAGAGCTCGAAAAAATTTACTGCCGATGATGAAGTCTTTTTCGGCGTAAAAGATAAAGAGAAATGATATAAATAAATTAATTGAAAGATGTGAAAAATGTATCCGTCTTGTAGGTGAATATATTGAAAAAGAAAAATAATTTGGTTTTTTTATTTCTACCCCTTATCCCCCATTCCGCGAATATAAAAACGCTCCCTCGTATTTGCTCAAAAGAAAAATTCAAATACAGGATAAAATAAATATTTGTTCGTACACCAAAAGACCGAGGAGCTCTGGGCACCACCTGTGGAACCAAGAAATTGATTGTGGTCAGAACTTTTTCTCTTCTATAGCGGATAAAGTCTCAAACATGTAGCTCGTTAGATTTAGACTTAATTAAAGGTCATATTGCACTGCGATTTATTTATCAATCGCGTTCCCTTGCATGAGCTGTAAGCTGCTGGAGTTTGCCTTCTCTCAAAGTTCCTCATCGAATCTCAGAGCTTTAATAAACTGCAATAAAGTGATGGGTTTAGAGAAGGTTCTTTCTTCTTTGTCTATGACGTCTCCTGCGCCCCGCAGAACCTGCTGTCGCTATTCTGCTTCAGACCTATCCTTCTAGTAGTAAGGCTATGGGCCAGTCCTCGTGGACACCCTGTATAAGCTGTATTTTGACAGCTAAAACCTGTGTAAAACTACAAAATTGTCATAATTATGACAGTTTGACAGGATTTAGCCTTACTACTACTTGTCATGCGTTTCCGAAATTGGTAATGTCCTGTAAGAAAACCTGTGGAGTTTCTCAAACCATGGAAATTCTTCCAGAGCAATACTCTGAACTTCTTTCTCTCTATCTTTGAGTTCTTTTTTGTGGGCATATTGCAAAACGGTTCCGGGCCCACAAACAAAGCTGTGGCGGCCTTTCTTGCTAACAGGTTGTTGCCTCTGATTCCAGTATGTCCTGGTACCCAACATAAGGCAACTCTCACCTTGTTAGGAGATGTTGATATCCTGTGTTGTGGTCAGGGTAAATTCCATCTATTTTAAAGCTTATTTTAGGAAGTTTCTTTGAGCTCGTTCAACAGCGTTATTATGAATTTTGTCCAGAAGATTAATATTGCAGCTAACCTTAAATGTAACAAATATCTAATGATTTGATTGCTGTGAGGTTGTTAAAATCTTTGTATGCTCTAAATATTAATCCTAAAATCCTAATTGCTGATTGGCTGACGTACAGGATGTGATCATTAAAACTAACTTTTGCATCGAAGATCACGCCAAGACCTCTAATTCTTTCCTTCGGAATTGAGGGGTGCCGATCGTTAGAGTCAATCGCTCTTCTGGTCTAACTCACAAAACAACATTCTGAGATATTTAAAACTGAGCACATTGTCTCGGATCGCCTGAAGAAAGTTACCACCATCCATTTTGTTGACTCAGATCATTAATAAAAACGTTAAACATTAATGGTCCAAGATTTGACCCTTGCGGTACACCGGATGTTTAGAGAAATAGTCTTCGCTAGAATCCGTTATAAAATACGTAGTTCTCTCTATTTTTCAGATACTTAGATATGAATGATATTAGAGATGGACAGGAATCACCCCCCATGGACCCCATGCTCTATGGTATTAAAAGCTCGCATTCTCCAAGTCCAGCTGACCGTCCACATCTAAGGTTTTGGTTATTTCTTGGGATAGGGTGCTCAAATTGGTGATTCCTGTAGATTGCTTTGGTGGAAAGCCGTTCTGATGTGCAGGAGCATGGTCTTTTACCAAAAAGAACGGTATATTGTCATGTCCTGTTGTGAATTTATTCTTTAGGCGCCTAATGGATTCCTGTACTTCGATGGTTGTGATCTTTGGTAGACAAATTGGTGGAAGATCAGAATCATAGTTTGGGAGTGCAGATCTAAGATTGTTTGGTAAATAGATCCGGCTAAATTTGCAACAAACAAGGGGTTGTGGAGCGTTGTATTCATTGTGACCATCTAGAAATTTTCCAGGGATTCTAGTAGTCGCCCTCTTAGAACGCAAATATTGTCAAAATGAAGTGGGGGTCATCAATAATTTGATATTGCATCCTAGTATTCAATTTCTTATGATAGTACTGCTTCCTTTTCAAATTCGCTTTATAGTAGTGGTAAACGTTGGCGGATAATTATGAATGGAGTTGGTGACGAGTTTTGGAAGTTTGGAGTTTTAGTCGCAATTCCAATCGACGTTTCGCTGTTCATGCTGCCAGCTTCTTCAGAATCTGCTATCAGACTGTTGGCAACAAAGGAAAGAATCAGACTACACAGCGAAAACTGGAAGAAGGATTCAGATCATGTTCGGTTTTAATGTCGAAATCAAAAATCGAGAAGACTAAATCAAGAATTCTGGCGTTTTCATTAATGAACAGTATTATATCGCAAAGGATTTAGACTGGATACAAATGTAATATACATGTTACATCACCCAGTAGTTCATCAACATTTTTTTGACGTTTTAATTAATTGAAAAAACAAATATAGGTACAAACAGAAGGTTTGCTAAAGATCACATAGATATCTTTTGAGGTATTGATGTATTGATTAATGCTAATGAACAAAATTTGAAATAGGATTATTCATAGTCATAGGGCTTTGCGTTCGAGAATGCTTAAACAAAGGGATAAAAGGAGCAATCATATCTATATTGGCATCCAAATTGCTCTAAAAGTGTTGATTTCATACAGGCTTGAGTCTAAAAATACCAGAGTGTCCTTGATATGGGTTCTAGTACATTCTAACGCTAAAGCAAAGGTTAACGAATGGATGAATGGAGGTGGATGAATTAGCAAAATAAGGGACCAATTTGCATTTTGATGGACAGGAACCTTTTTGTAGTGAAGTAAAGGAAAGCGTCTTTCTATGGGGACCAACACCCCGAGAACTCAAGCAAAGAACTTTATAAACATCTCGGCAATTTGGGACAAGAAGCTATCTTTCATGGCCTAAATGAATAATGCTCTAAAATTGAGGAACAATAAGCGTTTTCACAGGTTTAGATGAAGATTTGGGACATCAGAGCTTTGTCATATTTAGATTCAACTACTTATACAGATTCGTGAGTTATGTTCAATAGTGTATATATGTATCTGTATCTAACATAAATAAGATTCATATAGGTTTAAACTTACATTCACCTGACACAGTAAATTGTACTTTTATCATAGAAAGCGGACGCATCGTGCCCTACAAAGTTATTGTACACCAAAAAGTCATCCTTTTACAAAATGTCTCGACTATATACGTATATTTATATGCTCGGGTGATAGGAATCCTTGCCCTCAATAAAGAAAAATGGAACTGGTCTGCGCGGATAGATTCATGAATAGAATCAGAATACGAAATTGAACGTAAAAATTCCAATTTTGAAGGGATCTCTTCCCGACATGAAATATCACATTTGCTGCGATGTGAGTAATATGTATATGTTTTATGGCTGGCTGGTATCATAAGCGAATTAAATTATTTGATATTTTGATTAGTCCTTAACATTATCATCGATATACGTAGTGTTTATCTTATCAGTATTAAAGTGTTGTAATATTTCTACACGAAATATTTCTGGGCTATTTTTAAGTCTACATTGAAACAGAATGATTTTTATTGCACGAAGTTTCTCAGGTTAATTTTAATGATGAAATTTCTGGTAAGTTTAAGATACTTTCCTTTATTATTTTATAATTATTATTATTATTATTATAAGGTATTTATTTCTTCAGTTTACATGTTTTTTCTTTTTAATTTTGTTATGAAATGTGTTGTTTTTTTTTACAAATGGAAAACGGAATGGCAGTTATCCAACCATGTAATTTTATTTTTTCCATTTTGTTTTTTAGAATAAAATGACAATTTGCAAAGCCCAATTAAAAATTAATAATTACTTCCCATAAATTAAAAAGTATAGCGTCCGCCCAGGGACCGAAAATTATAGACGTTATATCAGGATCTACGTTACATCAGTTGCGTGACAAAATTAGTGCTGAGATAAAATTCATATAAAAACATCACTAAAAATATACAATAGAAATAAAATATATTTAAATACGATGAAAAAGAATTAGAATATCATAGATATACACATATGTATACATACATATATCGTATAAAATATTTTATTTTTATATGGTATGTTTAATTAAATTGGCGTTTAGGGAAAAAATGTTATTGTATGTAATTTTATTTTCCATTTTGTATTTTAGAATAAAATGACAATTTGCAAAGCCCAATTTCAAAAATTAATAATTACTTCACTTGCCATTGTTGTTAAAAGTAATAAAATGTCTCACTACCGAAATAATAGACGTTATATCTTCTGGACGTTACATCAGTTAGTGACAAAATTATATTGCCTTCATATCATATGTATCATTATCGTCTTGACGTTCTTGTAACTAGAAAAATTCAGAAAATCATTAAATATCTAAATTAAATTAAAATTGCAAAATAAACGTTAAATATTACGAACATTAAAATTTTTTTCCAAACCATCGTTAAAGAAACGTCATTATTTGATGACCTTATTTTGGGGGTGTTGAAGATGAATTTCTCTCAAGTAGTCAATAATCGTCATTATCTCCTACTGAGTTGTTAATAAAAACAATTGAGTAATAAAATTATGATTTATTCAATTTGAACATGTATAGAATAGAAATAATTTGAATATAAAACCATAGATGTCGTATAGATGCACGAATGAAATCCGCAAGTCAAGAAAAAAGGTTAGGTTAACATTTAACATAAATAAACAAAGTAGGAAATATCTTCCAATTTGGTTTACACTACCATTAAAATAAGAATTAATAGCGCAATTAGTGTGGTATCCAAAAATGGAATTTCTAATATTGACGTTTCATTTCAATCGTAAATTGTAAAGATTTTTGTAAGTCATTAAAACCTTAAGGATTGTCAGCCGTAAATCTAATGGAACTTACATTGAAAAATGTCATCAAAAATTTGTTGATGAACATTAAATGGTAGTTTTGAGATTTTATTGAGAAAGGAGTGTATCCATCATTTTTCATACAGGCAATGATTTGAGATAATTGGATTTCCCAGGAGTACAAACTACTGTCTGACAAATTTTTTTAAAAGTATTGTGAAAGACAAATAAAATCTCAATTTGACATTAAATGTTTATTCATTTCTATTTTAACAACCTGGCCCTAGATAATATTTTTACAGACTAGCATGTTTTCTATGCATATCTTAAATTAAACATTTATCGGAACAACTTATTATATTACATTATTATTGAGAAAGCGGTTAAATATTGCTAGTAGTGGAAAAAATGTAGTTTATAAACCACCGTAAGCAGAGTGAGATTGCTCAGCCACAAAGGAAGATAATCCCTCGACGTTCGAGTCCAACGAAAGAAACTATAGGTCTGACAAAAACTGTTTCTCTTTTACCAGGGTAATAATTACTATTGGAACATATTTTCATAAAAAGTTAAAGTTTTTTGATTCTAATCAATATATCCAACAATAAGAAAAACATTGCGTTCGTCAATAAAACCATTTTGTTTGCGAAGATCTTTTACCAATTTCTGGGCATTCGCTCTATTAGTTTTTCCAAAACTGTGTTGGCATATTCACCCATTCTTCTTGCAAGATATTTGTCCAGAGCAGCTGCGGACGTAGGACACGTTTTCCGAACCCTTCTATCTAATTCATTCCACAGCAGTTCAATGGGATTAAGGTCAGAACTTTGCGGCGCCCAAACCATTATCTTCAGCGTATTAGCTTTGTTTCCAACAGTATTCAAGTAATTTTTAACCATCAACACCGTATGAATCGGATCGTTGTCATGCATAAATTAAAACTTTGCTAATTCATGGTTCCCTGATGTACAGCGTTTTCTTTTGAACAGGAATTTCCAGAATTTATTTCCGCATGATAAATTCAATCCTGAGGAAATAATATTTGATAGCATAATGAAACATCCCCAATTATTATTGAAAAATGTATTCCTATGCTTTCAGTTTCATCTTATTCAATTTGTTAGCATTCTTTCAGTCGTTGATTTTCTAACGAAAAAGTTTATTAAAGTTGTCCAAAAACTGGTCAAATTTGGATCCGTCGATCAAAGAATACATTTTTTTAAAGTCGTCCACTGAATGAAAATCTTTATGCGGGGCCTACTGAAGTCGTTTCTGCTTATTTCCAGCGCGGAGCAATGGTTTTCTCATCGCAATACGTCCATGCAGAACAGTCCCCCTCTCAACAACACCCCCAACAATTTGCTGCTTTCAAATTGTCGTTTTACAACTCAAAACAAATGTCTTCTTTTCCGCGATTCATTTCTGCGGTAATTTCAGATACAATCAACCTTCTGGTTTTCTGAGTTTTCAAGACTTCATCTCCGCCAGAGATCGTTCGACAAACGTCCCAAACTGGACAGAAGAATGAGTTACAAGAGCGTTGATATCTCCATATAATGTCAATCACGAGGACAGATTTATTTACACCTGTCTTTTTCAAATTTGACGCTCAGAATATTATTCCTTTAAATGCAAAACATAATGGTCACTCGTTTTTCTTGAAATGTTTCTTTCCTCTAGGACATTTTACCTAATTTAAAACAGACTTGTCCAAACACTTAGCACAGATTTACGCACACAATTGTCCATCTATCTAGTTACAATAAAGTAGAAATAAGATAACAAGTTCTTTAATATCAATTTGGTAACATTCTAAAGCACGTTAATCACATGTTGACAATGAAATTGAACTAATTATCGATCCTTTTATTAACATTATAGAACGTCATTAAGAATGGTTTTAAATTTCCAAGCATTATTAGATGAAAACTTTTGTCAAAATTGTTTGTATTATATTGTCAAACTTGAAAATTCCACCTTACTATAATATTGATTACCATCAAACAGCAAACCCATATCTAATAACAATTTACGATAACCCTCTAGTTGTCCGAAACATTACACCTTTTCGAGGTTTAATGTAGCATTGTTAATCGTTTAAAATATTTTATTATTTGATTGATGTTTGATTTAATGCAAGCAGTCTGTTATTTTGACTGTTTTGTACTTTGCAAAAATTGTTTCTCAAACGCTTTACTCAAGTTTTTCAATAGCTGAATCAAATCTTCAACTTTTGTTGTTTTTGAAAGTAATTTTGTTCACTAAGATAATAATGTTCAAAGCTTAGACACAAAAAAGGTGGTGTAAATTCTAAATTGCCTTCATTATCACTATCATTATCGTCTTGACGTTCTTGTAATGAAATATTCAAATCACTCAGTATGTCATCATCCGTTAGCTCTCCGCATGTTTTTACATCTTCGTTGAAGTTTACAAAGTGAAGATATTCTTCTAATGGACTAACATTCTCCACATCTTTAATGTGCTGTAGCCATTGGGCTAGAGGCAAGTCATCTTCTGCAGAAAAATTTTCAGGTGTCATAAAATCTCCTGTGTGTAGCGATTGCGGTACAAAACCGGCATGGCGAAAACAATTATTGATTGTGTCCATAGGTATACGATTCCAAGCTTTTGACACCATATCTATGGCATCTAACAGATTAATGTTAATTTCTTGGTTTTTATTGTCATTTTCGATCATTTTCATTACCAAAAATTTACGAAAATAAGTTTTTAATGATTTAATGATCCCCTGATCTAGAGGCTGGAGAACGGCAGTTGTGTTTGGAGGTAAAAAGCAGAGCTCGATGTTACTTAGATTCTGGACATTAGGATGTGCTGCGCAATTATCTAGTAATAGATGAATCTTCTTTTTCGACTTTGTTAGATCTCTGTCCCAGTCATGAAGATACTTTACAAAAATTTCAGATGTCATCCACGCTTTTTTGTTAGATTCATAAATAACAGGCAACGTTTTAAGATTTTTAAAACAACGAGGTTTATTTGATTTACCTATTACAAGCAGTTTTCGTTTCATTGATCCAGTCATATTCACTGTTAATAATATCGTAATTCTCTCTTTAGCCATTTTACCCCCAAAACATCTTTCGCCTTTAAATTTTAATGTCGAAGTAAGAGTTAATTTAAAGAAAGGACCTGTCTCGTCAGTATTGAATATGTCTTCTTCATGATATTTTCTTCTAATGTTTGGCCACACAGTTTTTATCCAATCATCTGTAACTTCAGTATTAACACTTTTGCTTTCACCAGAAATTTTTCCAGCCACAATATTATTACGAGCTCGAAATCTCTTAATCCAACTTTCCGAACACTTGTAATTTTCTTTATTTAACAGCCTGCCAAATTCCTCAGCTTTTTGCTGAAGGAGTGGTCCATTTATTGGAATTCCCTTGATCTTTAAACCAACGTAGCATTTCTTCCTTTGAACGCTTTGACGCATCTTAACAAATTATCATTAAATGCAGCCTTAATTTTGTCTCGGTTTCTCCAAATTGTGGTTAGGGTCGAATGTGATAAATTATATTCGTTGCAGATGGTGACATTACTATCACCACTTTCTAAACGAGCAATAATTGCACCTTTTTCTTCTATAGAAAACACCTTTCGTTTATTCGTAGCCATTTTAGTACTCAACCCTAATGTACTTAGACGCGAAGTGAGACTCCAATTTGAAGTAGACACGATAGACATGCACAAACTTGTCGAGACCTGATGATATTGTCTGCACTGGACGTTATATCCAGCCATAGTTCCTACTACACCAAGCCGTTACATGCGACTTCGATGCTACTATGGACGACAGTATAAGCGACTTTCTTTTATATTTATATATACGAAGGATCTACCAATACTGCGAATGCTCGCCGCTATAAGCAACTTTTCGTTATTAGCGACGACGTAATAAATGACTTTTACTGTAGTTGAAAAAAAATTATGGGTAGAGATAGAAGAGGTCTTAGTCTATCCCTAAATTCGAAACCAAAACGTCGGCACAATTTAGTCCTTGTCAAAAAAATTTTTGAAGTACGTTCTAACTGTGAAGAAAAACTGTTACAACAGCGAAACCGTTAAACTTAAGGGTGTGACGTTAGATAAGAAAAATAAGTACATTTAAAAAAACATATTTTATACCAAATGTAAAATTAAAAAAAATAATAATCTGATATACAGATTTATCTATATGGAATGATACGTCGTAAGTAGGTGTCGTTATCACCACTTTGATAACTTGTTTGATTAATTAGTCAATGCAGATAATACTCTTTAGCGGCTCTTTATGTGAAGAAGGTCGTGTAGATCATATGTCCATAGTACAGAAGCTTTAAAGGCAATAGTGTCAAACATTTTATTCAATTGCTCGAATGGTATAATCCGGTATATAGTGGACAATTATAATTGTTCTGTATTTGCATGCAGGCATACAATTATTATTTTTAAGTGCTAACGAGCTTTGCTTCATCGCTAACTAACGCTCCTTCCGAAATATTTCCAAAGAGCTTGTTGTTCTTGAATCTGACACCGTTGTGCAGGGTCGCAGATGCGAAGAGAAAAACTTCACATTTACTTTTATCCAATTTCGGTAATATTAATGCCACTTCTTCTAACTTTCTGATTTATTGGCAAGATATTTATCATTCTAGTTGAAGTATTGATTTGTATATAACTGTACGGGGTCTTTCACGATGAGCTGAGTCGAATTATATTTGGAAAACTATTGGAATTAGGTTTCCGAAAATTTCCTTTGTAGTAATATATTTTCAGTTTTACTTCAACTACCAACTTCGGGTTGTACTGGAAGTACCTAGATCGGAACTTCATTGTCCTAAAAATTTTTAGAATGTACGAGAAATCGGAACTTCATTGTCCTAAAAATTTTTAGAATGTACGAGAAATTGTAATATAAATTTACGAGGGCAGTTCAGATATTATTGTCCCTGATATTTTTATATAAAAATATGAATTAATTGGCGAAAAATTTGAATTGGATGGACATAGAATGAAACGAATTGGATGGTGAAGAGCTTCAACGTCCTCAGCTCAGACAAAAATGTTTTGTCTTGCGTTGCAAACCAGTCGCCCACCTCTATTATCAGTGTATTAACGCCCCGAAAGTGAATCCCACGAAGATATTCTTTGAGTTTGGAAAATATACAGAAGTCACTAGTAGCCAAATCTGGACAAAAAAGCCGGCTTTTAGAAAATTTCGAATTGCGGCCATTGAAACACAGCTTCTGTGGGGATGAAACAACACACCACGTCTGAGTTTTTTCCTCCTTTTTTTTAGATGGAATCATGCAGTTTTGAAATTAATATAATATGGGAATAATATGGGAAAAAATCTATAAGGATAATTCGTTGGGTATCCCAAAAAACGATGGTCATCATCTTCTCCGCATATGCCTCGAGGAGGGCTCCATTCCATGCTCTGTTTTTTTTTTGATTTGGGATCCTAATAGTGAATCTAGGCTTCATCCACAGTTATGAATCTTGCTAGGAAGTGTTCAGGATTTCTTTTATTCTGGCGTCAACCTTCTTGAGACTTAATTCTTTATGGTACCTATTGCACTGCCATAAGTCTGAGTTATGAATTTCACAGTGATTCGTCTATCCTTCAGAACCATGTCATGGACCAGATCAATATTTTCTTTGCAAACAACAGTTTTTTTGCCGTCTAGCACCAACACCTTCTTCACCGATCTCACTGCCAAGTTTAATATCCCTTAAAAGCTCAATTCTTCACCACCTGATGTGAAGGGCCAGATTGACCCAATACTTGTACCATATCTACATGGATTTCTTCCGGTGATAAACCTTTCTTGCAGAGAGATATTTGATAATCGCTCTGACCTCCAACGCTTTCTCGTTGGTTCATTCTTAAAAACAAAATCCAACTGTTGATTTAAAGTTTTTTAATAACCACCAAAAGATCCATTTTTCAAGTTTTTACCGAAAAGGACGTGATCATAAAGTCATCTTACAATTCAATGTAAAATTCAATGTGAAATTCGCTTTCGAATTTTTCTGATAAAGAAATTAAACGCACTTTGCTGAGAATCGTTTTACTATTTTTACAGATTTGAAAAGTTGTAGGGCTTGTAGTGTGTTCAAATATTAGTATTTACTTACCAGTTAGTAGAACCTTAGTGTTGTTGATTCGCCCTGTAACAAGTAAGAGAAAGAAAGTTTGTTATTATTGAATGTTGAAAATATTTTCATGCCATCAATTGCAAAACCAAATTCTAATTTCCTAAGATTAAGTAGTTATTATACTACAATGCAGTTGTTTGTTTTAGATATTGATTGTGTAAGATCCATCCATTTTTAAAGATAATGTCAAATCAGGAGATACAGTCCCGTCAGGGTACGATTACTTTGAAGATTATATCTATATATATATATATATCATACTTGATGCTGTTTATTTCATTTTTAGATGATGACTTATATATGTCATCGGTTAAACGAACACCAGGATCGAAATCCGAAGTGGGAATGATGTACCAATATGCAGTCACAGCATTCCTCGCAGCCAAACTATCAACGGATAACAACGTTGAAGATTATGTGCTTTATTCAAGCGAATCCTCCGCTGGTAAATTCGACGATGTTATCGCTAGAGTGCGTCTTAAAGATCCCAATAATTACTACCTCTGTGTCGTACAAGTCAAACACAAAGAAGATAAGAAACTTAATATCAGCGATACTGTCAGAGGAAAATCAATTCAATACTTTTTAACGCATTACATTAATAGTTTCAACGAAATTATGAGCGATTCATCTTTGATCTGCCGTCAAAGTATTTTTAATGAAAATATAAGGTTTGGGATTGTTACCAATGCGAGTGTTCAAGTACCAATCTTCTTGCGTGGTCAAACCACGATTGAATTAAATTTGGAAACTCATTCCGAGGAAAGTCATATTAATAAAACGCTTCTCCCTTTTGAAGGTGATCCTATGAAATTAGCTTGTGAACAATATGAAGCCGCAGAATATCAGAACTTTTTCGAAGGATGCCACTTATTTTTAAACCAACTGAATTACGATCGAATTAAAGAAGATATACAAACTATCTGTGAAATTGACAACGCTAATGATGTTATAACTTATATCAAAGATTATTTCAATAACGATTTTCTTCATAAGCAAGGTTTGAGTAAAGATCAATTTGAAATTGAACTGCTAAAGATTCGTTTCGCCAATTCGATTATACCACTGTCGCAGCCTGCTGAACTTATCAACGAGGAACTTATTGATATCTGGAACAAGATTACTTCAGACCAAGACATCACGATCGTCAGCAATGAGAAGGATCCGAACATCGAGACCTGTTTACTTAGTTGTTGGGCGCAAAATATAATTTCTTTATTAAATCTTGGAATTAATAGGAAGCAGATAATAAATAAGCGATCTCTTGACAACAATATAATAGAAAAGTTCAAAGAATATTCGAAAGGTAAGGAGCGAAGATATTGGTTATCAATGCCGAGTAATTTCAAATCGTTGCTCATAGAATTATGGAAATACGGCGAGTTGCCTCTCATCTTAAAAACCAACTCTAAATTGGACCCTTTTAGCAAGAGGATGCATTTAAGGAGAAAATACATTATACTCGATGATTTCAGTAAACGAACTGAAGAGATTAACGGGATTAATTTTGATGTAAAACTCTTTAGTCATATTGGTAATGTTGATTGTATCAAATTGCGAGATAATCTCCTTCAAAACGTAAAGGTATCATTACAAGGTCACAAATCAATAAGTCTGAAGACGTTGTTAAGGGAAGACATCGAACTGATGAAAACGTTTACCACCGCCGATATAATTAGTTTTATGAAGAAGATACTTCCCCAAGTGAAGGAATATTACTTAAATGGTACCGATTATCTAACCTTTTTAATTGAAGATGACACTATTAAAAATTGTGTCGGTTTTAAAGATCCTGCGGAAATAGGTGATAATATGGAGATTACTTGCAACAATAAAGAAATCGAAGACCATATTGTGATGATAACAGCTAATCAAGATTATAAAAATTATGCAGTTTGTTGCTTACGACAGAACCAAGAATTGGAACTGATTCAAGGTGATCTATCTGCTTTAAGAAATTGTTTCAATGATCAATATGGAAACCCCGTTTATTATTCAGAAGACAATAAGTTTGTTCCTGTCATTGGACTTCCTGTGACATTTGAGAAGCACGACTATATGAGCCGGTGTTTGAGGAAGGCTACGATTCCACCTTCGTATTTTGAACTTGAACAAACACATATTTGTTTGGTGTTGGGTGATGATGTTTCTGAGGATATACGATTTGTCGAAATAGATATTAATGCTGCTGAAATAGAACTGCCTGAAAAAAAGTCCAATTTTATTAAAGTGAATGAAGGGAATCGAGAAACGTACTGGAGCAAGTTAGCAGCTCTCAACTATCCATTGCTTGAAATGGTTAGCAAAGACGGTAAAATGGAATTAATACGGTATAAACATTGTGACAATTTGGGTAATTATATCACTTACGAAGGTGAAACCGTTTCAGAAGAAGACATTTTCGTGGAGGTTGAAACTGGATGTAATAAGATAACAATCATTACAGGCGATCCTGGTATGGGAAAATCTAGCTTACTTAAATCATTTTGGAATTTCAGTGATGTACAAGATTACATTTTATTGTACGATTTGAGGAATTTTCAAATGGATCTACGTCAAAACAAAAAATTACTGGATGACCCGATAAAGTTTATATTTGAAAGTTTTAATAAAGGGGCTCTTCAGCAATTCCGGGCATTTCTCCATTATTTATTCGAAACTAAGAAGTTGATATTGGTATTAGATTCTTTTGATGAAATAGTATCAGTGTGTGAGAAGGAAGCACTTAAACTCATACATCTTCTTGCAAGTAGTGGTATTCGAATTCTGATGACTTCACGGCTAAGTGGACGTAATGTTTTGATGAGAGAATTCAATGTTCGTGTAGTAAATCTTGAGCCTTTAAACGAAGATGATGCCAGTAATTATTTAACAAAATGGAAAATAAACCAAGACAAATTACAGGGTGTTCCTGTCAAATTTATAGCAAATCCTTTGTATTTAGATTTCTTAAGATTAATCGCGGAGGATTCTGAGCAGTTTTTAAATATTAGCAAGTTTCAATTATACGAGAAAGTCGTGAAAATGAAAGTTAGTCGTTATTTTGAGAGATGCAATAAAATATTTTCTCAACCGGATCTGGAGGAGGCCATAGCACTACTTGAACGATTCTCGTTGGAGGTGATGTTTGGCAAAGAAAAGGTCGAGACTGAGCTTAAATGGAGACGAGATGGAAGGATAAATGACGATACGAAATATGGAATTATCACCAGTTTCGATGCTGATGGTCATCCAAAATTTTATCATTTCACTATCGTGGAATTTCTAGTTGCGCGTTGGCTTGTGAATGCAAAAGATATCGCGATGTATAAGGATTTTGCTAGAGATATATACCAGCAATTGTGGCGGGAGAAGAAACTGTATATCTTAGATATACTTTGCGAACATCTGAAACCGCATCAAGCCGTTCTTCAATTAGATATCCCCAAAGCTAAAAGGTTGCAAGTAGAAGACCGAAATTGCTGGAAGATTGCTGACGATCTGGGTAGAACTGCTCTTCATCTAGCAACGATTCGCTGCGAATATTCACCTGGTCAATACGTACCTTATAAGATATTAGAAATAATCGTGCAGTCCATGCAACGCGATGGTCGCCAGTTCGATAAGCATGATAACATTGTCGAGTGGAACTGGACTGGATACATTGGTGTGGAAATGCTTCAATATGTATTAATTTATGGTTGTGTCGAAACTTTAAAAGCATATTTGAATTATAGAAGACGAGCAGCTGAAGATTGTAGCGGCGGCCTTGATTTATTCCCATTAACAAATTTCTCCATGGCATATCGAGCTGGAATAAACCATTTCTCCATCGATATTATTCAAGATTTGCTGTTTCTGCAAAATCGCGGCAATAAAAAATTTGAGTTGTTTTATCAAAATTGTACTGTATTAAACGATAACTCTTCCTCCTTTAGCCATACTAATTTAGAAATCGAAGGAAGATTAAAGCCGGTTCATTTAGCCTGTATTTATGGCAGCATATCGATGCTCCAAAATTTAATTGAGGAAGGATGCAGCGTGAATGTAACGGATAATTTTGGTTGCACTCCCTTACATTACAGCAGCATGTTGAACGCTCTAGATAGTAAGAGTGTGAGGTGTAATGAGACGAAATCAACGATGGATGTTATGAAGATATTGTTGCAAAATGGTGCAGATGTGAATCGGCCAGATGGGGGTTGGGGCACCCCCTTATACGTAGCTGTCAGAACGCGGAATCTAAACGTTGTTAAAAATTTTTTATGTAACCAACAATTAAATGGTGAAAGATCACGAGAATTGTTGGACATAAACAGTCAAAATTTGGACGGTAGTACTCCTCTCCATCTCGCAGTGAGCATGGAAGATGAAGACATCACTACAGTTTTATTACAAAATGGGGCTGATGTGAATATTTTAAACAAAGATGGAGAAAGTCCTTTTTGGATTGCGATTTCCAAGAATAGTTTGGATATAATCGGGATGTTACAACCAAGTGTTGATTTAAATTATCAAAACGCCTACGACAAGAGCACGTACCTCCATTACGCTGTTGTGAAAAACAATTCATACGTTGTGAGTTCTCTGTTAAGGGAAGAGGTGGAGGTGAATGCCGAAAACATCTATAACGAAACCCCTTTGCATGAGGCAGTGAAGAGATCGAATGTGCAGATTGCTAAGATGTTGGTAGGACAAGATGCTGTCGTATCAGTTGAAAATGTCTACGGTAAAACACCACTCCATTACGCTGCGGAAGCTAAAAACATGGATATTCGAATTCTTCCAATATTATTGCGTCGATTTTCAATACTTTCGGCGATAATCACCGGTAATCTTGATCTTGTTAAATTGGTGATTGATGCGAAAGCAAACATTAATATTAATGAAATGCATAGCAGTGAAAGTTTTTTAGAGAATGATATCGCGGGTTTGCAAAAAAGAGATGTTGAAAATTGGAAAGATATAGTCAAAAACAGCAGTACACCTCTTGATCTCTCGGTCCGTCTTCAAAATGCAGAAATTGTTGAGTTTCTATTACAACGAGGTGCAAATACTAATGTTGCAGATGAGAGTGGTAGAACACCTCTTTATTACACCGTTACACATAAAAATGTTGACATTATGATTTTATTATTAAAATATGGGGCGGATGTGAATTTCCCAATTAAGTCATATATAGAGTGTGGAGATACAGCTCTTCATTGCGCTGTTAAAATGAATGATTTGGGTATCGTCAAGGTACTATTGGAATACGGAGCGAATCCCAATCTGATGATGTGTATAGATAATCCGATGAAGAAATTGGTAGATGAATCGAAAGAAACACCCCTTCGGTATTCTGTGAAAACAAATAATGTAGATATGGCTAGATTGTTATTGCAACACGGAGCGAACACAAAAATAAAGGATGTATTTGAGAGGACGGTTTTTTATTACGCTGGAAAAGGTAACAGTATCGAAATGAGCCAGTTGTTAATTGAACATGAAGAAGGGAATTGAATTGTTTCACAAAAGAGCAAAACTAGTTTTTTTTTATATTATTTTTAGAAAATTTAATAGGCATTAATTTTAAAGATAATAATAATATGACAACAGTGTAATTTTACATAATATTAAATTCAATTATATTTAATTTTGTCCAGTTAATTATTATAATATATTTAAAAACATAGATTAGATAATATAACATAATGTACTAAAATAAAATTATTTAATAAGTTCTTCTTGTTTTTATTCGCTGGTGCTAAATTTTGAATATTAATTTGCTTGATGAAGAGGCTGTGATACAATATAATAGGCCCAAAAAGTTTTTTTTTGTCACCATAGTTTAAACTGTTTTTATAATATCTTCTGGAAAATCTCTAATAAAAGCCCAACAGTAGTCGGGAAGCATTCCATTGTTGATATATTCCGATGGAAGTGTTCGCGATGCTTATCATCAAAGTCCAGGTGTGAGCGTCGAAAATGGATCATATTTCAATATAGGCTTAGGTTTCCTTGAATGCATTTTTAAAATTCTACCAGTTTCAGGTTAAAGAATTGTAGTCAACATCTACAAAAGCTATTCATAGTTTAAACGATAAATATTTTTTGCTCCAGCAATATCAAGTCTATAAATTCGAGTACAGGATTATTCATTTTCGTATGTTTTCGAGGGTTTATAGGAACTTGTGGGAGACAGGAGCTACGATTCCAGAGCTCTCAGAGTTTTCCTAAAAATAATAATGGAGCAAGCTGAATTCCGCTATCTCCTATTTCGACCGATTTTTTCGATTTTTGGCAAAACTAGTACAGTCCTATATCTCCCTTTTCTTAGGTGCTAACGAAAAATGATTTCGACATCCACAAGTGTTCCTGAAGCATGATTATGAAACTAACGAACTATAGATAATTACCAAATATTTAATTTCAACCGAATCACGTGTTAAAATATTGGAACTAACGCCCTTCCATTTGTAGCATTCCTAATCATTACTGATTGAATCTAAAAATGCCTAATAGGTGCTCCTTGAGTTCATCTGATCTAACTCGGAATGCAATATTTTTTACCTTGTCTGAACCTAAAAATGCCTGTAATATGTGCTCCTAGTATAATGCAATGAAAATAGATTAACTGTGATGAAATTAGGGTTTGTATTCGGAGGAGCACTGACGAGATTTAGGAGGTCGAAACCATGCGATCTACCTTTTTTTTGGATTTTACATTATTGAATTTCTCGACGTCTTCAACACGTTTAAATTTCCGCTAAAGAAGTAAAGTCCTATTAAGTATCTTAGCCAGTTTTGTTCAAATTAGTTTGATTGATTGAAAACTACTTTTCAAGAAGAGTTGGAAGCTAGTTTGAACGGCAGTAAGAGGTCTTTTGGCCATTTCTACTTCAAAATACCCGAAAAACTATCTTTTTGCTAATGGAGGTAACCAGACGATGTCTGAGCTAGTCTTAAAGCAGTTTAGCTAGTTTAGAGGAGGTTTTGAAGGCGTCCTAGCTGGTCAAGAGCTGATTTCGAAAGTCCTCCTACTTCTTAGGACTAAGCAAAAAGCCGTCTACCCATAATGAACTCATAATGAAATTTCCTCGGGAATCCAAAAAATGAGATAATATATGGGGTGTACCATTTGAAATGAGAAAGTTAATGGTGACCTCCAGTGTTACTATTTTAGAATGAAAGAGAATCTCGACTAACCCTTAAGTCAAATAATTCAGAATTCAGTTTTTTTTTCTCGACGAAAACTTTTAACAAGCGCCTACCGTGAGAAGCCTTGTATATATAAAAGTTTAATATTATAAAGTAATTTTGTCAATTACCATTGAATCATCGAATGTAATCTATTTTAGATAATACAAAAAATATATATTTCGTATATTTCGGTGATTCTGATTGGTTAGATAAACGTGTGCAACAAATTCACGTAATCGATCAAGTAGAATGGTTTTACGCGCAGTAATGTCTAATGGAAAATACTAAGTAATGTAGTAGAATCGACATATAACTGAAACAATTGCAATAATATAGTGGTGCTTCGGATAGTGAAACTTATAATTAGATATTTAATAGAAAATAGTGTGTGCCAACAGCTGTGTCAAATTTGTAGTTCTCTAAACATCCATAAGGGAGAGCCCCTCCCATCATTCAAAGTATCATTTTCTGAACAAAGGTGAGTAGACATTATTCAAATGTTTGGTATTTCATTATCTTCATTTTGATATAGAATAGAATAACAAAACAATTAAAAGTTAGGACGATAAAGTTAAAAACACACTTAGATGAATTATGAATACATAGCAGAAGGAATATCTAAATAGGTATACAGGATGATTACCTTTTCTGCATCTGTGTAAGAAAATGTATACCTAACGCACTATTTTTATGAAATAAAGCGGATCTAGTCTTCAAAATAAACATTATTTGTTAGGAAACAATTTACATGAATTCAATCTTGAGCATGTATTTTATTATTTTATTCTGTACGTTGCTTTGCCGCTTTGTCTTGTATTTATTTGCAGGATTCCTAATCTTTGTCTCGATTAACACAAAATAATACTATAATAAATAAATAAATAAATATATGAAAAGAATATAATTCTTTCTAAACTTACAATTAGTCAGGTCTTCATACTATTTATTAATTTGGGTAATGTTGAAATTAGAACATCATTCCAACATCTAGTTATCGCAGATTTTAGTTTTTTAACGCTATCGTATTTTTATTATCGGCATACACCTCTCTTGAGATATTCAATGTAAATTGATTTCCTTTTGATGAATCCACTCGTTTGTTTGTTTGGAATTTGTTAACAATCATTGTAGAAATCTAATAAAAAATCCAAAATAATGAGAACTGCTTCAGCTTATCTAATCAATGAAGTCACCATATCTTAAGAAATATTTTTTATTTAACAATTTCTAAGGACATACTCTATTTTTGTTTATAGGTGCAGTTCCTAAAGTTATATACCTGGAATGGCGAACGCTAGTGCTAAGAAGATACGTATGTATTAGTTTTTCGGATCAAAATATCATAATATAGCGCTGCTGAAATTTCTAATGTTATTATGTTAGTATTAAGATATTCCGGGTGATATCCTTGGACATATGGCCAGTGCTCGAAATGGAAAAAAGTACGAACCGGAACGCAAAAAAGATGATTCAAAATATGTATATATATACACAGTGTGTCCCCCGATTACTGCCCGGAGAGGAAAACTTTTTTATTTTTTATTTTACGTAGAAAAGTTATTCTTAATAAAAAGTTTTGCTTGTCGAAATAGCCACTTTGCAGCAAATAAATTTGAGCTATGATCTACAGGGTGTTCATAAATTAAGAATATAAGAAAACGGTTCAAGAGTCAAGTACATTCATGCTTGATGTAACAGAAAAACATTATAACAAAAAGTTGTTTATACTTAAAAAATAACACAAAATACAAAATTTGAAATCAATATTAGTTGAAAACATTTAGGCAATAGGTAGCACAGTATCTACATGATATTAAAAATGCGACAATGCGGCCATGAGAGAAACAATGGAAAGCAATCTACGACTGTATTATTTAATTGACAGCTCCTATTTTTTGTGGTTGTGTGTCATTTAAAAATTGCGTTACGAATAATTAAAAAATGTTAACTCTTGAACAGAAGATTTTTATTGTGCGCTGTTATGGTTTGGGCGAACAATACTCATATTCTGGTGTAGCCGAAGTGTGTCGCCAAAGGTGGCCAGATATTAATATTGAGCATTCTGCGGTAAAACGAGTGGTTTTGAGATTTCAAGAAACAGGGACGGTGGAAAAAAGGAAAAAAAAGAAAAAAAAGGTATGACGAAGATGATGCTGCTACTGTAGTCACTTTAAATGACGTTGAAAATTTCCCAAAGTTATCTCTCAGGAATCGTGCGCAAAAATTAGAACTGAGTAAAAGCCATTTACAAAGGATTTTCAAGTCGAACAATTTTAAACCTTACAAACCGAAATTTTCCCATAACCTGGAAACGGGTGATGATTCCAAACGCTTGGACTTTTGTTTATGGATTGGACAGCATTTGTTGGAAGATAGAAATTTCGCAAAGCACATTATTTTTTCCGATGAGTCCACTTTTACTACGAATGCGGTAGTTAGCTCTCAAAATTGCAGATATTGGTCTACAAACAATCCAAATTTCCGTATACATAACAGAAGCCAGTATTCGAAAAAGGCAAACGTCTGGTGTGCAGTTTCATATCATGGTATAATTGGTCCTTATTTCTTCCCCGGAAATTTAAACCAAAATGCATATTTGGAAATGCTCGACAATTATTTCTACGAAGCATTATCAGATATGCCTTTAGATGAAAGGAGAAGAACTTATTTTCAGCAGGATGGCTGTCCCTCACACTCCACTCTCCGTGTACGTAATTGGCTAAATGATAAATTTGGCGTTAAATGGATAGGCAGGTATGGTCCTAATCCATACCCACCTAGAAGTCCTGATTTAACGATCATCGACTTCTAACTTTGGGGACGTTTAAAGCAAAAAGTGTATGAAAGTAACAATTTCGGGAATAATATTGAGTCACTAAAAACCAAAATTAGACAATGTGTCGCGGACATTCCGTTACAAGAAATAAGAAATTGCTACAAGGAGTTCGAAAGACGGGTGGAATTAAGCGTAAACGTGGGTGGAATGACATTTGAATAGCATTTTAGTATTTAATATCATGTAGATACTGTGCTACCTATTGCCTAAATGTTTTCAACTAATTTTGATTTCAAATTTTGTATTTTGTGTTATTTTTTAAGTATAAACAACTTTTTGTTATAATGTTTTTCTGTTACATCAAGCATGAATGTACTTCACTCTTGAACCGTTTTCTTATATTCTTAATTTATGAACACCGTGTAGATCATAGCTCAAATTTATTTGCTGTAAAGTGGCTATTTCGACAAGCAAAACTTTATTAAAAATAACTTTTCTACGTAAAATAAAAAATAAAAAAAAATTTCCTCTCCGGGCAGTAATCGGGGGACACACTGTATATTATTTAATATTTTTTATTAGCATAAAGGGAATATAAAATATTTAAAAAATATGTAATAAAACGTTAACATTAAAATTTTTTTAAAGATTTCTTAATTTAATAAATTTTCAGCATTGAAAGAAAGAATTAATAAACTTATAAAAGGTTCCATAGTTTTTGATACCGTGTATCCTCTTTGTGTGTCATTTTCCTGCTATTGGTAACACTTGCAGAATGATGATCTAGTCATACAAAATAATACTCGCAATAGGTGCCCAGTCACAGATTATCACACACTTACCTTTGGCTAGCCAAGATCGCACGTACTTCTCCGGATGAAACTTTACCAGTGGAGGACGGTGTCATAATTTCGTTCATCGCGCTGAAGTTTCGCTCACACTCACTGGTAGAAACTGGAATAGTAGCAATTGCCTTAAACAAAAGTTTCAGATCGTCTGGTGCTCCGTTTTCTTCCTCCATTTTGTATAAACGGAAGCTTCGAATTGTCTGCTCTTCGTTGAGCCGAAATTGATGACATATCAATCTAACCAACTTCTTCTCCATTCCCTGGCCAGTTATTTTTATCAATTACTTTGATGCAGTCTAAAAGACGGGTGTACTTGTCAGCATTATCTCTGTGATCAATTTCGTTTTGGAAGAAACGTGGGTTGAAGATGTAGTAATAAGCCTATTCCTCAAGTTATTTGCCAAACTAGTAAACTAAAAAATTGTGCAGTGTTAATCAATTTAATTTTATCATTGTGCAGCTGGACTCCTTTATATATTTGTTTCGTCAAATCAGGACCGACTTTTGTAGCCATTGAATCAAAAACTCTAACTGTGGTTCTTATAGCTTTATCGCATCCAACACAGTTATGTATATGACTTCTTTGAAAATACTCGGATAAATCTCCTAATTCCTCTAGAGCATCAGTTATGCCATTTAAATTTCTGACAAATTCAACTGACGTTATCATGTTTTGAAGGCCTTTATATTTATTCCTCTATTTTCCATCTCTTCCTAAATCTTCTGAAGCACAAAGTTGGAAATAATTTTGTAAGACAGCGTTGACAGTACGTCTACTAGAAGCGATCCAACGAACTGAGAATATTCGACCAATTTTTAAAAGTTGTGTCCCCAAGGAAGCTGCCACCTGTTTCAGTTCAGTTTGGTTTTTAGGTGACTGATGGTATAAGGTGTAAATTTTGTCCATAAAAATTTTGATGATTTATACCAACCACTTTGTTCTAGTCGGTGATTAGAGCAATGCCAAATAATTATTTGAGAAAATTGATTAACTAAGCGCGCTGCAACACCTGACTTTTTCCTCAACATTACAGAAGCTTCATTACATGCAAAACCAATAAAACATTCTTGAAGAAAGTTCTCGTCAAATCCATTTTCATTTAAACAAATTAGTAATTGTTTTGTAATATTCTTTGCAGATGTGCCTGAACGCTCTATTAAATTCAAGCCGTTTTTCTACTAAGCGTGGTAGATTCGTCAATTAAGGTCGAAGTTTTTCTCTTTGAAGAAACTATATCCCGACAAAATTTTTTCTTCAATTCTGAGGCACAAACGGTCTTTGGCGTTTTACGATTTTATAGACTATTCTAAACACCCTTTCAGTTGTTAAAAATCTTCAGTTAATATTATGGACTGAAGCGTATTAGTCGACACTACCAACTTTTGTTTATGGATAAAAGTCGTTGTTGCCTTTTCTTGATTTTCTTTTCGTTGCTTCGAGGTTGAACATCCTGCATTTTTCTCGGGACAGTCATCCGGTTGATCCGATCGTTTATTCAGCCAATTTAATAAACTCATATTGATATTAAATAGTCACCTAATGACACGTTTGAAACACACTTTGTTTAATTTTGGAAAGGACGAAACACCACAGATCACACCCATCACTAATCAGCTGATCACTAATCACTCTTCTTCTTTTTTTCTTTCTATCTTTATCACAGGGATGAAGAAAACTCTGCTTCTGACTAATAGATGACGGAATGGTAGTTGGTTTGGAAAGGTAGTTGGTTTCGAAACTATACCTACAGACGAATCCGACGAACGAATCAGTGCGGCATTTGACAATTTTTTCAAAACGGAACGGCCTTCCGGTGCGTTCCGGTCCTGTTATTTGGGACCACTTCCCAAATAACTCTGTTGAGGTTGCCTGCCTGTTAAACTCACACATTCTAGTAACCGGCCATCCTTCCCAGTAATGGCTCGTTTCTTGCCACTACTTGTTTTCGATCAGTACATCCTCTTTCTTTATATTTTTTTAAACAAATCACAATCACTTGCCACACTACACCTTGCTCGAGTTGCTATCGCACGCATCGATAAACCCTCCTTCCTTAGAGCAATAATAACGGTTTTTTGTTAACTAGTAAGTTTTTAAAATTTCGCCATTTTTACGTAGCACTGCTACACATTCAATTACAAATAAGCAATTGAGAGTGTTAGTAATGTGACTCTAGTCTATACATTGTGATAAAAATTAATGTACTCAAATAGTTGGTGTTCGGATTTCATTTTACAGTACTGTACGTTAATAATTTGTCTTTGTCTTTACCAATCAGTAGCAGCGTATTCTATGACTCTTTATGAGCGTTCTTTATTTAGGTACATTTAAGAACAGAGATGCGTTCGTATTTAATCGCGACATTAACAAAAAACATATTGCTCGGTTAGTCTACTCTACTATATATTCTAGGTCAATACTGAAATTATCTCCATCAAATTAATGAATAGCTTCAATGCTATCTAGTTTCTTTTCTTGTTAATTTGGGATATCTTGGAGCCGTCATTCTTCCATGCGACAATCTAACCCTTCTCTATCCACACATATTTTCAGTAAGCATTCCTTGCTTTTTGTTTCGTGTCCTACAAGGGCTTTTTTCAAAGAGTGAATAAAAATTATTCTTTCTGAACCATTTCTCAGTATATTTCGATTTACAATATCATTTCGTTGCTAATAAATATTGGAAAACAATATGGCACCCCTTATCCGTTTGTCATGACATTTCTCAATGTCATGTAACTCTATTTTCTTTTCGCCTTCTTTTTTTCCATTTTTGTTTAATTGTAATTCAATTTTATGCTCTCCAACCTTTAAATCGTCTCATTGGGAAGAAATGAACTGTTGATTTTTAATTACTTCCTGCATTTTTATCTGCGAATCCCGTTATAACGATTTTATTTCCTCTTAGTTCTCATTGAGGCTGTAGCCTGTGAAGTTTTGAAAGAATCCATCGACGAGACATCATCGTCTGGCCTATCACAGTCCTTTCTTTCCCTACAGGCTTCACATCTTCACTGGGTCCTTTTCTTGTTCCTCCTTGTGGAGGGCTGAATGGAACACTCAAAATGGTAAGCATTGTTACATCCATGACAGGTAACAAAGTGTCCCTCATATGATAATTCCTCTGCACATTTTTATAGCATTCCATTCCGATCATCCTGTACATATTTATTTGGATAAAATTTCTATCTTTATTTTGTTCGTAGATTTAAAAATACACCATTTTTTATTTTGTTTTTGCTTTAGTTTGAGTTGTTGGTTCTCTGAATTTCTTTTCTTTGTTTCTTATGGTTTACAGCACAGAAATACTTCTTTAACGGATACTAATGAAAACTGAATTATGTAATATTATATTAAATTTTTTAATTTTTGGTTAAGAATCGTGAAAGATGCATTTTGATGGACGATGAAACGTATGTCAAAAAAGACATGCGGAGATTACCGTGTGTGCCTCTTTGCACGAGCTGTAAGCTGCTGCGGTTTGCCCGTTCTCAGAGCTCCTCATCCAGTCTAAGGGCTTTAATAAAGTGGAATAACTGTGATTGTTTTAGAGAAGGTATTTCTTCTTCATCTATGACGTCTTAGCCGAGATAATTGGCTTGGTTTTCTGTGATAGTGGTGCAGTTCGATGTGAGGTGTTCCGGATTTGTTTCAACTTATCCCTGAATGGCAATGAATCGTGAGGATGCGTAGTCTGCTTCTACTAAATTTTAGCAAGGTATTTGCTCTATACTTGTTGTAGTTTTCCAATGAATATCTTGGAGTGTCTCAAACAAGGGCGATTCTCCCAGAGAGTGTCCCTTCTCTATCTTTGAGTTTTTATTTGTAGGCGCTCATACCTATGCCGCAAAACGGTTCTAGTTCCACAAAAAAAGTTGTGGTGGCTTTCTTCGTTCCCGCTGATTCCAATATCTCCTGGTGCCTATCATAATGCAACTCTGTTTTCTTTGCTTAGGTTGCTGATATTGCAGTTAAACTTTGGCTAGGTACTTTATTTTGTGAACAGGCCTAACGTCACTTATTGTCAAATTTACACAGTTTAAATTTCCATACGAAGGGAATTGTAAATACCTACATATTTGTGTGGACCTAACTGAACATCGTCGTGTGTTAATTTTGTGTAAACTGCACATACCTTTTTTGTACTTGTATACTTGTTAAAGATTATTAATGGGTTGTTTTCCATTATAATACTACCTAATTTTTCTAGGGGTATGCATCCCAGATGATAGAACAGACGGATCGAGCGACGATGGGAAAGATTATGAACATGCGGTGTTGGCGCTTTTGGCTGCAAAATTTTCTACAAACAAGAAAATTCAAGACTATGTCATCTATTTTAACATAAAATCTGCTAATAAATTTGATGATATTGTCGCGAGGGTACAAATTGAGGGCGAACTGTATCTGTTGTTGATCCAAATTAAACATAGAGTTAAAGGTAATTTCTCCGTAAACGAGAAGGATATAAGAGACTGGCAAGATACTTTCAAAAGGATAATTAAAAATATCGACGACAAATTAATGTTTCGAGAAGGTATTCCTGATGAAAATATACGATTTGGCTTCTTTTGTAATGAAGGTTTGAATTCGCGGGTCTACAAAGCAAAACCTGAACTTGTTTTTTGCTCAGCGGAGGAAGTGCAACAAAATATGACGGATTTAGATCGGATACTGATGCCCTTCGAATGTACTAAACTTCAGCCTTACTATAAAAATTCGCAAAATAGTGCAGATTTTTTTAGTAACTTCTACTTATTTTTAAATCAACTTGATGAAAAAGATATTTTAAGTTACCTGAACAATATTTGTAACAGTAGTACAAAGCTGCTTGAATACATCAAATATTATTTCAAAGATAAGAAGCGACATGAAAATGGAATTAGCAAACACCAGTTTGAAATGGAACTGCAAATATGTCGTTTGAGAGAATATTGTCATCCCATTACGACTCCTGATAAAGATGCAACAATCAGCCTGGAAGAAAGTCAAGTTAACATGTGGAACGAAATCATTTTAAAACATGACGTTACTATTGTGAACAACATAGGCGGTATCATAGGTTACCTCTATCGTTGCATAGTAAAAAAAATAAATGGGTTACTTGAAATAGATATTGATCAGAATTTTGGGAAGAAAAAGAATATGCCAAACATAGCAAGCAAATTTATGAAATGGCAAGAAAATTTTGAAGAGAAAGACAGATATTGTGTCAGGGAACCCGAAAATTTGCAAGCACTCGTATATGAATTTTGGAAATGCGGGGAAGTACCTTTAATTTTGAATACTACGAGTATTATCGAAATTCTTAACGAAAATACACATTTAAAACGAAGTTATATCATTACTCGTTCTGCAGAAGAGCCAAACGAAACACGTTCACTCAAAATGGACATATTTGCCAATCCAAATGACATTCCACTACAAAATGGACGCTATCTGTATCTTTGCAAGGCCAAAGACCAATCCAAATCTAATCAGACTCCATTGAAGAATATTCTTCAAATGATGAGGAGCGTCCATCCAGTTAGAATTGCGTAATATCGATTTATAAGGGACCCTGAAGATTGTAATAAAGTAGAGAATAGAGAAAGATCAATAAATGATAAATATCTCCATACGCAAAGAATTTCATTTCTTTTAAGGATAAAGATATAACTGTTCTAAAAGGCCAAAGACCAATTACTCTTAAGACGAATGAAAATCCAAGCAAGCTAAAGATATTTCGACATATGGGTGATGTAAAAGATGTCGATACACGGAACAAATGCTCCCAACCTGGGAAGAAAACATAATTGAAAATCCAAGCAAGCTAAAGTGTCAGATGTCGATACAAGGAAAAAGACAACCAACAACAACACTAAAATATTTAACGGATGGGAATGAAGAATTGATCAAAACATTTAGCGCGACGGATATAATTAAGCTGATAAAACCAAGGAGTTTATATTTGAAACAGAGTTGGTTGGAAGGTCATAACAATCTTGCGTTGTTCATCAGAGATCAAAATTACATCAAAGATCCAATATTGAAGGAGCCGCACGAAATGGGCGATAATATCGAGATAAACTGTCATCCAGATCAAATTGACGAACAAATTCAAATTTTTGAAAGCAAATTTGAATATCGTGGTTACACAATATGTCATTTAGAGCGGATTGCAAATCGATTGAAATTATATCAAGGGGACATTTCGAGGTTGAGAAGTTATTTTGTCGATCAGTATGAGCAGCCGTTGTATTCTACAAAAGAAGGTGAACTTTTTCCAATAATTGGAGATGTACATTATTTTAACGAACGTAATTATATACCTAGACGTTTACGAAAATCAACAATTGACATGTCATATTTTGAGTCTGAAAGGAAGCAGATTTGTTTAGTATCCGGTGATACTGACACTATTCTATTCGATAAAATAGATATCGACGACAATAAATTGGAACTAAAACAGGAGAAGACATTTTTCGTTAAGGTGAAAGAAGAGGAACGTCAACACTATTGGGATAAGTTATCGTTTCCTAAATATCCGATATTTGACATTGCCATTAGAGATAGTAAATCGCAATTATTGAGATATAAGTGCTCCGGATATCTAAGGCAGTATATCGAATACGACGGCGACACTATTTCTGAAGAACAATTCTTTGAAGATATTAAAAATACGAAGGGAATAACTGTATTGACCGGCGAACCAGGTATGGGAAAATCTAGTTTGGTTAAGTCCTTATACAGTAATATTGAAAAATATATTCTGTTCTATGATTTGACACAATACAAACATCACAAGAATAGACCTGACAGTTTCGAGCAGCTAATAATTACAATATTTCAGAAACATGCATCAAATTATCATAATAGTTTTTTGCAAGAGTTGTGCAATCAAAATAGATTAATAGTGGTGTTAGATTCTTATGATGAAATAACATCTACTCCAGATTTTGAAACCAGTGCCTTAAAACTTATCGAAAGCATTGCGGCGAGAGGAATTCCAATAGTATTATGTTCGAGACGAGTATTGCGAAAGTCTACAGAAGTATGTACAATTCAAACACTAAAATTAGAACCTTTGAATAATATCACTGAAGCAGGATACATTAAAAACTGGGGCTTGCGTGAAAAAGATTTACGAAATATTCCGCCAGAATTCACAGAAAATCCATTGTATTTAAAGTTTCTCAAAGTCGTTGCGAAAGACCGAGAGTTATTTAAAAAATTTAGTAGGCTGAGATTATATGAAGAAGTTGTTAGTTCGAAAATTAAACGTAGTTTGGCGACTACAAATTCCTTTGTTCACCCAGAATACGTAGAACAAATGAAGCAATCGTTGGAAGAATTAGCCTTACTTAGGTTGTTTGGAAAAGATAAGGTACAGAATCTACTCGTAATAAATCAGCCGCTAACTGAATGTATTAGAACTGGAATTATTATTGGGTTTGATGATGATATTCCAGTATTTATCCATTTCACGTTTGTTGAATATTTTGTCTCAGAATGGCTTGTGAGAAATTTGAAAAAACCGCTCCTTCAGAAAGATGCTATAAGTTTTATAAACAGCTATTAATCGATAAGCATTCTCGCATTTTAGAGATCGAATATGATCAGTCAAGCTTGCAAAACGCTATAGTAGGATCAAACGGGTCAACAGTGGAAAAAATATTGGGAGAGAATCTGGAATGCTTAGAAAATATTGATAGATTCAATAGAACTGCCCTCCATATAGCAGCTATTCATTGCAGATATCATACTCACCGGCATGATCCAGCTAATAAGATTTTAGACAAAATTTTGCGGTCTATGAAAAATCATAGTCCGTATTATATATCCAAACATGATATGTCTGGCATGACCTGGGTTGAATATGTCAATCAGGAAGTGTTTGAAAACATAGTCCTTAATAACAACTTCGTGACTCTTGAAGTGTATTTGAAAATACTAAAGCAAAACATCCAAAAAACTAATAACTCCGATGTATTTCCACTGGACGGGGAAACGTTCGAAAAATTATTTAAAGCAGTGAAATGGAGGTGTTTATCAATTAATATTATACGAGACTTGTTCTTTTTACAAAATTATCATAATCAGAGAATACGGAAATTTTTACAAGAGTGTGAAACGAATGCGCCCAGTGCTGAGTTAAGTTGGAGGACGGGCAGAATAGATGGTTGGTTGGCTCCCTTACATGTTGCTTGTTTGTATAATAGCTTGCGTATGGTCCAGCGTCTTACAGAAGTGGATTGTGATGTAAACGTAACAGATCAATACAGTTGCACTCCTTTGTATTACAACGCTATGCAATGTTCGCTCCGAGAAAACGCAAGTAGAGAGGATAACTTGGATATAACTAGGTTGCTACTCGATAAAGGAGCAAACATTGCTCAACCAGATAATGGTTGTGGAACAATACTGTACGCTGGGGTAAAATCAAAAAATATAGATGTCGTCAAAATGCTATTAGAACATGCAAGCTCGACGAATTCTCAACAAATAACAAAAGCTGAATACATAAACATGCAAAATCGGGATACTACTTTCCCACTCCAGCTCGCTATTGAAACTGGTGATCCGCGCATTGTGAAATTGTTATTGGAGGAAGGAGCTAATCCTAATCTCGAAGATAAATACGGAGAAATATCTTTGCATGCAGCGGTAAATGTCGGAAATTTGGATATTATTCAAGAACTACTAGAGAGGGGCGCGCGTATTAACACCAGAAATATTTCTAATCGCGCGCCTCTTCAGTTTGCTGCTGAAAAAGGAAATACAGAGGTATTAAAAATGTTACTAGAACAAAAACTGATTAGTATTGAAAATGATTGCGTCGATGCAGCTTGTTTTTCGGCTATATTCGGAGGAAATGAAGATATTTTGAGCTTACTACTAAACAAAATAACAAACATAAATGTTATGGGTAAAAACGGTGATACACTTCTTCATAAAGCAGTTCTCTGTGGAAACCTGAACATCGTTGATTTATTAATTAAAAGAAGACTAAGCAAAGATGCTAAAAATAAATGGGGTAATACACCACTCTATTATGCTGTAGATACTGAGAATAAAGATATTACAAAACTGTTATTGGAAAAAGATGCAAATCCGAATATCGGAAATGTGAGAGGTAATACACCTCTACACGTCGCTGCTGATAATGGCAACGTTGAAATAGCGCAACTCCTATTACAACATAAAGCACAAATGAACGTCAAAAATAAGAGACAAGGTACGCCCCTTCTCTTTTCGGTGGGACATGATAATGTTGGCATGGTCAAATTACTAATACATCAGCAAATTGAGGATTGGAGTGTTGAAAAAGAGAACTCTGGAAGTCTACTTCGAGAAGCCGTTATTGTAGGGAATACGGATATTATCGGAATGTTGCTAGATAAAAGACTAGATATTAATGTTAAATTTGAGAACGGTAATACACCTCTGCATGTTGCTGTACGACTTGGAAAATTAGATGTCATCAAACTGTTAGTCGCAAGAGGTGGTGACATAAATTGTACGAATAGAGATGGACAAACTCCGCTTAATATTGCTGTTACTTCAAAAAGTACAAATATTGTCAATTTATTATGTCCTCAAGTATGTAGTATATAATTGTTGAGCTTCTATCTAATAAATAGTATTTTAACATACGGTTGTATTTAATGTTTAATTTAAGTAAAGATGGTAGACTTTTCGTTATCACCGACATAAGGTAAGTCAATATTTAAATATTATACTTACCTATAGGTATTACATTAAATTTTATTAAGATTAACAAGAGGAAATTTATTGAATGCAATAATAATAACACTGCATTGGCGTTTTGAAGCAATTAAGCTGGTTTACAAGTGTGTACAAATAAGAAGTCACTGAATTAGCAAGCGCAGTATTTACAAATAGGTACTCATTTAATGCATACATTCTTACTTTCGTTATGAGGGCTTTCGGGTTTTGACCATATGTCATAGTAAAGTACTTAAGTACAATACAAAATAAAATAAAACAAAATGAAAATTAAAATCAAAAATACAACTTACTCAAACTCGATGTTTAGCCAGTAATGTAAGTGGCTTCTTCAGGAGAAAAACTAGGCGAGGGACGCCAGAAAGTCACGCTAACATGACGTGTCAACCACGCTAGACTTAGAAGCAAAGGCACCCAACTGTCCCTCGCCGATTTTGATAAAATTTGGCAGGAATGTAGAACATCGAAAAATATTTTACACGTATTTTTTTTTAGGGCCCCGTTTTTGGTTTTTGGAGGGTGTAACGGGGGCTCAAAGTTACCCTCAAAAACACATTTTTTTTAATATTTCAGAAACGAGAAGAGATACAGGACATGTGGTAAAGACCAGATCGTTCCTTGCTGCGGTCTCTACATTTTAGGTAGAAAATAGAACAGTGGCGTACCGATGGGCTCGTTAGGGGGTCAAAAAAATACAATTTTTTCTCGTCCCTCCTCCTGTATATTATGAATTGATCTTTCCTATTTTTATCTTTAAACTACATGAAAAAATAAAAGTTACCTGTTTTTGGATTTTCTTCTAAATGTTCATTATAGAGAATTTAGCGTCATTTTTGTATATGATTACCGAACACTATCCCTTCTTATATTTTTGAAATTCAATTTAAGGTTTCATTAAATTCACGGGGTATTTAAGCTAATAATTACAATTGATTATTATATATTAGAATAAACATGTAATCTGATGCAATAGAAAGAGTACCACCATTCAAAAATGTCGCCAACGCTTATTTATCTAGACCTAAAAAACTTGCATAATGCCTCGGCAAAAAAATGCAAAAATTATTGCCAAGCTGATCTCAAAATACATTTCTTTATTTATCGTTGCCGCTAAAAATGCAAAAATTTATAGAGTGCTCTAATCATTACAAATGGTTCTTTTTTAGAGCAACTCGTTTCAAATATGTATTTGTAGTTAGTTTTGAGAAATGCTCTATTGAAATAAATAAGCAATTTGAATTGTTATTTATCGTTCAACTCCCTTTAGCCGTTCTATCATATCAGTTTAGTATTTAAATGCTGTTTGTTCAGCGTGAATTCCAAACAATTCCTAACCAAAAAAAGTTAACACCCTGGTCGTTCTCGACTTATCCTGGAGTAAAATAGTCTTCCACAATAATTTAGATATCAAGAAGAGTGTCTTGCTCTTGAGAATGTACTCTAGTCAATACAAATGGTTCTTTCTGCGTTAACACCTCTGCTTACACCTTAAAATACATTTCTTTACTATGTGTCTTGTTCTACTCGGTATAATTACAATTAGTTCAAACACTTATAAATAAAGATAGTATAATAAATACTAGTATATGTATATATGAAATATATAAATAATTACGATCTAGATTTATGGTTGATAGTCTGCACAGTTATGATAATCATTAAAGAAATGTGTTATACATAAATATTTTTTGCACCAACCACATCTTATTATAGCCGGTGTCCCACAAATACTGCAATTTGATAACTGCGAGTCATGGAAGGAGAAATCTACTGGCGTTGTAAAGTGTCCCGGCCGTTCTTCAAGGTATCCGCTTTTATACCAAGCATATTGAATAAAGTCGGTATATATTGGCGAAGAGAATTGCAAATGTGTTAAGCCTTGCATGCGTAATATGTTGTCTCGTTGATGCAATTGAATTGCAAATGATGATAAAGCAATTGTATCTGATAACAAACGACGAACAAATTGCTTCCAGAAGCGGAAACCATAAACATCCAAAGGTTGTATACAACCAGTGGCACCTTTGGAGATTGTTTTTACTGTAACTGGCCGAGCAAGTGCCACAGCATCTTCAATATCTTTGGGACTTTGGCCTGACCATGAGTCCATTAGTAGAAGGGTCTTCTGACCGACATGGGGAGCATATACTTTACTAGTCCACTCTAATACTAACTGTTTTGTAAGCTTTTCCCATTTTGTGGCCACAATGTACACATTTGGTGGACGGAATACTGTTTGTTGCACTTTTGGCCCCAAACTGCCACTTCCCTCTTTCAAACACACTAACAGTGGAGACAGCAACTTTCCTGCTGCAGATATTGTCGGCTGAATGATATAGCTGTGTGTCGTCGCAGAAATTGATTGAACTAGCTTCCACCTTCTTGGACCCACACTCAATTAGTGTTCGACCACTATGCATTTCCAAATTTGGAATCCGCTTTGGTCAGAATTGTAAATATTTTCTAATCCATATTCACGTATTAAACTGTGTATACTTCTGACAAATAAAGTTGCTTCTGCGGCAATATTTACGGCATTAGTCACTTGGGTCTTTGTTCGCAATTTCGTAATTTTGCGGGAAACTATATTGTGGGTTTGTTTGAATTTTTGTATCCACCAATGCGATGCCTGAAAATTTGGAACGTTCAACTCTTCTTGAGCCTGTAATGCCCATCTCCTTATATCCGAGTCATGGACAATCATTTGAGAGTCTACAGCACTTTGGAGCTGGTTAAACACATATTCGGAGATGCGATATAATTTTTCACGTCTTTTCCGCCGCTGGACACTTGGTGTTCCCATCGTCTTAGCTGCCGAAGTGAAGTAACCTTATAAAATCTATGTTGGACATTTTTTAGAGAAAGTCGTCCTTTTCTGCCACTTTTCCAATATTCAACAGCATTTTGTTTGTACTAGAGGTCTATATCAGCAGGTTCCTGCACTATTTTATCGCTAGACATCTCTTCTTCGATATCATAATTTAATCTGTCGTCTTCCACAATATCCACTAGCTGTGGCCCAGGAAAGTCAGATTGTGAATCGAAAGCCAGGGTGCTTGTTTGTTCAGTGTCATAAGCGGGATCGCTACAGCCACTGATAATGATGTCGAACACTGTTTGTGCGAGTGCCTCTTCAGCGCCATTCTGTGGAGATGCAGGTGTACCATGGTATTGCTTATTTATCAAACTTGTTAATATTGTCAATACGTTCAGTATATTTAACGCAAAAAGAACCATTTGTAATGATTAGAGCAAGACACTCTATGATACTAAATTTTTGCGAGACGACCGCACGCTTATATAGCGGCAACGATAAATAAAGAAATGTATTTTGAAATCAGCTTGGCAATAATTTTTGCATTTTTTTTGCCAAGGCATTATGCAAGTTTTTTACGTCTAGATAAATAAGCGTTGGCGACATTTTTGAATGGTGGTACTCTTTCTATTGTATCGGATTACATGTTTATTCTAATATATAATAAACAATTGTAATTGTTAGCTTAAATACCCCTTGAATTTGATGAAACCTTGAATTGAATTTCAAAAATATAAGAAAGGATAGTGTTCGGTAAGCATATATAAAAATGACGCTAAATTCTCTATAATGAACATTTAGAAGAAAATCCAAAAACAGGTAACTTTTATTTTTTCATGTAGTTTAAAGATAAAAATAGAAAAGATCAATTCATAATATACAGGAGCAGGGACGAGAAAAAATTGTATTTTTTTGACCCCCTAACGAGCCTATAGGTACGCCACTGTTCTATTTTCTACCTAAAATGTAGAGCCCGCAGCGAGGAACGATCTGGTCTTTACCACATGCCGATATCTCTTCTCGTTTCTGAAATATTAAAAAAAATGTGTTTTTGAGGGTAACTTTGAGCCCCCGTTACACCCCCTAAAACCAAAAACGGGGCTCTAAAAAAAAATACGTGTCAAATATTTTTCGATGTTTTGCATTCCTGCCAAATTTTATCAAAATCGGCGAGGGACAGTTGGGTGCCTTTGCTTGTTAGCCTTGGGTATTTCTGACGTAGGTATTGATAAAACGTCCCATTTCTATTCAGTGCCTTAACAAAGGTTATTTATTAAGCTAAATTTGATGTGCAGCAGTGGCAACAAAATCTATTTGGAGTCTACTAATGGAATCTCTTGTACATTCTGTCGATCCCGCTCTAGTGATTGTCAAATAGGCTAGTCTTATCTCTTGTGGTGCTTTTGCCTGATTGTTCCATTCACACAAAAAAGAAACAGCAAAACTGTTGACTGTTATCTAATGCAATTACTTGCTTATAGTCTGCGAAAGTCACCTTCGAAGATCTAATTTTAAAATTGATGTGGAGATGGCGATATTTTCAGCGAGGAAAATCCCTCGTATGCAACAAATTAAGAACATTGGCAATGCGTTAATATTTGCTCTTAATTGGACTGCCATCAGTCCAAAAATGCACATCATCCATTAATTTTTATATGAATCTTCTTCGGATTTTCTTTTTTGATTTCAGCAAATAAACTACGGGCCTTCTTACGAACTGTTTCACTAGATAAGTCAGGATCTTCTTCGCGTTTCTTTTTGAACCATTTTAACAGTCGCGTTTTAATAGTTACCAAATTTGCATTGCTCATTGAACCATGAGTTTGTTTTGCAATGTTGTGGTATCTTTCTTTATCTTTAATAATGTCTTTTACGGTAGACCATGACGTATTGAATCTGCGGGCAATATCCGCTACCTGACAATCTCCCTCTGTGTGTTTGATAATTTGAATTTTGGTTATTAATTCACTATATCTTTTCGATGCGCGAATTTTTCCTTTTTTGTGCGTCTCCCATATTATTTAATATATGTAGGAGATAAATGCTAACGTTTTATGTATTGGATGTTGGAATTAATTCGTAGCGTTTTTTTTTAATGAAAAAGAATATTTATTTTAAATGAAAATAAAATAATCGCTTAATCAAAGTATTGCCCATCGCTTTCTACTACTTTTGACCATCTTTCGGGCAGGGTAGGAATACCACGTCGGAAGAACGCATCGTCTTTAGACGCAATCCACGAATCGACTCATTCTTGACAACCTTCGTAAGAAGTGAACTTCTGATCAGACAAGCCATGAGCCATCGAACGAAACAAATGGCAATCAGAGGGTGCGATATCTGGAGAATACGGCGGGTGGGGTAGGATTTCCCATTTAAGTGTTTCCAGATATGTTTGTACCGGTCCTGCGACGTGTGGACGAGCATTGTCGTGCAGCAAAATGATGTTTTCGTGTCTTTCGGAGTATTCCGGCCGTTTTTCTTCTAATGCACGGCTCAAGCGCATCAATTGCAGTCGGTAGCGATCTCCAGTTATGGTTTCATTCGGTTGCAGCAGTTCATAATAAATCACACCGCGCTAATCCCACCAAATACAGAGTAGGAGCTTAGACCCATGGATATTTGGTTTCATCGCCAGTGACAATTCGATGCAAAAAACCTTTCCTTTTCGCCCGTTGAAGCAGCAGTTCACATGTCAAAAGTCTTCTCTCAATGTCCCTCGGTTTCAATTCATATGGAACCCAATGTCCTTCCTTCTGGATTATGCCCAACGTTTTGAGACGTTTTCCTACCGTTGATAAGTCAACTCTCAATGATGTAGACAAGGCTTCAAGTGTTTGACTTTCGTTTTCATTAAGCAATGCCTCCAACTTATTATCTTCAAATTTCTTCGGCTGTTCAGGTCGCTCCTTGTCATCCAAGTCGAAATCGCCAGCTTTAAAACGTGCAAACCACTTCCGACACGTTTGCTCAGCTAGAGCATGTTCACCATACACTTCCACTAAAATACGATGAGCTTCAGCAGCAATTTCGTTCATATTAAAGTAATGAAGTAAAACTTCCCGCAAAAATACTTTATTCGGCACAAATGTTGACATATTCAATAAATTATACTGTTGTTATTTACGATTCAAAAAGAAGTTGTATACAGCGCATGATTTTCAATGGCCGCTGTTTCACGATGAATACATTACTGTCGGTAACAACGAAATACTGTAATACCTACGCCATTTCTAGTAAAACGCTACGAATTAATTCCAATTCCTAATATTACGTGCAAAATTTATTTTACGCTACAGACATTCAGTATCAAACTGATGCTATAGACATTCGTTGCTTAAATAAATAAATGTACCTACATTACATTACAGGAAGCAAATACATAAAAGACTCCATTCACACTAGGGATAGATAGATAGATAGATAATTGAATGGGATGGCTATGTGGCCTCTTGCTACTGCGACCTATAAGTCTATTGTAGCTCCCTATTATCTAGACCACCTGGTCTAGCTTAGCCTTTTTTATAAAGCTTTCCAGCTTTGCCGGGTTGGTCTTCATGTAGCTCGCCGCGTGTGGGTATGGTTCGCCAATGCACTCTAGCCTCAATTTGGCTAGCCCCTCGCATTGGCACAGAATGTGCTGCGAGGTCTCTTCATCTGTCTGACAGATTAACTGTACGTGTTCATTTTTCTTTTTAGACCAAGGTTGCTCATTGCTTGTTCAGTCTGTTATGTCCTATTTTCAAGGCCTACAACTAGCCTGTACCGTTCTCCTGCTTTTGTTAGAAGGTCCTCGGTGTATTTAGGCAAAAATGTATTCTTTGATGAATTTTTAGCCTGCCGCTCTCCTGAGTTTTTCAGCAAATTCGAAACCGACTGTTTCTCCATGGTTTTCTTCTTCCTTTCTTTTTGTGGTTCCAACGATGTGCGTTCCAATGAGTGGCTTAGATGTTCCTTCTTTGGCCAGAGTTTCAGCCTTCTCATTTCCTTTAATCCTTCTTTATCTTTAATAATGTCACCTTGCTGTGCGACCCCTAGACGTTTAATCTGCGCAATATCCAGTCCCATAACAGCTTTGATGTGACCTTTGTTGCGTCAAGCGCTTTTATCACCGCTTGATTATCAGTGAAGATGGCTATTTTTTGTTCTGTCCCTTGCCTTAATATTTCCTGACACAGTAGTAAATCGCAACTGTTTCTGCCTGGAAAACTTCTGTTTCCTTCGATAGAGTTAAACTTTTCCGTTTTTGGTTTAACTCCGAGTATTCCGGCTCCTAGGACCTTGTTCCGTTTTCGAGCCGTCTGTATAATTCGTAGAGTTTTTTTAATGGGAAAGCCATATTCCCATTGCTCTCGTTCTAAAATAATGGTTTTATATTTTTTGTTGAAGTTTCTATTTTGGAACCATCTTTCGGGTAAACAGGTTACCTCCCCGGTTTTTAGTTCTTTAATTTCTGATATATTCTTGATGTTCGTGTGTGTGATGGGCGTTTGATTTTGATCAAGCCTGTACCATCAGACCTTGCTTCTCTTTGTAATCAGAGGTGATATCTGGAGAATGGTAGGTTTAATAAGACTTCCATTTAAGTTGTTTCCAGTAGTTCTCATGGCCCCCGTGATGGACATGCATGTCTAGCCTTTGTACACCATTTAGGAGCCTTCGCTATTCCGGCCTGGTTTCTTCGGCCACCACACCACTGACCCGTATGTTATGATAGGTCTGATCACCCTTGTGTCTAGCCATAAGGTCATTTTTCGGTTTAATCCCCAGTTTTTTCCAAATCAATTTTCTGCATCTGCCGATTCTTATTGCATGTCTTTTGTATTTGTATTCCAGGTGAGTTTTCGATCAAAAAACCTTTCCTTTTTGCTTCCTTGGCCACTGGGATTTCTACATCCCAAATCTTCTCTTTAAGTCCCTAAGGTTTCATTTTTATGTGAATGCAACAATCTGTGTCTTCATGGATTAATAGACAGCCTTTCTCCGAATAATTGTTCACAATATTTCAAGTGTTTGCATTCGTTTTCAGAAATCAATCCTCCAAATTTTATCTTCACTATTTCTTCGGCTGTTCAGGTCGCTCCATATCATCAATGAAATCGCCAGCTTGGCTGACAGTTCCTCTAGTTTGCTCATCAACTAGGTTTGCCCACAGTAGAGGCGACAGTACCCCTCCCTGTAAAAGCCCCCCTGAGCCTTGCTGTTAGGGTTTCTTCCCCTATTGTGGATATGATCACCCTGTTTTCCAGACTGGCCTTTATCCACCGACAGATTGTGGGTTATATCTCGTCTTTACTGATTCAAAAGGGAGTGCGTTTTCAATGGCGTTATTAAACGCTCCTTCTATGTCAAAAATGCGGACAGTGCTATTCTTTATTCGCCCTATGGTTTTGAGAGTAGTCTATTCAAATCATCCAGTGCCAGTTCTGTTGATTTGCCTTTGGTCAATATATTCACCTCGCAAGACGGATTTAGCTTTTCCTTTCTCTTAATTTATTTATACTGTCAAAACACTTGAAAGGAATTTCTCTTTTCTAAAAATACGTGACACTGACTTATTGGTCTATATGACTTAGAGGTGAAGTCCGCAACTCTACCTATTTTGGGTAGGTAATAATCACTCTTACTTCTCGCCATTTTGCCGGTATGTATCCCCATGCAATGACTGGCCTGGGAATATTTTACACAGATGGGGAACTAATGGTTCTATTCCTAAAAAGACTGGATTTGATCCCGTCTACGCCCGGAGATTTGAACGGTTTTGTTCCTTTATTGCCCACTATTATTTTTCCGGTTTGTATTTCTGTCGTTGTATTGCCATTCTTGCTTTTTGGGCCTCACAGGCTCCTAAAATGCTTTTGCTGGCTTATTAACTGTTCGTTAATAGATTCCGGAATTATAATGTTGTGTGTTCACGTTCTGATACTCTCCTTCTTTTGTGTCGGTGAATTCCGTCCCAAAACAAAGCTACTATTACGTGCAGAATTTATTTTACGCTACAGACATTCAGTATCAAACTGATGCTATAGACATTCGTTGCTTAAATAAATAAATGTACCTTTTGCTTACATTACAGGAAGCAAATACATAAAAGACTCCATTCACACTAGGGATTAATAAGTGTTTACCTATGTAGAAATGAAATTTTAAACGTTTAATTCATTATTTTCAAAACACAAAACAATACAAATACAGTTTAAGCTTAATACATTGGCAGATAAGATAAAAAAAAGCAATAAATTAAACTGTATAGATATAATCGCCACTTTTGTGACTATTTATTTAGCAATTATGTCTACAGTGTCATCAAACTGGGAGGTTTTAATTTCTTTTTTAATTTGTATTTAACGTAATTATCATCGATAGATAATGTGTGTTGAGATGTCCCCTAGCCAGACAAACTGACAAATTGCGAAAAAGTTCCATTATTTTCGTAAATTTTAAGGTAGTTAGTAAGTAAGTGAACTTCGGACAAAAAAAAATCACAATATTCTATTCAATCTATTGCAAATGATATCTGCTAACACGCTGTAAAATATGACCTCTCTTTTCTCTGTTAGGAATTTTGTATATTTTCCACGTTGACGTTGATTCTATTTTTATTCTTCTTCCTTTTCGTTTCATTTTTTTTAAATATCCCCTTCTTATATTCGTATATATTCTTTCGACCTTGAATGTTAATTAAAGTAATCACAAATAATCCACTCGGGGATTCACTATATACATAGTAGTAAGAGTTTAATACTATAATGTAATTTTTAATTAAAAAAGTGAATACGTGCGAAATTTATAAATTCAAATCGTAATCTGTATCATTTCAAAGATTATTATTTTATCAATAAATTTATCAGTATTGGTAAAATGTAATACAAAACGTTAAAGTGTATAACTGTTTTGTTTGTTTGAAATTAGAAGATATTTTGTCTTAGTATTTTGAATCTTAGAATGTAATATATTTTATATAATATGAAAAACAATCATCACAATTTAATCTGATATATTTCGTCGATCCTGATTGGTTAGATAAACCTGTGCAAACAATTTACGTAGGTAATCGATTAAGTGGAATCGACTTGCGCTCAGTAATAAGTCTGGCCTGTCCTTTGAAACAAAAATGCACACGTTAACGTGAGGTGTTGTAGCAGATTCGACATTATTATAGCTGAGATAATTGCAATAATATAGTGGTGCTTTAAGATAGTGGAACTTACAGTAAATTAGATATTTAACAGACAATAGTGTGTGCTAATAGCAGTGTCAAATCTGTAGTTCTCTAAACATCCGCAGGGGAGAGTGTCTCCCATTATTCACAGTGTCATTTTCCGAGAAAAGGTATGTACAATATGGAATAACACAAAATTACACGGAAATTAACCGTCCATTTTGTAAAATAAAACGTGTCTAGTCTTCAAAATAAACCTTATTTATTAAGAAACAATTTACATTAAATAAATATTGGTGCTATACTTAAGACATACAGATTTTTCTAGGTTTAATACAATTTTGTCTTGTCCTTTAATCGTTGCTACTAGGACTGAAGGAACACCTGTCTAGATTATTTACAGGATTCCTAATCACTGTTTCAATTCCATGGCTTAGGTCGGAGAATGTGTGGATAATAAAACGTTTTATACAATGGTGCATCCTAGAGTCTCTAAGTTTCCTTTCAGGATATTCTTCTATTATGTCTCCTCTAAAATTTAAAAGATGATACGCTGGCTTCTTGGACAACTTCACTGTACTAGCATTGTCGATGTAGAGAGCAGCCTTTTCAACCAGATCAGCTTCTTTGCTCCTTCACTTGCTAATGTTATTTCTGCTCCCATGGTAGATGTTGCCACTGACTTTTGCAATTGACTGGTCCACGATACAGCTCCATGGTTGGAAATAGCGACGACACCTGTTATTGAACGTCTCGTGTCCTTGTCAAATATCTAAATATACGTTTCATTCGATTCCAATCTTGAACTGTAGGATCTTCCATAGCTCGAGCTGCTTTGTTCACTGCAAAAGCAAATGTCCGGGCGTGAAGTTGTAGTTAAGTATAGTAGACATCCTACTTGTCCTGATTTTGTCCTCGAGCTTACTCTCTTCGTTTCCAATTGGAGTCGAGACTCCATTCGACTCGGCCATTCCGAATCTTTCCAGAATCTTCCTTATATAATCCTGTTGATTCACTGCGATTAATCCGTCTTCATTTTTCTCAAGAAATTGTTGAGAGACCCTCTAGTTGTATGAAATTCCAGCTGCAACATTTCCAAAAATTCTTCAATTTCTGTTTTCACGTTGCCCACAACCAAACCATCATCAACGTAGATTACAACATACAAGCAGTTGTTGTTACTTCTGCGGTAGAAGAGACATGGATCTGCATCACTGTTTTGAAATTCAGCTTTCCTCAGAAAGTCTATAAAACGTTTGTTCCAGTAAAGTTGTGCTTCTTCAGTAGACATACTCGGTCAGTACCACCATCAAAACCTTCCGGTTGTTCCATGTATACTTCTTCTTCGACCACGTCATTCAAGAAGGCTGTTTTGATGTCAAATTGGTCAAGCTGGTATTATAACGTGCAACAGGGCAGAATTTTTCTTCATACTTTGCTTTTGTACGTATCGTTTGGCCACCAGTCGGCCCTTGAAGCGAACTTTTCCGTCATCTGCAACTTTTTGACGTAATACCCATCGATTCTGCAAAACTTGTACACCATTTGGAACTAATACCTAAGTACTATTCTCCTTTAGGGACTGCAATTCTTCATGAATAGCCTTCAGCCACTGATTTTTATCGCTAGACTGTAATACTTCTGAATATGAACTTGGATCTCTGCAACTGATGATAGCAGATCCAGCCATATACACATAATCTCCACTAGTCATCCATCCTGGTTTCTTCTTTTCACGTTTGCCTTTTCGTCACTTTTGAATTCTTCCTTACACCCTTCCACCTTGATGTTCATCTGCTTCAAGACGCTTCTCACATGTTTATGTTGATGGCCGAATCTCTCGTAATAAATTTGTAGTGTGTCATCGATTGCCGACTGGAGCAAGCTCGTATTTTGACTTGAACTACTTCACCCCAAACCCCAGGGTTTGGAGTGAAGTAGATCACCCATTTAAAAATGCACATTTAAAATTTTAAAACCATTTAGGAGGACCAGTAAAAAATAAAAATATATATATTTTAAATACCTATTTGGCAAAGGATTTTGCAATAAAACACTTATAAAAGGAATATAAACGTTTATTCTCCATGACAAATAAAAATAGAGATAGAAAATAGAACTAACAAAATAGAATTCGAAAATATAACGTATAAAAAATCGATTACAAATTCCTTAGTTGAGGGTTTTCAGCTCTTCTTCTTTAAGAAAGAAGACATATTTGCCTCTTTTTATGACAGACTCGTCCGGAATATTCGGAAAAATTAAAAAACAGATTTGTTGGAAGGATGTTTACGCAGTGTACTTACAACTATTTCAGTCTCTGAGACTCTCTTTTTTGTTTCATATTTTGTGATTATGATGTCTCTTATTTCCCAGTTGCCGGATGGATCGGAAATACTGGATGGCGCAGTGGAACAGTCATCAAGAATGTGGGCTGGTGCAGTGGAAAATTCTTCAATTTCATAATCATCTATGTTGATATTGTGTTTCTCTGCCTCCATTGTCTGTGGGTCATATTCTTCTTCGCTTTCGCTAATTTGCCTCTGACGCTTTTTGAGTTGCTTGCGACACCTCCGGCTGAATTCTTCCAAATCTTCTGTGCCTATGTTTTTGCCAGCGGTTATATTCAATCTTTTTCCACGCTTTGGGGCCTCGTTAGGCCCAGTCTTGAGCCCGTGTAGAAAATCCACAAGCACTGCTGTCATTGAAGCTTCTGACTGGTTTCCTGCCTATGGCGTAGTAGGCTCTTTTCTTTTAATCTTCACAAGGACAGCATCCGAATTGCAGGGAACTAGGCCACATGCTTTAAATCCAGCTAAAATATTGTTCACCTCGCGATCCCCAAGACCCTCAGACGATTTTCAACATCCTGGGAAATACAGTTTTTGGTAAAACACCCCTATTCTTCAGTTTCCATTCCTCCAGGGCTCTTTTCCATGATGCTTTAAGGGAGGACGAAAATAAACCACGCCCAGTGGCAGGCGCATGTGAGTAGAATTTGGGGGGAGTAAGACAAACCTAATATTGTTGTTTTCGCACTCTTGAATAACAGTAATGTGACATTGCAAGTTATCTCCAATGAGCAACTTGCTCTGTACTAATTTTCGAAAATAGGGAAGTGTTACGGTCCTGAACCAATCCTCAAACAATTCGGAATCGAACCACCTCTTTGGAGGCCTGTTGGTCATTGCTTCTGGTAATCCACCCTCTTTCCAGCCTTCATAAATGTGTTTGGCTTTGTAGACCGTATAAGTCGGAAGTCGAGTTCCGTCAGCAGCTATTGCGAACATAACTGTTGTGCTGCTTTTGGTGGCGTCAAGTGGCCTGTAGGCGTGTTTATTTTCTTTCTTCATCACCACTCTAATAGCCCCGGAATCGTCAACAAAGTTTGTCTCGTCGTAGTTCACAAGGTTTTGAGGTGGTATATCCCTTATTACTTCCGCCACATTTCTAAAACATTCCTCAATAATCTTGCACGTTACAGCGGCTCTCACACGCTTTGTATTTTTCGCGAGTTTGATGGTTAGTCGAAGATGCCTCTTCATCAGGCCATTAAACCAGCATTCTCCTGGCATATTATTGGTAAATCGTTTTTCAGTGATTCCCCGTTTATTTAAATATTGCTGCGTGATTCGTCTTATATCAATGGGCTTCAATGGGAAACCCTACTCAGTACAAGTTTAACAACTAACACTAATAGACTTTCAGATTGTTCGTCTAGAGCAGGTTGACCGCCATATGTCAGGGGATGGGCCGCGTGAAAGTGATCGTTTAGCGTCGTATATGGCACTGCAAACTTTTCTAACGCTTTCCGCATGCTCAATCTTCCCTTTCACACTGCTTCCAGGGCTCTCTCTAAATATGTATATAGGGCCGTAGTTTCTTTTCCCATAAGCTTCTTTCTCTATTTTCGTGGCATCTATAAAAATAAAAAATAAAATACTATTCGCCCTCGCCCTTTGAGACGCCCCTCACACAAAATTCATATGAGAAAATCATATAAAAAACAAATTACTTTAACATAACCTCAAGCACCAACAAAATACACCAAAAACCAGGTGATCCACTTCACCCCGTTGCTAAAGAAACTATACCCAAAAAATAAATTTGCCTATCCGATTGTGGGCACCCTTTCTTGAATAAATCCTTCATCAGCTAGAGGGGTCCGGTCGGACCAAATATTCACAGATTTAGCTGTGCATGTAATTGATTTCATATATTTTACAAATTGAGAAATTTTGCTTATTTACTATTTAATTATTTTTGAAAAACTTATTTTTTACGATTCATCAGCACCACCGATAAAATGAATGTTTGTTTGTTAGAAACACGATTGTAAATAAAAATCAGCTGATTTGTAATGCATTGTTGCCACAATGCTCCGAAGAAAAACAAGAGATGGGTTTGATCGACTTCACCCCGTTTCGCGGTACTTACGGAACACCTTGTATTTTGTCTTCATGCGTCTATTTATGTGATTCACCAGTATAATAAAAAATTAAAATAAATTAAAATAAAGGACTACTTCAGTTGATCAAGTCAATGAAGTCATAGTATCTTTTTTTTTATTTAACTATTTCTAAGGGCATATTCTGTTCATTTTTTTTATAGGTGCAGTGCCTAAAGTTATATACCTGGAATGGCGACCGCAGGCGTTAAGAAGCTACGTATGTTTTCTTTATATTATTTATTCTTTACATTGTAAATATCTCTAGAATGCACAACAATTTTACTAACGAAATTAGGTATAAAAATAAATTGTTATTCATTAAAAATTGCTATCTAATTTTTCTAGGGGTATGCATGCCAGATGATAGAACAGACGGATCCAGCGATGATGGGAAAGATTATGAATATGCGGTGTTGGCGCTTTTGGCTGCAAAATTCTCTACAAACAAGAAAATTGAAGACTATGTCATCTATTTTAACATAAAATCTGCTAATAAATTTGATGATATTGTCGCGAGGGTACAAATTGAGGGCGAACTGTATCTGTTGTTGATCCAAATTAAACATAGAGATAAAGGTAATTTCTCTGTAAACGAAAAGGATATAACAGACTGGGAAGATACTTTCAAAAGGATAATGGAAAATCTCGACGACAAATTAATGTTTCGAGAAGGTATTCCTGATGAAAATATACGATTTGGCTTCTTTTGTAATAACGGCTTGAATTCTCGGGTCTACAAAGCAAAATGTGAACTTGTTTTTTGCTCAGAGGATGAAGTGCAACGAAATATGACGGATTTAGATCGGATACTGATGCCCTTCGAATGTACTAAACTTCAGCCGTACTATAAAAATTCGAAAAATAGTGTAGATTTTTTTAGTAACTTCTATTTATTTTTAAATCAACTTGATGAAAAAGATATTTCAAGTTACCTGGACAATATTTGTAACAGTAGTACAAAGCTGCTTGGATACATCAAATATTATTTCAAAGATAAGAAGCGACATGAAAATGGAATTAGCAAACACCAGTTTGAAATGGAAATGCAAATATGTCGTTTGAGAGAATATTGTCATCCTATTATGACTCCTGACAAAGATGGAACAATCAATCTGGAAGAAAGTCGAGTTAACATTTGGAACGAAATCATTTTAAAACATGACGTTACTATCGTGAAAAAAGTAGGCGGTATCATAGATTATCTCTATCGTTGCATAGTTAAAAAAATAAATGGGTTACTTGAAATAGATATTGATCAGTATTTTGAGGATAAAAAGAATATGCCAAACATAGTAAGCAAATTTATGAAATGGCAACAAAATCTTGAAGAGAAAGACAGATATTGTGTCAGGGAACCTGAAAATTTGCAAGCACTCGTATATGAATTTTGGAAATGCGGGGAAGTACCTTTAATTTTGAACACTATCGACTTGAAAATTTTCAACGAAAATAAACATTTAAAACGAAGTTATATCATTACTCGTTCTTCAGAGCAGCCAAACGAAAGACGTCCTCTCGAAATGGGCATATTTGCCAATCTAAATGACATTAAAGATATACCACTATGTAACGAGCTTATGGGCACCCTATCTATATCCTTGCAAGGCCGAAATCCAATTAGTCTTAAGCATCTAATCAGCGACTCCAGCGAGATCGCTAAGGCTGTCACTACCGCCGATATTCTTCAAATGATGAGGAACGTCCATCCAGTTAGAATTGGTAAGGATATATCGGAATTTATAAGAGGCCCTGAAGCTTGTAATAAAGTAAAGTACAGGCAAAGATTTTTGACAATAAATGATGAAGATAATACGCGAAGAATTTCAGAACAAGATTTCCTTAAAGAAGTTAAGGATATAACTGTTGTAAAAGGTGAAGTCGGTAGCGGAAAATCAAGCTTATTGAAATCACTGGTGGAAAATTATGAAAAGCCAGAATATATTATTTTTTATGATTTATTGGAGTGTGCAGAACTTCCTGTAAAAGTTGAATTTGGTGATGCGACTAACATCACTAAATTTTCTACGACGAAGCTGCTTGAAACGGAAGAACCACAGTATAATAGTATTTTATCGGCTCTATTTCAAGAGAAGAGATTAATAGTAATTTTAGATTCTTATAACGAGGTTGAACCGTCGAATGTAAATAATGTATTAAAGTTTTTAAAAGTTGTTGCGAATGAAAGGATTCAAATAATTCTTGCTTCAACGTCATGGGAAGCTGGGACATTGGACTCGCTAGATGTTACAGTACTTGATTTAGATAATTTAACGAATGAAGACGTTCAAGTGTGGAATATAAATCAGGATATTTTGGCAAACGTTTCTACCAAGATTAAATTAAATCCATTATGTTTGAGTTTAATGAAAGGCATCACAGACAATGACATTAATAAATACGATATATATGAGATAATTACACATGAACGGATCAAACATTACCATTCAAAATTGAGTAAGGTTACCAGGGAGTTAGATCAAATTAGTATTGATCGGCACGAAAAATTAGCTTTGCTAGAAGTAATTGGAGAAGACATCTGTAAGATGTTATGGTGGCAACATGACAAATGCAACAATCTTAAATTATTGAATATTGGAATTATCGCTAGTTTCGACGATATTTATCCGAAATTTAATGACAGTAACTATACGGACTATTTCGCCACGACATGGATTTTGAAAAATGCTAAATCTAAAATAATGAAAGATATTGCTGAGAAAGTTTACCAAAAAATGATGGAACTCGAAAAATTATTTACATTTAATATCGTTTCGGAAAGGAGTCAAATACATAAAGCTGTTTTACATCGTAAAATGGATCAAGTGAAAGAAATTTGCCAAACAGCAGCGACAGTTTTAACTGAATGCGATGAACTTGGCCGAATTCCGTTTCAAATTGCTGTAATTTGCGGAATTAGCTGCAAAGGCACGGATGGATATTCAGAATTGTTAGATATAATCACTCATATTCTTGAAGTAATGCACCCTCATTATGATATCGGGTGGACAGACAAATTAGGTAAATGCGATTGGAAAGGATATTGTAACACCAATTCTTCACGCGAATTAAGAACATCGATTGAGACTGTTTTGAAACGTTTGGAACAATATACACGACGTCACTCACATTCTGATTCGTAATTTTCTTATGGTGTAATGATTAGAAGAGCATTCTAGATGAAAACGATCCACCTTAAATAAGTCGAAAAGGTCAAGGAGTATAAAAGAACGCCAAGACAGATCGATTTCACCAATAAGGCAAAAGCAGGTCTTGGTCCCTCTTGTGCCTCCCACCATCGATGCCGTAACAGATTTGGTCACCGAAATACAGTTAGGTATGTCGAGAAATTTAGACATAGGAGTAATTTTCCTAGACCTCAAAAATGCGTACAATATAGTTAACTTAGATATTGTATTTCAAAAACTTTGTGATTTTGGGATGACCGACCATAGGGGCCAAGAAGAGTTAGTGTTGGATTAGCTCAAGGTTCTATTTTAAGTCCATTGTTATTCAATATCTATTCGGCAGATTATCACAAAATTACCGATATACAGGGTTTCCACGGCCAAGCGGGACATAGGGAGAATACATGTAAAATCGGTTTTCGGTGAATATTATCTCCTTAATACTACTTCATTCAAAATTAAGGGCCGCATATTATAACTGGGTTAACAATGAAGATCTCCACAATCATAGTACAAAGATAGTCATTTTAATAAAGCCAAAAAATTATTATTTTTAAATCTATTGTTCGTGAATTCCTAATAAGGCTTTTAATACGTGAGTTAGTGCAAGCGTCCATGGCGCAATGGTTCGCGCGACGGCTTAATAACGCAAATGCACGGATTGTTTAGGGTTCGAATCCCGGCAGATTAGTTTTATTTTTTATCTCCAACAATAATGCTACAAATTCAATAACACTACAAAAATCAGAGATCTTGAAGACTATAAAATCGATTTTTTGAGGATTAAGGTAAATAATGAATAATTTTTACAATAACAAAAATGATCACGTGCTATTATATTATTAAATTTTTAATTGTTACTAACGAAGAATCATTTGTCAAAATAAACAACAGAACTTAATCAAGATAAAAAAAAAAATAAAAAATAGAATTCATTTCTCGGATTCGAACCCCAAACAATCTGTGCCTTACGTTATTAAGGCGTCGCGTGAACGTCTGCGCCACGGCCACTTGGACTAACTTACGTGTTAAAAGCCTTATTAGGAATTCACGTAGAATAGGTTTAAAAATAATAATTTTTTTGGCTTTATTAAAATGACTTTCTTTGTACTATGATTGTGGAAATGTTCATTGTTAACCCAGTTATAATATTCGGCACTTAAATTTGGATGAAGTAGTATTAGGGAGATAATATTCACCGAAAACCGATTTTACATGTATTTTCCCTATGTCCCAGTCGGCCGTGGAAATCCTGTATGTATGTATTGATGTATTGTTGTTTCAAAGAAATATTTCACAAACCTCCAAAGTAGTCTTTCGCATGTAATGGCACAATCAAATAAATGTCTTTTGGCAAATGGTTTTGATTTGTCCATAGGAAAAACACTCAAGCCATAGAATCCACACAGGGGAAAACATCCTATTGGACAACAATCTGATAACCGTTAAGGATTCTGTTAAGTATTTTGGATTTATTGTAGACAATAAATTTAGCTGGGCTTCCCACACAAATCGTGTCGTGGTTAAATGTGAGAAGCATATAAACGTCTTGAGAAGTGTTGTAAAAGTCAGATCGTTGATATCTTTGTGGCCAAGTTGTTCTGCAATAGGTGTATTAGGCCGCACATGAACTACGGATGTATTCTCTTCGGAAACGTTAACAAGAAAAACTTGGACAGATTAAGAGTGCTTCAAAACAAGGCCCTTCGAATTTGTGGATCTAAGAACTCCATACTGGGAAAAGAAAAAATCTCCTTTGCTTGCGGTAGTTTATCGATACATTGAAAGTTTGAGGTACAACATCAGGCACTATCAATACCTGGTTTTGTCTTATTGGTGAAAGCGTTTCTTCAAACAAAGGAAAATCGACTTGTTTGGACGATTTCTCGTATTTTTTTGACGTTCCTGACTTATTTAAAATGGATTGTTTTGATTGGAATGTTCTATATATTTATTTATATACAGGGTGTTTCAGAATAAGATGCTGATCCTTAAGTGATCCTTACGTGATTTTATAAAGAAAAGTCCTAAACCTCTTAAATTTTGAGCTACAGGGTATTCAAGTTTCATAATTATCATAACTTTAATATCTTCCTAGACATTTTTTATAATTTGCAATTGTTCCCTTGACAACACAGTTCATAGCCTCCTTTTCCAAAATGATGATAGGTACATAGCAATAATTATGTCCATTTAATGATCTTTATTTTTTGATCGGAAACCGTTCGTCGGACAAAAAGAAACAGGAAATCAAATTTACCTTACAATAAATGAAGATTTTAAAAATAATTTTTATTTTAAGAAAAAGCAGTGGCGTAGTACAGGGTGGCCAACTAAGAATGTCGCTCGGCCATATCTCAGGAGCCGTTTACAGTACAGCTTTGGGAAAAAAATATTACTGACTAAAGTTACCCCGAAAAATATCTGGAAATTATTTGGAAAAGCGTAGGATGACCGCTAGAGGGCGTAACTGATCACCGAAAATTTCAATTCTTATTTTACGCAAAATTTATCAACTTAAGGTCTATTATAAATATGAAAATCGGAATCTACTGAAAATTTTGCATATTTTACATCGGACAACTTTTTTGTATTTTGTCAAATAAGGAGAGGGGAGGAGAGGAAACTTTGTATTGAAAGAACGCTTATAACTTCGGTTCTGTCGAACCGAATTTTGCAAACTTAGTCTCGTTGAAAACAGCATTACTCCTTCAATCTAATCCGTACAAATTAGAACCAATCTAATAAGTGACATGCATGCTAGAGGGCGCTGCTTAAATTTTTTCGGAAATTTTGTTTTTTCCTCGAAAAAATTAAATGGAAACATACATTTCTGACGACAAATTAAAAAAGTAGGCTAAATTATCAATAAATCAGCGAAAACCGGGTATCGCTATCTTTTACCAATCCGAAGATATCCGCAGAAACGTGTCCGATGGTAAAAATTTCTTCTATAAATTTAAATTATTCTGCTTCCCGTCAACGGAATTTAGCAAATTTGGTCTTATTAGAAAGGATTTTCATTGGGCTATGTCTCGTAATTCAAACTGTTGAATATTGTTTTGTCCATTACCGCGAGAGGGCGTTAAAGAAATTCAAATACGTAAACTTTGTGACTTTTGAAAAGAACAGTACGTGTAAAGTTATATTTATGCTCATACTATAAAATAGTGAATTGAAAGCTTAAGATTTTAGTAAAAAGCACAACTGTATAATACAAATAAATAATGCAGAAAAACAACAAAAACTAAATCTTGAAGTTGTCTCCGATTATTTTCGATTCCAACTTTCACTCTACAACGAGTAGATAGAACTACTGTCTCTAATTCTGTCTTAGAAATACTTTGAACGATATTTCCAATTTCCACAATCAAGTTGTTACAAGCGGTAGATCGCGTTGCAAAAATAAGATATTTTTTTGACCTAACAAATAAAAATCAAATTTGGGGTCCTGGGTGGTCATGGAAATAGACTGGCGCAGCACATTCATCATTTTGAAAAGCATATTGTTGCAAATTGCAAGCGACATTTCTTCTATTCTGTTTTCTTTACCGCCCTCTTGCGGTGACAGAAATAAAGAAAATATTAAACAATTTAAATCACTAGCAGTAGGATTAGGAAAATCCACGATAGTCCATTTTTTTGGCCGCCAAGCATTCCACGCACTGTTCTTTTCAAAAATCATAAAATTTACGTATTTAAATTCCTTTATCGCCCTCTAGCGGCGACGGGCAAAATAAAATTAAACAGCTTCAATCACTACACATAGGACAATAAAAATCCTTTCTAATAAGACCAAATTTGCTAAATTTCGTTGACGGGAAGCAGAATAATTTAAATTTATAGAAAAAATTTTTACCATCGGACACGTTTCTGAAGATATCTTCGGATTGGTAAAAGATAGCGTTTCGCTAATTTGTTGGTAATTTAGCCTACTTTTTTAATTTTTTGTCAAAAATGTACGTTTCCATTTAATATTTTCGATAAAAAGCAAAATTCCACAAAAAAATTTAAACGGCGCCCTCTAGCATGCACGCCACTTATTAGATTGGTTCCAATTTATAAGCGTTAGATTGGAGGAGTAATCCTGTTTTCAACGAGACTAAGTTTGCAAAATTCGGTTCAACAGAACCGGAGTTATAAGCGTTCCTTCAATACAAAGTTTCCCCTCCTCCCTTCCCCATATTTCACAGAATACGAAAAAGTAGTTCGATGTAAAATATGCACAATTTTCAGTAGATTCCGATTTTCATATTTCTAACGTACCTTAAGTTGGTAAATTTTGCGTAAAATAAGAATTCAATTTTTTTGTGGTCAGTTACGCCCTCTAGCGGTCATCCTACGCTTTTCTAAATAATTTCCAGATATTTCTCGGGGTCACTTTAGTCAGTAATATTTTCTTCCCAAAGCTGTGCTGTAAACCATTCGTGAGATATGGCCGAGCGACATTCTTAGTTGGCCACCCGGTACATAATATTTCTCTAAAAATATCTAGTCCACATTCTGTACGGACACCACTGAATAAAAAATTAAAAAAATGTCTATATCAAAAAATAGCTGTTGTTGCTTAGAAGGCATATGCCAAATTTTATTAAAATATCTAGAAAGATATTAAAACTTGAATACCCTGTAGCTCAAAATTTAAGAGGTTTAGGACATAGGTTTATTTGAACTTTTCTTCTTAAAATCACGTAAGGATTGACACCCTTAAGGATCAGCATTTTATTCTGAAACACCCTGTATATAATAATTATTATTATACTTATTGTAATATAATAAGTAATATTATCAAGTTTGTTACTATATTAGATATTTCTGTAAGATATAATATATACTATTAAAAATATTAATTTGGAAGTAACATTCTTGCTGAGAATTATTATATTTAGTTTTAATTTTCATTTAGTTGTATTGAATCACATTTTTTTGAGTTATAAAGTATTCTGTAATCTTGTGTTTTGATGTTAGCAAGGCCTTGACCGTGTTAGATGTTCTTATAAATAAATTAATAATCAACTAATAAATAAATTACAGACAAAAATCAGTTATATTTTGTTGTAATTTTAGGTAATGAATAAGTTTTAAAATTAATGTTATTTTGACGAATTGTTGAGTAATAAAATCGAAACGTTAACAGAAGCTAAATTGATGTTTCTTTTATAAACCTCCGACCCTGCGAATTGCTGGAATGAAAATAGATCAAGCGTTAGAAGCGGACCACGTGGTATCGACCTTCTAGGTCTCGTCAGTGCAACTACAAATGCAAGATCTAATTTCATCGCCCTTCAAATCACAACTTTAACTGTATAATACCTTCGACAACGGACTAATTCCAACCCAATGCCCTCTAGTGGGCATGTTTATCAGTTCATCGTTTATCAATTGAAACGTATCTTCCAGTATCGTTCATTCATTCAGAATTTTGAAGGGTCGTTCGCACATGAATGCATACGAAGTATCAGTTGTTTATCAGATCTTACCTAGAGATGATGCTAGTAGACTTAATTATTGCATTTTTTTAAAGAAAATTTAAATAATAGTTTTTGATAAAGTTTTTTTTACTGATGAAACATGGTTTTATTTAAGCCGCTTGGTAAATAAAAAAAAATTATAAAACATGTTCTATAAATAATCTAAACAACCACATTAAACTTCCTTTGCATCCTGTTAAAGTTGCAGTGACTTTGTGATCTGTATCGTTTGTCTGACTATCACTGCTGTCACAAGTCGTGGAGATCTAAAGTACATATTTTAATCGTTGAATTAAAAAATTGTATTTTCTTTTGAGTCATTCTAGCGTTTTAGTTTTTTTTTTTTAACAAAATGTGGCTCAAATTTAAATAAAAAAATTAGAATTATTACAAGGACTATTGTCCCAACTTTTCGGAAGCAATTGTCTCGAATAACAAGTAATATTTTAATGTTGAAATTTTCAATCTTGTCCCAATAGTTTCAAGAGCAGGTATTATATTCATCATGATAAGTATTTGTATCCAGCAAAATGGTAACTTATGCAAAATTTTGTATTTTTGATTTAGGTAGTCTCCAAATTAATTTGTATAATAGGTTTTTGTTATGACATTTCAAACTAATAAAAATGTAATAATGGAAATAATCAACGTTGTTAGGTATTCATTCCCCTTCCATATTTATTCAAAATATGTTTGAATACGTGTGTGTACCTATAGATAAAAAAATGCGATATCTACACAAATATAGAAATATTGATCGATAAGACCAGGATGATGAACGTTATGTGAAATTTAATATATAACGTTTCTCATGTTCAAACCGTTTGTAATTTTTGAGCTAATAGTGAAGTGAGTTTTAAGATACACATACATACATACATAGGGAGGATTAAATACCAAATTTACAAATTTCAGTAAGTACCTTATTATTATTATAACTATAATCGAAACTTCTCATAAAATCGTTATTACGTAATATCTTCTATGTCAATATGTGAAATACTCGAAAATTTTTGTAAAACATTGCGCAATGTAATAGGTCTGAGGGTAATCATTATCACAAAGCGATAACCTCAGAATAGAACATTTCCATTGTTTTCTATTTAGAATATTAAAGATATTTAATCAAGCTTGATTTTAGAAGATTGATTCGTGCTTACCGCTTTTCATTGCCATACGGATCAACCTACTAAAATTCTTATATTTTTTCAATTAAAATAGATTATTAAACAAAGGTTAGGTATTAGTAATACTGCGTAGTTGGCGAATTATATTTTTTACGTTTATCTTATCCATTATGTAAACGCAAGATGATTATCATTTCGAAACGTTAACGGTCGATAAGTTAGTTTTCACGATTATTCCGCTTTATGATTTATTTGTAACATGATATAATGAATAAATTTGGTAAATTTGCTACACATGCCAGCGTCTTACTCATGTAATTTTGCATTTAATTTAAATTATGTGGCATGTTTATACAGGGTGTACAGCAGGGTGTGTCCATAATTACAATCACTATGTCTCTAAAACATTTTTGGTCATCAGTGGCGTGTCAAACCTATGTTTTTTTTTTAGTGAAACAATATATACTTTGTGGCAGACTCGGATAGCACTCGAAGAGTACTTATTTTTTCTTATGTGACGTCATACCTCTAACTTTAACGGTTTCGCTGTAATAACGGTTTTTCTTCGAATCTTTAGACCGTACTTCGACATTTTTTTTGGACAGGGACTAAATTGTACCGGCGTTTCGGTTTCGTATTTAGGGATAGACTAAGACCTCTTCTATCTACCCACAATTTTTTTTTCAAGTGATTTATGAAAAGAAGATAAGTTTTGATTGGGCTTTGCAAATTGTTATTTTATTCCAAAAATTCAAATGGAAACCATATAAAAAATTACATCGTTGGATAACTGAAATTCCAAGTTTTCCATTTGTAAAAAAACAACACATTTCATAATAAAATTACAAAGGAAAATCAAGTGGTTAGATCAATTTGTCGAAAAATATCATTTTTCAAAGTTGGCTGTCATGTTTTTTATAATACAATACAACACTAAACACTTTAACCCACTGAACACCAAACAAGTTTTAACTAAAACACCGACGCGTTTCAACAGCAATGCTGTCATTATCAAGGCGATAATAAAACTAAATTAAAATAAAATCTACAAAAACAGGTAACCTAAATATTATGCACCGATTTTCCGATTAACGAAAACAATGACGAATACGGTATAGGACCATTGTCACAATTCATTACACATGACTTATTTTTATATATTTCTAAACTTTCGAAAACATTTAGTAACTTACAATTGTTTATTTGTCTAATTAATTTAACATTCGTATGATCGATGTTGTGATCTGTTTCAAAAATGTGTTGGGCAACGCTCGATTTCTCAATTCTATTAAATCTAAGATGAGCCATATGCTCTTTGAATCTAGTTGAGACTGCTCTCCTGGTTTGCCCAATATATTTTTGATTACAATCTTTACAATTGATTTCGTAAATACCTGACTTTTCTAGAGGTTGTATTTTATCTTTACGGTTACCGATGAGACTTCGTAAACTAGTCCCAGAACTGTAAACTATTCTGAGATCTAGCTCTTTGAAGATTTTACTCAAACCTTTAGTGATAAAGGGAGCGTAAGGGAGGGTCACAACGGGTGAAGCTTTAACATCCTCTCGAAAAGTCGTAGATTCTTTCACAGTTTTCTTATAATTAAACTTCCTAATTAACTTATAGATATGCTGAAGCTGGAAACCATTACACTTGGCCGCATCTTTTATAATTTTAAGCTCTTTCTCATACCTCGCCTTGTTCAAGGGAAAAGTGAGAAGTCTGTGGACCAAAAAATTCAGGCTTGCCATTTTGTGTTGAACACAATGATGGGAGTCCGAAGGAATGTAGCGAAGTGTACTGGTTTCCTTTCTATACACGTCAAACTCTAATCTATTGTTATTTCTAATTACTAAAGTATCTAGAAAGGGTAGCTGACCGTTTTCTTCTCTTTCACAAGTGAACTTTATGGTTTCGAACCGATTATTTAATCTATTGAGAAAATCGTCAATATTACATTTTTTAGTGTCAAATATAGCGAAAATATCATCCACATACCTCAACCAAACCCTAGGAAAGTATTCGCTCTCAGATTCTAAGTCCTTTTCAAAACGGCTCATGAAAAGGTTAGCCAAAAAGGGCGACAAGGAGTTACCCATTGCCGTTCCTTCCAGCTGTTCATAAAAACCCCCGTTGAATTGAAAAATGTTCTGTTTCATACAGATGTCAGTTAAGCGAATATATTTCTGGACACATTGTTGACTCAAACTATTTTGAAGCAACAAGTCCTCGAGGTATGTCAAGGTGTCTGGAATCGGTACACTAGGAAAGAGAGAACTAACATCAAATGAAATCAATATTTCACCTTCCAGCAACTGAATATTTTGAATTTCTTTAATAAATTCTAACGAATTTTTTACTGCAAAACTAGATTGCTGTATTGGCAAATTATTCAATTTATTGGTCAGCCATTTGGAAACCTTATAAGTCGGTGCGTCAATTGCCGAAACAATTGGCCTTACCGACTTGACAGATTTGTGGATTTTAGGTAAACAATATAATTTAGGGACAACAGGATTGGAAACATGTAGCTTACGTCTAACATCAGCAGTAACAAGGTTGTTACAAGTTTTAAACACATTGTTGACGTCTCTAATTATTTTTGGTAAAGGATTTTTTGAAATTGACTTATAAGGGCCACTACTCAACAGGTCATTAACCCGATCATAGTAGTCCTAGTTAATTAGGAAGTTTAATTATAAGAAAACTGTGAAAGAATCTACGACTTTTCGAGAGGATGTCAAAGCTTCACCCGTTGTGACCTTCACTTACGCTCCCTTTATCACTAAAGGTTTGAGTAAAATCATCAAAGAGCTAGATCTCAGAATAGTTTCCAGTTCTGGGACTAGTTTAGGAAGTCTCATCGGTAACCGTAAAGATAAAATACAACCTCTAGAAAAGTCAGGTATTTACGAAATCAATTGTAAAGATTGTAATCAAAAATATTTTGGGCAAACCAGGAGAGCAGTCTCAACTAGATTCAAAGAGCATTTGGCTCATCTTAGATTTAATAGAATTGAGAAATCGAGCGTTGCCCAACACATTTTTGAAACAGATCACAACATCGATCATACGAATGTTAAATTAATTAGACAAATAAACAATTGTAAGTTTCTAAATGTTTTTGAAGGTTTAGAAATATATAAAAATAAGTCATGTGTAATGAACTGTGACAATGGACCTATACCGTATTCGTCATTGTTTTCGTTAATCGGAAATTAATGATGCGTATCGGATTGACCGTGCATAACATTTAGGTTACCTGTTTTTGTAGATTTTATTTTAATTTAGTTTTATTATCGCCTTGATAATGACAGCATTGCTGTTGAAACGCGTCGGTGTTTTAGTTAAAACTTGTTTGGTGTTCAGTGGGTTAAAGTGTTTTGTGTTCTACTTCTGCACCAAGAGATCCAGTGAAGAACAATACAATACAATACAATACAATATACTTTATTATCCAACAACGGACAATTACAGAACAAAATTATAAATTTACCATGTGAAATACATACATATTAAGTAAAAACAAAAAAGAAACTAAGTGAATAGATTAATTGAATCAACAAAAATATCATCATAATGCAGATTAGCAGCTCGACACATCGTTGTCAATGGTGACGACTGTAGCATGTTTGTGCTTGAGAAAGGAATAGAAAAAGTACATGAATTGTGGCGGGGCAATGGATCACTCTTAAATTAACCCGGCCAGTGCTATGCCCAGGGTTCGCTTGTCACTGCACTGACTTCCAAATAAATAACACTTTCTGGTTATAATAAATGTAATTCAATGGAAAATGAATAAAATGTACAAAATAAATAAACGTTTGGCACTAAGCTGTTTAAACGCATGCTGGCTCCAATCCTCCTTTCCAACAGTTTTATCCAACGCCGAAGCAAGGGTCAGTTATGGGTATAAGTACTTCGTGACTTCTCGTTGATCAAAACAAATCCTAGTACGGTTCGTCTTCCTGTACTAATCAACCACTGTACGGTTACAGTAAGTAGTACCCACGGAGACTTATTCAGCGGATAGCCGTAAATCCACACAAAGTGTTTCTTTTTTAAAAAATTAGAGCTATCCCCTTACTCGTCAACTATTTTATTTTTTCCAGTCACATTCTTTTTTTTTTAATCCCGCCAACGTGTTTAATTAACCGTAACAGAATAACGGGGAGACAATCGAGGAACCAAGAAGTCCAGGGAAGATAGGAGAAAAAGACTATCTATTACACCGTTGACTAACTTCCACAAAAAACGAGCTCCATGTCTTTCCCGACGAAAAGTAAGCGCATCCATGCCATGTTCAGACAGTAGATTCGCATAATCAACACCTCGTGGAGGATAGATACCATCTCTTTTGAATGATAGAAATTTCAGGAAACGTCGCCGAATCTTTTCTAACGAAAGCTCGAGATAGACATAATGTGGCGACCACACTTGTGATGCACATTCCAATTTACTTAGAACGAAGGAATAGAAAAGACTCTTGAAAACACGGACATCATTGAAAAATTTACAAGATCGCAGAACAAAGGCCAAGCTACGAGAAGCAGACAAGGATAAGTTCAGGATGTGATAAGAAAAAGAGCAACGACCATCAAAAAATATTCCGAGATCTTTCACAACTTCCACCCTTTTCAAATCTGTATAATGTAATGTGTACACCGAGTCAATAGGAGTCACTTTTCTGGTATAGGTTTTTAGACACTACGTCCTGATGATACGACTGCATATTAATTTGTAATTCAAGGTTGCTTTTCTTCGGCTGTACGTAAACCCGATAATGCTCAAAAAATTTCTTGCATTGCATTTGGTAAGCATATGCCAAGTTTAATAATTTTATAACCGTTGCTATTTTCACTGTTTTTTCTTTTGCCTTCCTAAGCCGATAGGAGAGCATTTGTATCTCAGCAGATTTGTTTTTGAATATAGTAATTAAAATTACCAGCGTATAGTGTTTTCGATCCTACAATAATCACGAGCTTCATTCAATTAATTGCTGCACTTGGTGAACGTTGTACAGCTAACTTGGTATCCTCTACAATTAAATCTGAAAAAAACGAGCGTTTTTCTTCAAAATCTCAATACGAGGAACATGAGGAGTTTGTTACGATTTTATGCTATCAAACTGTAACCAAACTTATCATTTCTCCTGAAACGAATGCGTTTGGATGTCTACCCTCGAATTGTTCATACGAGTATTTGCAGACTTACAAGGGAGCACAGGGAAGTATTCCTCATCGATTTAAATGAAACTTTGGTGGCTTTGTAGACTGATGCAGTGTAGAACAACGGTAACTTTAATAGATGGTAAATCGCCCGTTTTCGGGGGTGGGGCGGCCTAGAACTCACACTACCTTTCGCTATTTGCTTTAATATATCCAAAACTATAAGACATAGGTATGTATAAAAAAAAGTTAAGACAAATATATAACTGTTTTATGAGTACTAAAAGATAGTGACAACAGTTTGCCTATCATAGTTCTTGTTTTCCAGAAATAACCTCCACCCCTCGTATTTTTTTTTAATTTTAAAATTTTTATTGGTTGGCAGAATGCACAAAGTTATGCAGAATTCACCCATATATATTAATGATATGCTATAAAGTTACCCAATTTATAAAAAAAAAACAATAACAATAACAATACATATGTATGTATCTAAGCATATAAAGGGTGTCTCAGCGAGACCGTTAATTAGTACTTTATAAAATATAAATTTGAAAGTTCAGAATTATATTATATAATCGATTGTTTTCTTTTCATTAAAATATTTTTAGATTTCTAGCGCTTCCGGTTATACCGGAAGTCGCCGTATACTTTATTATTTTTAATGGGACACTCTGTATATTTTTACATATTTGGATTGAACGATTAATCTAGCTCATCGATCGTTGAATATTTATACACGATACGAATCCATACTAATTTGCAATTCAAGGGTCTTTTCACATGTACGGCAAGCTACCGATTGCAAGGCCGATAACGCTCGAAATATCTTCCGATACAGATAATGTCAACATTAATTATTGCTATAGAAAATTTAAAATGGTAACAATAACGAAACAATGTTTACACAAATCAAAAATTTGCTGTTTTATTGATCTACAAGTGGAAATACGAGGGAGCGTTTTTATATTCGCGGAATGAGCGGGTTGTAGGGGGGTGATTAGGCGCATTGGAGGCGTGGCCTGTGCAGCGACTCATAATTAGTGTAAATACGAAATTTCATTGTTATTAGACAGTTAGTCTTTGAGCTATCGTCAAACAAGTAACATAATCAGGAGTGAAAAGTGAAATATGGAAAAAATCGAATATCGTGCCGTTATAAAGTTCCTTACCAGGCAAGGAAAATCAGTCGCGACCATAATGAATGAGATGTCATTGGTTTACGGCGACTCTTGTCCAGGAAAAATCATGGTGTACAAGTGGCATAGTTTATTTAAACAAGGAAGGGAATCCCTTGAAGACGACCCGAGGCCGGGCAGGAGCATTGAGGTGACCACGCCAGCACTTATCCAAAAAAGTTGAAAAAATTGTACTCGAAGATGCTCGACTAAAGAAGAAACAACTCGCAGAAATGGTTGAAGTATCCTATACAACAATTTTTAAAATCCTACAGATCATCTCGGCATGTCTAAGGTCAGCGCAAGACGGGTGCCGAGAATGCTCACGCCGCCGCAAAAACAACAGCGCGTAGAGTGTTCGCGTGCATTTTTGGACGTCTGTAATGACGACAAGGATGGTGTATTGAGTCGAATTGTTACTGGAGACGAAACTTGGGTTCATCATTATGAACCTGAGTCCAAACAAGACTCCATGCAGTGGCATAAAAGGGGCACAGCACCTCCCAAGAAATTTAAAGTGTCACAATCAGCTGGGAAACTCATGGCAACGGTATTTTGGGACTCGGAAGGAATATTGTTGATTGATTATAAAGATAAAGGTGTTTCTATAACCGGAGAATATTACGCTTCAATATTAGAGCGACTAAAAGAAGCCAATAAAGAGAAAAGACGAGGAAAATTGACGACAGGTGTGCTGCTTTTGCACGACAACGCGCCCGTCCACAAGAGCCCCGTTGCGTTAGCTGCCCTGCATAAGGTGGGCTTCGAAATTGTGAATCACCCACCCTACAGCCCAGACCTGGCCCCGAGTGATTATTACCTGTTTCCGAAAATGAAAAAAGAGCTGCGGGGTAAAAAATTTACTGCCGATGATGAAGTCAAGGAGGCTGTTTCGGCGTATTTTGCAGATAAAGAGAAATCATTTTTTTATGAGGGTATAAATAAATTAATTGAAAGATGTGAAAAATGTATCCGTCTTGCAGGTGAATATATTGAAAAAGAAAAATAATTTGGTCTTTTTATTTCCACCCCTTATCCCCCATTCCGCGAATATAAAAACGCTCCCTCGTACTTCAGGAGTTGAAAAACAAATCAAGAAACTCTTAATTTAATTAAAGAAAAATGTAAAAAATAGAAAAAATTATAATAATTGTTCTAAATGTTGGCCATTCGCATTCAAACACGTGCTTCTAATTCCTGTCTCGTGTTAACCGGTGTCGGGTAAACCATTTTCTTGATATGTCCCCAAAGAAGAAAGTCCACAGGTGTCAGATCTAGAGATCTCCACTTTCACGGTTCTAACCGCCTTATCCACCTGCCTTCGAACATTAAGGTGAGTTCATGGGACACGTCATGGGCGCAATGGGTCGGAGTTCCATCCAATTGATACCAGCAGCTTCTTCTCAAGTTCAAAGGAATGTCAAGAAAATCCTCAACCACTGTCCGTAATAAATTCAGGTAACGCACTGACGTTAACACATAGTCATAAATGACAAAACACATTCAAACTAAATCTGGTCTGATAATTTCTTCCTCGGATCGCATGAAGTTTGACTGAAGCCAAGATATGGTTAAACAACCATTCGCGCGAAAAACATCAGCCTTGCAATCGGTAGCTCGCTGTACGTATGAAAAACCCCTTGAATTGCAAATTAGTATGCAGTCATATCGTGTATAAATATTCCACGATCGATGAGCTCGCTTTTTTACATGCATGCATATACCAATTGATGTGCATCGAATTTGCTACGTTTAGCAATAATATAAAAACATTTGACGGATAATTATTAATTCACAAGCATAAAACAACGAAGTGTGACTTTGACGTTAGGCTTTGACAATAAATAATAAATAAAAAAAGTGAGAACGCTTATTTTCCATGGCACCCTGATGAATAAATATCGATGAGTTGTGAGTGCATTTTTTCAAAAAACCCTAATGATCTCGTAAACTATCAATTTCAGGTATAGGACATGTCAGTGGCGTAGCCAGAGGGAGGGGCCCGGGCCCCCTCCGAAATTACACTGTATCCATAATTCGAATTTTATTGAAAAATATTAAAATAATTTTTTTTCGGTAGTCTAAATAGATTTGACGAAAACAAGCATCTACTGCAACACTGCACAGTGCACACACACAGAGTTGCCAGGTTGGGCGATTTATCGCAATTTGAGCGACTTCTAACACAAAATTGCGACAACTTTTTTGTAGTAATCGCAAGTCGCAAATTGAGCTATTTCAAATTGTTCAGGTTGCGTTTAATTTGATTAATTTTATTATTTACTTCGTTTTACTTTAGTTCTTCAACCCTTTTGGTCCCCTCCCAAACCAAAATTCTGGCTACGCCACTTGGACATGTGGAATGTAAAAGATGTAAAATGAGATGTCGAATGCGACTAAGTAGTAAAATATGGAGGGTGATCTTTGAAAAAATTAAATTATGGTTCTTCAAAATTTCGAAAAGTTAACGTGCCACAGTAAAATAACCACCCAATGTAAGCAGTCGTTCTCAGCGCTAGAATATACTCCAACATGTTGTTTAAGCATATTATGAATTATAAATTGATACCCGAAAAATCGAGTATTCTCTGATTTTTTGAATAAATGTTCGCTATAGCAATTTTTGTTAGAGAAAATTGAATAACTACAAAACGCCCGAATCAAATTGAAAAAACTAAATGTATTTATAAAGCCTAAAAATAGGTGAATTCAAATATGTAAAAATATGCAGGATGTTCTATTAAAAGTAACAAAGTAGATTATGACTTCTGGTATAACCGGAAGCGCTAGAAATTTAAATATATTTTAAATGAAGAGAACACAATCGATTATATACGATTCTGAATTTTCAAATTTATATTTTGGTCAGAACTCCATAAACTTCTAATGAACGGTCTCGCTGAGACACCCTGTATGTAGGTAAATAATATTAGTATAGTGTAGTGGATTTAAATCAAACGGTTTCTTTCAAATTTTGAATCTACCACATTTGTACATTTTTATTATTAGGATGAACGAGGTTCATTATTTATTGTCGAAAATTGGTGAGGTCTCAGCGACCAGTCATGAGGTAATACATATTCTTATAAAAATGAACTAGCATCGCGGAAAGGGGACTTGAAATGTATAAACGAAACGTCAGTACGGTTACAACGACTGTCCCACATCGTTAATTATCCTATCTCCTATTGTTTCAGATATGAGTTCGAAGAAGAAGCGTAAAATTGATACCGAAGAGAAATTACGTTCCAGTCTTAGTTGCCAATACGAACATGCACTGGTAACGCTTCTGGCCGTTGAACTCGCGTTTAATGACAGAATAGAGGACTACGTTATTTATAAAGATGTGCAGTCTGCTAAAATTTTTGGCGACATTGTTGTTGAATTGCAGCTTAAAGAAGAAATTAAATTGCATTTAGTTGATAAGATTCAAAAAAAATATTTAGAGCGTTTTGAAGAAATCAAAGTCAGCACGAATTTTGATGACAGCAACATACTATTCTACATTTTCTCAAACCAACAGGAGGAAGAGTTTTGTAAAAGTGCCGGATCATTTGTGCAGACTGAAATTGATAACATCTCTAAATTAGTTTTCCCCTTCTGTGATTGGTACCACAAATTGGATTTGGAAAATCCATCTAATCAAAATAAAGAATTTTGTAGTAGATTCCATCTCTTTTCAAATCAGCCTAATTTTGATGGAATTTGCGAAAACATTCAACGATTGTGTGGCACTAAAAGCGCAAATGAAATTATAGATTGTGTTATAGGTCATTTCGCAAGTGGTGGGGGCTTGCGCAAGTCCGACTTTAAAATGTTCTTAGAGCAGATAGAAATCTACACATCTTTGGAAGATTTTATTTTGCCACTATCACAGTTCACAGATCTCGTTAATGACGAACGTGTTCCCATTTGGAACAAGATTATTTTAGAGCATGATATTACTGTTGTCGATAACAGCGAACAGGTGGATATCGAGCACTGCGTTTATGCTTGTTTGGTACGCAAATTAAAAGATTTATTACTACCTGAGATTAACATCGATTGGAATGAGATAGTATGCGAGGTTCGCAATTTTGACAGTAATATGTTGCAGAAAATTGAAGATTATATTGCAAAAAGGAAGTCTATAGACCGCAATTCTTATCAGCATAAACTTAAATTGGTTAAATATCCAAGAACACTCTCGTCACTTATTAAGGAATTGTGGATATTAGGTGATGTACCACTCTTCCTGCAAATCGACTTGAAGTTCATTAATCTTGAAAAATACCAGGATTTTAAGAGAAATTATGTTATAATGAATAAATTGGATACGGAATTTGGAAAGAGTCAGCCGTCTAATTTGAAAATATGCAATCATTTGGGAGATATTCAAAACCCAGAATTACAAGAGAAGATTCTCGTGGATACATTTATATCTTTACAGGGTCGCAAACCTACGAATCTTAAAGTTTTATTGGGTGATGATTGGAAATTGATGGGGATGTTTAACTGTACAGATATATTAGAATTAATGAAAGAAAGAACCGTCAATTTAAAAAATGTTTCCTTAAGCGGTACTGATTTCCTAATTTTCCTGATCGCTGATGATAAATGTGGAAATTCAATGTCATACGTAGAAAATGATAAAAGCGGTAGCAATGTTAGAGTACATTGTAAACCCTCTGATTTTGAACGCTACGTTTCAGAATTTAAAAATAATCCGAGATATAATAGATATACAATTTATGGTTTGTCCCAAACGGATAAAGCATTGCAGATAGTCCTTGGCGATAAATCCATCTTAAGAACGGAAATTGTGGATCAATATGGAGATCCTTTATATTACGATGAAAATAGATCCATCCCAATAATTGGACCGATAATCAAACTTGAGAAACGTAATTTTGTCCACCGTTCGTTGAGGAGGGCCCAAATTTCTGAATCGTATTTATCATCAGAACACAACCCAATTTGTTTATTTTCTGGGGAAGAAATAACCTTGACTAAAGATTGTAGTCACATTGAATCAAATTTCGACAAACCTCTCTTCATCAAGATCAAAACGGAAACGGAACGGCAAGATTATTGGGATAAATTTTCGAAGGAGAACAGGCCTCTGCTTGATATTAATGTCAGAAATGGTAAATTAGAATTGTTAAGGTCTAGTCGTTGCAATAATTTGAGTTCTTATATTGAATACGAAGGTGAAAACCTTTCAGAAGAGCAGTTCTACAGAGATGTCCAGAATAACAATGGGGGAATCACAATCGTAGCTGGCGAACCAGGTATAGGAAAATCAACTTTGCTGAAATTGTTAGGTAATTTTTGCGAAATGCGGAATTACATCGTGTTCTTCGATTTGATAGACTCAGAAGCCTGTTTAGATCCGAGTAAGAAATTAAATCTCGACACAATCTGCAATAATTTTGAGAAAACGATGCCTAAAAAATGTAAACGATTTTTATCCGGTTTGCGAGAACAAAAGAAGATTGTGCTGATATTGGATTCTTTCGACGAAATTGTGGAAACGTGCGAGGAAGATGTGTTAAAATTTATAGATGATGTACTCAAAATGGAAGTTCAAGTAATAATAGCTAGTAGATTGAATTGTTGTGATTCGCTATTGAAAATGGATAACGTCCAAATCGTCAAAGTCGCTCCTTTGGATGCAAGCGATAAAGATTACCTCAATAAATGGAAGTTAGATACGACTGAGTTGAAAGATGTCCCAACAGCTTTTAAATTAAATCCATTGTATGTAAATCTCCTCAGGACACTCATTGAATCTGGCGAAATAAACATCGTAACTGATAAATATCGTTTATACGAAAGGTTTATTAAAATGATAATTGAACATCGCTTTCGAAGACTTTATCGCCGGATATATGAGTCTGACATGAACGAGATTATAGAACTATTACAAAAATTAGCTTTAGTAGCGGTAATCGGAAAGGAAAACGTTGAATCATTGTTAAGATGGTCCTACAACGAGAAAATCAACGACATAGCTAGATTTGGCATTGTTATTAATTTCGACGAGAAAGGGAATCCCGAATTCTACGATTCGTCTTACGTGAGTGTTCTTTGTACTCAGTGGATTATTACAAATCACAAAACGATATTCGAAGAGTTAGTTAAGGACGTTTATAAAAGAATTTTCAACGCAGGTAAACTACGAATATTCGATCTACTTTCTGAGAGGATACCTTTACACAAAGCAATTATCGAAGTAAATATATTGGAAGTCGATAAAAATTGCGATAAAAATTCTTTAGAAACTACAGACGCACTTGGGAGGAATGCCCTTAAGATAGCAGCGATCTGCTGTGGACGATCCGATAATTCTGAGGAATCGTTTAATATCTTGGAAAAAATTTTGCAATCTATGAAACGACATGGCTGCAATATCGATAAACGCGACGATATAGCTAACATGCACTGGACTAACTACACAGATTCTACCACTGAAGGAAAATTTAGATTATTACGAATAACTTCTATGTATGGAAATCAACAAACGGTGCTGTATTTACTCGGAAGTGGTATAGATATTAACGAAAGCAGTATTCATTTCGATAACGATACACCATTTTCTTTCGCTATACGAGTAAAGAATAAATATCTTCGTAGAGGTTTATTGCGGGATACAAGATTAAACGTGAATGCATCTGGTAAAAATGGCGAAACTCCCATTTTTGTAGCCGCAGCGATAGAAAACCTCAGCCTTGTTAGGTTGTTATTAAAAAAGAAAGCGGACGTCAATCTTCGAACTGTAAACGGTAGAGTTCCGCTTCACGCGTCAGCTGAAAATGGAAATTTAAATATCGCAAAACTGTTACTGAAGAATGGAGCAGATGTAAACGTGAAAGATTGCGCTGGCAAGACACCACTGGATATTGCCAAGGATAGAAAGGATTCCGATTTTATCAAATTAATCAGAGGTAAGGTAAAAGTTTTAATGAAGATGTGTAATGTTAAATATGAAACTGATGTAATTTTCAGGTGCTTCAAGTTATCTAACTCACAGTGATGAAGGAAGCAAACGCGACAATCTAGGTATGTCACCCTATGTATTAATTAGTAGATCTTAAGATTGTTGTCTTAACATTTTTGTCTGTGAAATATACTACATTAGGTTTATTAGGACCATCTTTTAAAATTAGTTTGAAATACACGGGGTGGTTCAGAAAATAGTTATATACTTACTTAGTTCTGAGCTTCTTCTACTGTTGAGTGCAGGGTTGATAGAGTTGAGTGCTGCATTTTTCACTACTAGATGTTTGTATGAAATGAGTATTGAATATAACCCCGCAATAGGCGATTGTTTATTAACTCGTCGAAAACAAATCTCAAATCCGTTTCATTTTATAATGGTAACGCGAAAGCCATCAATTTCATTGGCTCATCCCACATACGCAAAAGAAACGTATGACGCGAATGTCAAACTATAATAGATCTCATTCAAAATTCAAATCATATGTGGGATCGTAAGGTTTTTTTCCTAATTACTTGGACATTACTAAATAGAAAAATGGCAACCACTAGTGCATTCTAATTCGGTGGTTTTACCATTTTCGGTACCTCCCTCTTTTCCAGGAATGGTGTCTTCATTATATTAAACATTATATTTCATAAGGGGTGCGGAGGAGGGGCGATAAGAGTAACTTTGTTTTGAAGGAACGCTTATAACTCTGGTCCCATTGTTTACCTCTATTCCTTTCAGGTCATGACTTAATTCGTCCATTCTCTTTTGAAATATTTCCGCACTAGAGGCTAACCCAAAAAGTAATCGTGTCCATCTGTATCTACCAACTGTTGAGAATATCTTTGCCTTACCTAATTGCGGCAAAATTTAATCAATTATTGTAATACTACTGTCAGAATACTAAAATATTGCTTACCATTTAGTACGGCTTTTCTCTTTCACTATGATTCCCTCTTTTTCTAACTTCTCTAGCTTATGCTTTAATTCTTTTCTTAAACATGTTGGTATTCTTCTAGCTGTTTGGATTCAAGGTTTTACCTCTTCGTTTACTTCTAGTTCAACTTCACCTGCAAAATTTTCATAATACTTGAATCTTTTTGTAATGGTTTTGACTAGGAAATGTTATAATTTGTATTATTGCCTTGTGATGTTTTATTACTATTACCACAGGTTCTTCATTACAAGATCTAGCCGATTCCTCTAACTGCTTTTCCAATATCTCGACAATTATTTGAGATCTACCATGGCATTCAATAGTTTGGCTCTAAAGATCATTTAGTCACAATGGAATGAAATTGTTAAATTCACTTCTGCACGATCATCAGTGCCCATAAAGCGCCTCTTGGCTTTGCGATGAGTTTGGCAGTGTACCTTCTTTCCAACTTCATTTTTATTATTTGATTATTGTTATCTTCTTGATTGATGATAAGTGTAAGATTAAAAAAGAAATAGGATGAAAAAGTATAATCAATTAGGACATTTTTGTCTTCTATTAATCAAATACAAGGTAACCGCTCTTAACAATTAAGAAGAACTACTGCATTCATGCGAAAAGTTTGAAAGTAAAATGTGAACAATATTGGTAATAAATTTAATGTGAATTTCAAGCTAATTTTAAAAGGTGCTGATATATCACAGGAATTCTATCTTGCAGTTATTGTTAATTGATCACGAAAAGTATTTGCACGGTTAAAGTAATTTAGCAAGCACTATTAAGTATCGTGCCCTATCAAACGATATGGCATTAAGTCAATAACAATAATCCATGGTATTTTAGCACAGAATTATTGCAAAAGTATCATTCTAAATGTAATGGGACCGTCCCTTTTTTTATAATGTGTTAATAAATGTTATATTCTTAAAGATTGCTATAATCTGATGTAGGTAATGGCAAAAGTTATAATTTTAGTGTTACTGGAAGCGCACAAAAAAAATAAAACCGATTATTTCTAAATCGCGCGTTTACTGACGAGATAATGGTACTTCTTTCTATTGGCTCAAAGTTGTAAGTTCGTGCTTGAGATTGTGCCGATGCTTGTAATGACATTTGTAATGACATTTACGTCAAAATCGCGTGCTCAAGCATCGGCACAACCTCAAGCATAGACTATAAATATGTATGACCCGAGGTAATGTACAAGCATTGTTGGTATTACAGAGTTTTATAGTCTATTTTAAAGTCAAGAGACTAATTTCTCAACATACCCCAGGTCCAAATCACATGCACGAAAATCTTGAAAACAAATTGTACGCGGCAAAATTCAAATAATATTTGTATTTGTGATACGTATATTCATATATGTATATTAAGTATAGACCTCTGCTTAGCCTGGAGCTTATTTTCTGATATTAGATTTATAGACTCACTGTGAGAATTCTGAAGATGAAGGAATTTAAATATTAGAAAGTGTAAACGGAGGATAGATAAGATACATATCATTTATTTATTACAAAATATACAATCACAATACATTTATTGCAAACTTACAAGTTCTGCAAAAATTACATTCAAATATTTATTTCCAGAAATGCAAATGTAATAAAAATATTTATCATTAACTTATGAGCTGCTCATAGCTATTAGAAATAAATTCATATATCTCTACATTATGATGCTGATATCGAACTACAATCATAATCTTCATACGAGATTCTTCTTTTATAACATGGTTTATGTATTTTTGCTAAGTAGCAGTTAGATTTCCCAAGGCGTCAAATAATAGTAATTGTCTCACTTCAGATAGGTACTTTAAATGTTTTGTTTTTCGCAGCCGCTTCATTTTTTATTTGGGCCCAAACAAGCTCGATGGGATTCAGTTCGCAGTGGTAAGGAGGTAATGCTTTCAACCAATGAGAATTCACTGTCAAAGTGGTCTGTTCAGAAATTCGTTTCTCGACTTTAAAAATAGACTTTAATTTACTAAAAGTTGGTTGCGAATGCTGCGCGACGCATTTGTTTTGTCAATGCGAACATAACCACAGAAAGTTCACTTCTTTTTCTTTCTATACTTTGCAAAAGAGGATATACCTAATATATGTAGGGAATGACAGGTGTGTTCACAGTGACAATTATTAGAAAAAAATGTGCATGTAAAATATATTTATGTTGCGAATTCAAATTATATTTCTGCATTGTCATGAGAAGTTGAAGAGCCTGATGGTTCATATTCAGAATGATCACTTGAAATACTTAAAGATGAAGAAGTTTTTTCAAAACTTTGAGCGCCAACAGTCTTTAGAGGTGAAGTTGCGACTGATGATGTGGATTTAATAAATTCAACTCCTACACTTTTGTCTGTTGATGTAATTTCAGATATTTTCCCTTCAATAATTACTACGTGTACTTTCAAATAAAATTTGTTTTACATTTTTTAGTGTTTTACTTTCGTCAAGACTTCCTAAGGGATTAAATTTTCTCTTGCGAGCAGAATCTATTAACTGAAATGTTGTTGCAGTAGATGGACTATCGAAAACATATTTATGTGGAACAACATTTTCTTCTAATAACATTCTTTGGCCTATTGCTTTATAAAATTGCCCATTTCTTACATAAATATATAACACAATACATATTTGGAGGTTATATTTGTTTTTATTTGACATTTACGTAGCTAACAAAAGAATTATTACATTTCTGTTTAAGAAAACATTAATGTGTTTTTACTGTCTCTTTCCATATCATATTTTTAGCAAGCTTCTCTGTCAATTCACCATTGTCAGGTCATAAATGCAGTAAATTCAAAATTCGAACTGTGATATTTTTCTTGGCATATTTATTAATAATATAAAAAAAGGAAATACTTAGACACTATAATAATGAGTACACTTTAAGAAAACAATATAAAAGAAAAAAAAATCCGGGATGGCCCCATTGAATTTTGTATGTAGTTTTGTATATAACACTCCTACACAATTTTACAATAATTTTTTTCTAGGCATTAGTTTGAATATGTCCTCGGTTCCGCGAACAATAGGGTCACGCTCAGAATTTGGGATGACGTACCAATATGCAGTGATCGCGTTTCTCGCAGCCAAGCTGACAACAGATGACAACGTTGAAGATTATGTAATATATACCAACGAAGCATCTGCAGGGAAATTCGACGATGTAGTTGTTAGAGTACGTTTCAAAGATCCGAAAGTGTTACACGTAAATTTACTACAAATAAAACATAAAGAGAACAAAAAATTAAACATAAATGACGTTGGTAATGGAAGTTTAAATATAACGGACTACATTAATAGTTTTGATCAAATTATGGCTGATCCTTCTGCATCGTGCCGCCAAGGAATTCCCAATGAAAACATTAGGTTTGGTATTGTTACTAATACAAGTTTACTGCTACCTGTTAAATTGCGTGATCGGAATATGTTTGATTTAAATTTGGGGACATATTTCGAGGGAGGGGATACTGATAAAACACTGCTTCCATTTAAAGGGGAAGCTTGGAAATTTACATGTGAAAATTTAGAATTTTCAAGGTATCAAAGTTTCTGTCAAGGAGTTCATGTATATTTAAATCAACCAAACTTGGGGGATATCAAGAAAGATCTGCAAGTTATCTGCGAAGTTAACGGAAACGATATTATAACTTTTATGGAAAATTATTTCAGCGATTTCTTTCTGTGCAAGCAAGGTTTAAATAAGGAACAATTTGAAATCGAATTGTTAAAGATGAGATACAACGATTCAATTATACCTCCATCTCAACCTACTGCATTCGTCAACGATGAACTTGTTGATATTTGGAACAATATTACTTCAAAACAAGACATCACAATTGTTAACAATGACGAGGATGTACCAGCTGAAAGCTGTTTATTTAGTTGTTGGACGCAGAATGTAATCTCCTTATTAAATCTTCAAGTTAGCCGGAAAGATCTTATAGCTAGTAAAGTTCTCGATGAGGGTGTCATAGCGAAGTTCAAAATATATTCAAGCACTAAAAAACGCAGGTACTGGATAAAAATACCTTTTAACCTTTCATCCTTATTCGTCGAATTATGGAAATACGGTGATTTACCTTTTATCTTAAAAATTAAATTTCAATTGCACGATTTTAAAAAGTACATGCATTTGAAGAGGAAATACGTTATAGTTGAGGATTTCAACAAAAAAATTGAAGACACTGACGAAAGAAATCTACCAATAAAACTGTTTAGACATATTGGTAATGTTGATAATCTAGAATTGAGAAATAAGCTACTTCTAAATGTAAAAGTATCATTACAAGGACGAAAGCCCACCACTCTCAAAACCATAGTACAAGATAACATGGAGGTGATGAAGACGTTAACTTGCGCGAATATAATTAAACTGATGCAGAAGAGGACGCCGTACTTGAAGGAGTATTACTTGAATGGTGCTGATTATCTAGCATTTTTCATTGAGGATAATACTGCGATCTATGATGATGTTGGATTTAAAGAACCTCGTGAAATAGGGGATAATATCTGTATTTTTTGCAAAAGTGAACAAATCCAACATGTTATTAACGGGTTTGTAATGAATCGACGCTACCAAAATTACAAAGTTTATTGCTTAGGTCAAAATAAATTGGAAGCAATTCGTGGGAACTACTTAAATTTAAGAAATTGTTTCCAAGATCAATACGGAAGCCCTCTATATTATTCCGATCAAGATAAGTTTATTCCTGTAATTGGAGTCCCTATATTACCCGAAACGCATAATTATATTGACATATCTTTGACGAAAGCAACAGTGCTTCAGTCATATTTTGAATTCCAAGAGAAACAAGTTTGTCTGGTGCTAGGAGATTATGGTAAGATACGATATGAAAACGTAGACATTAACGCTCCTACAATAGTTTTGCCTGAAGGGAAGAGCAGTTTTATTAAAGTGGATGAAGGCAACCGACAAAAGTATTGGGATAAGTTATCGAATCTTGAGTATCCTTTACTTGAAGTGTATATCGAAAAAGATAAAATGGAAATACTAAGATACATGCGTTGTTACAATTTGAATAATTATATCGCATATGATGGAGAATTACTTACAGAAGAAGAGTATTTCGAAGAAATTGCAACTGGAGATAACCAAATATCTGTCCTTACAGGTGAGCCGGGAATTGGAAAGACCAGTTTACTTAAATCGCTTTGTAACTATTTTGATGAGCAAAATTATATTTTATTTTATGATATGAAAAATTGTCGAAAGCATCTCCGTCAAAACAAAGATTTCCTTATTAATCCAGTTAAATATATATTCGACTATTTTCACAGAAAAGATCCACAGCGGTTTCATCATTTTTACACAACAAAGAAATTAGTGTTGTTTTTAGATTCTTTTGACGAAACAGAATCAGATTGTGAAAAGGAAGTGCTCCAGTTGATTAAGGTTATTGCAAACAGTGGTATACAAATAGTAATTGCTTCGGGGTTGTCTGGGTGCAATATTTTAATGAGGGAGTTCAACGTTCAGTCTGTAAAACTAAAGCCTTTATGTGGTTATACAAGTGACGTGCGATGGATGATGAATTTAAATAAATGTCCTGTCGAATTTAAAGAAAATCCTTTATATCGGAAGTTCCTAAAATTAATTTATGAAAATTCAGAACAGCTTGCAGATTTTACCAAATATCAGTTGTATGAAAAATTGATAAGAATTAAAATGACTAATTATCTCGCTAAGGATATTACAACAGTTTCTGAGCGGGACTTGCAAAATGGGGTAGCAATTCTTCAACAAACCGCACTCAAGATCATGTGTGGCAAAGAAAAGATTGAGAAAAAGCTTAAACTTTTAAACCAAGATAGGAAAGAAACTGACGATACAAAATATGGCATAATTACCAGGTTCGATGCAGATGGATATCCGAAATTTTACCATTCTACGTTTATGGAATTTTTGGTTGCAAGTTGGCTTGCGAATGCGAAAGATAATCCATTGTTTCAGAATTTAGTTAAAGAGGTATACCAACAATTATGGCACGACCGCAAATTAGATGTGCTAAACATTCTTTCTGAACATCTTAAACCACATCAAGCTGTTCTCCAATCAGATATAACCAAAGTAGAAAAATTATACGATGAAGACCGAGACTGTTGGAATGTTGCTGATAGTTTGGGACGAACTGCTCTCCATTTAGCTACGATTCAATGCAAATATTCACCAAGCCAGTATGTATCTTATAAGATCTTAGATATAATCGTACAGTCGATGAGGAATCGTGGCTATAAAATGAATAAACGCGATAGCATAGCCAAATGGAACTGGTGTGATTACATTGATGCTGATACGTTTCAATCTTTACTAATTTATCGTTGTGTTGAAACTCTAAAGGCATATTTGGATTACACAAAAAAATATGGCGGATATAGTTTGTTTCCATTATTAAACTTCCCTGCAGCTTATCGAGCTGCTGTGCGGCTTCTATCCATCGAAATAATTCGCAATCTCCTATCTTTGCAAAATCGAGGAAATACAGAATTCGATTTATTTTATCACGTGTGCTCTCTTTCGAAGGATGACGATTCGATTCCCTTTTTGGAAGGAAATTTTGAAATCGAAGGGAATCTAACGCTCTTGCATATAGCTTGTATATATGGTAGTATATGTGTGGTACGACATCTTATTAAAAGAGAAGGTTATAATCTAAACGTCGCAGACAAGATTGGTTGCACACCTCTACATTATGGTATCATATTGAATGCTTCAAACTGTAATACTCACAAGAGAAAGGTCAATATGGATATTGTGAAGGTGTTATTACAAAACGCGAAACATGGAAATCGAAATCAACAAACACAAGTAGATATAAATGCCCAAAATTTGGATGGTAATACCCCTCTTCACCTCGCGGTGGAGATGGAAAACGATGAACTCACTAAATTATTATTGGAAAATGGAGCTGATTTAAATATTTTGAATAACAAAGGGGATAACCCTTTTGATATTGCTACGAGCAAAAATAACTTAAACATACTTAATATGTTATGGCCAAAGTTTAATTGCAGCGAAGACATGATAAATTATGAAACCACAAGCTTGGAGCAAGAACAAGAAGGGCAAACACCAGTTCAGCGTGCTATTTGCAATCGGTATATCGATAACATTATCGTTAAGCTTTTATTGCAACAAGTTGCAGACATTAACGCCACGGATTATAATGGTAAAACAGCTCTTCACTACGCTGCAGTATATGGATATGTTAAAATTGTAGTCTTATTGTTAAAGTTTGGTGCATGAATTTTGAAGACTACTTAAAGCAAACGTCGTTGCATTATGTAGTTGCAGCAAATCAGCTTTTTATTTTGGAATTATTGTTAAAACGCGGAGCAGATGTCAATACTGTAACTGTGTATGGGGAAACTCCTCTACATCGTGCTTTATTAGATGGGAATATCGATTTAGCTAAGGTATTACTTGAGTATGGCGCGGATCCTAATTTTTTGATGGTTGCACGAAGGGATATTATTGGACCCATGATTGTTCAATCACAAGGTACATCATTTATTCCAAGACGTTCGAGTTATATTAGAAAATTGGCAAAGCAAAATAGCAAAGATGACTTTATAACACGAAAGACAATATACCGTTCTGGTACATCATATGCTACCGCTGTGGAGAATTTTATGCCAGGTGAAACCTTTAGTAAAATTAGTACGGAAAACAGATTTAAATATGATAAAATGTACGTTCCCGCTCCTTCTCGTATTATAAAGATGGGAGCCCATATCTCACCTCCTAAACATAATTTAAGTGGTATAGAAAAAAATGTTTAGAAACTCCTCTTCATTATTGCATGAGGAAGAAAAATGTAGATCTTTGCAGATTACTCATAGATAAGGGGGCAAAAATTTATATTCAAGATAATGATAATCAGAAGACACGTCTTCATCTTTCTGTCGAGGAAAACAATTCTGTGCTTTTTAATTTATTGTTAAACGCATGGGAATTTAAACAACCTTCATTCCTTAAAGAGGAGCACGAAGAAATAGATTTTGATAAGGTTTCAGTGGATTTCGTCAATTTATTGATAGAAAATGAGTTAAATGTTAAATTTCAAGATAAACATAAACGTACATTCCTCCACTATGCTGCGCAGTTCCGAAATGTTTTCCTCATAAAACTGTTCCTTAGTTTAGGGGCAGATATTAATTCACAAGATGAGAATGGAAATACACCCCTTCATTGCGCTGTTAGAACGAAATACCATGGTTTCGTTTGTTTATTTTTGGACGGAAACAAACGCATTTGGGAGGCGGGTCAAACTATGTCTTGCTATTATATGAGAGGGTACGAAAATGAAAGTATTGTGAAGTTGTTAGTAGAAAACGGAGCAAAACTTGATATTCAGGATGAGTATCATAATACACCTATTCAATATGCTAATCAGAATGAAAATACTACTATATTGAACGTAGTACAAGCAGATAAAATCGCTGATCTCAGCAATAGTATCCTGAAAACTGATCCTTTTTGGAATATAGAAAAGCAATCCGTAGGTGTTATGAAATTATTACCAATCCGCTCGTATCCCTCCTTTGCATTAATTCCATCGCAAATGGGAACATATTTTAACACTAATGAGATTAGGTATAAAATACAGCAGTGGGCTGATGAAAGGTATAGGAGTATAACAAGAAAAAATTATAAAGTGATTGAACTATTATTCAAGCATAACGCAGATGTTAATATTAAAAATAACGATGGAAGAGTGGCTCTTCATTACGCTGCGATACACAAGAGTACAAGTCAAAGAGTACAGAAAAGAAATCCTCGAAAAAAACTCCTCTCCACTACGCTACTATCAATGTAGATACCTCCAGTTTAAATCGAAATAAATGTAAATATTTGCGATATAAACAAAAAATCCACTACGCTGCAGAAACCTTGAATGTAGATACCTCCAGTTTATTAATCGAAAAAGGAGCAGATGTCAATTTTCAAGATGATAAGCTTCACACCTCTTCATTATGCTGTAATGAAGAAAAGAGTACATATCAATTTAGATTCGGGAATTGATTTTCGAAGGTATACTTTTATTAGTAAACGTTTTGTTACCGGAGAGTTTCTAGAAGCGTATTCAGATACTACAGATAAAGACACACGACTATGCACAGCGTTGTAAAAGGAGTATTCATTATTTCTTTATAAAAATAGGTTTGTAAAGTTTTGTAATGTTTGTACTTTGTAAATTTGTAATTGCAATATTATTAGTTCGAATGTTCGTTTATAAATTTGAAAAATATACACTATACAATGTAAATGCATTTTAATAAAACATTAAATTTATTCTAGTACTAATTTAAAACTAACCATATTCCCTATTGATATTTATTCTATTGGTAAAGAAAAAGTGAATAGATCGATTACATTTTAATTATAGATTATCAGGCAGGAGCCGTTAAGACCTTTCATAGTAAGCTACAAAAATGTTGCTTCCAATTTCGAGGTAACCTTGAAAATATTTCAAAAACAAAATAGTATGCACACATAATGTTCATTAATCATTAAAAACAAAACGAAATTGTAATAAATGTTCAAAAATTAAGCTTTTTCCTCTTACTAATTCTTATTTGAAAATTGATTTCAACTCACTTCAACATTTCAGGAGTTATTGATGTAAAAGCTTACGCAATTCTTTCTCGCATATTTTCTTCAATCGTCGATGGCGTTCGGTGTATTAACTCTTTCATATATGTCCATAGGAAAAAAATGATATTGAATATAATATTAAGTTTGCTGATCTAGTTGGCCATCCTATTATACCTCTATTGATTTTTTCTGATTTTTTTTTTGCATAACGGTGAACTATATTTTTGTTGAGATTTTGAAGGAATACGATGCTTATTCTTTCTTGTGAGCCTCTACTCTAACAATTTGTATGATCATTTTGTAATATCATAACTGGTTTCTAGAGGGCGAATCAAATTTTTCCCTCTATTCTGGATCTTTCTCTGGTATATAATTATTATCCATCTAATAAACTATATTTACTATTTATCTATAACACTTTTTATTATTAGATACAGTGTGCCCACCTAGTACCTAGTCTAATATCTTGATTGATCTGGTTTTCTCAAGATGTACAAACCTGAAATAATGCCACTTATACAGGGTGTTCAATTTCCTCTGGACAGACAGCAATTTTGTTTTTTCAAATACAAACATATATTTTTATAATTTATTTTGAATCTACATGAAAAATAAAAGGGACGTTATGTCTGGTCTTCTTTTGTCAATTACATTATCGCAAATTTTACGGTTACGCTAATCAACAGAAAAGCTATTTTAGAACAAATGTTAGGCAATAATGGTTCTTCAAAATGCCATGTCAGAAACTGACCTACAGTATAAGGGGTGATCAGAAAATGTTGTCAAATTTGACGAAGCAAAATATGAAAAATCTCCGTTCATTAAAATGGAACACCCTGTATATTGTCGGCCAGTAAAACGCAGAATAAAATATTCTACAACTTTGGTATAGCATATATCTAACTTCAACATTTTAAGTAAAAGCGCAGTATTATAGTAAAAAGTGAGTAAATTTATGCCATTTTATTTACTTAATTAGTTTTAGTTCTTCTGATATTAAAGAATAACACTGAGAAAATCAGGATAATAAAACTATTTGTCATATGACTTTATTTGACAGCAGCTTACTAGATTTTTTTTAAATAAATAATAACCTCTTTGTGAATTTATGGGAAAAGAGTCTGAGCAGTATTTTATTTTTTTGTGATCAAACTAACAATTTTAAGACATAAAAAAGTTGCAGATTGAGTCTTTTTAAATCAATTTTTTAAATAGGAAAATATAGGCGTATTAAAAAGTTCTGATGCAAAATATTATAGGGCCCCTTGTGATTACATTTTAGAATAACAAAAACACTCAAAAACTGCTATTTTATTTTTATTTTTATCAGTTATCTGCCAAATTTATTAAATAAATTACTTAATTTTAAAAGACTGTAACCTGGGGGGGGGGGAGGGGGAGGGTGTTGAACAAAAAGTTATATGAAAGACCCCCTTAATTTTTGCTAAAGAATCATCCTTTGAAATCTTTCGTATCAGTTCAGAAACACCCTGTATAGTCAGTAAAAGAAACAACAAAATAACATGTTACTGTGTATTAAAATTAATGTCTTGTTCTAATAAAATGACATCTTCTAGTGTATTTTTTTTTAAATTTTAACTGATCGTAAGTTGGCAGATGAATAGATATAGAATTTGGCCTAGAATCTAGAAACACAAGATTTGCTTGTGTTCCTAATAAATATTATTGCCAGAGAAAAAGTGAACAGACAGATTGTTATAAAATTTTTCTCTTATTTAAAGTAAAATAAAATAATTCTTGTGCAATTAATTGTTGTGACAAATATACAGGTTTGGTCAATGCAATTTGTATGAAATTACAGAAAAAAAGTACTAATATTTTATTGGATAACATGTTATTTTTACTCATTCTACGATTCAGAACACCCTGAATGTATTCAATGGGGTTGGGATCTGGATACCATGCTGGGCACTTAATAAAGAAGTCATTGCCGAAACAGAAGCCTACTTTTTTGCGTTCGAAAAATCTTATTATTTGGATGGGTTAAAAAAGTTGGAACATCGTTCCATCAAGTGTGTAGGGCTACAAGGCGATAATGTTAAAAAATAATTATGTATACTAAATGTGAACCAATTGCCTTGTTTTCCTGAACAAGGGTATTTATCATGCCACCCTCGTACATACACTGCCGCTCACTGAAGTTCGGTCAGTTAGTAAAAAAAACATGGAAAAGTTACAGAAACAAACGAAGTGAAAAACAAAATGCAATTTTATTGTAAGTATAGGTAAAATATTACATATCGAACTGACAATGAATAAGGCAACAAGAACCTTAATGACATGCCGAAACCTGCCAGGTAAAACGTGGGGTCGCCACCCAAACGATTGTGATATCCTAGAGGTAATTCTGGACCTCGCACCCCATCACATAGTGATGGAGGGAGTGGCCCTTGCGGCATTGCACAGACCGAAGGGTGGTGACTCCGTAGCAGAGAACTTGGACATCTCACACGGGGCTTTCCACACTTCTAAGTTTACCGAACTTTCTGGCGAAGCTAAGTATGTAATAAGAGAGAATGAGCAGGAGAATCGTCCATCTACTCCTCAAAAGACAACACCATCAAATGGTATATGTATGATTCTAAAACCGACAAGGGAACAGGTGCTGGGGTGTTCTGGCTAAATTGAAATTCTGTATTCTTCTGAATAAGGCAACAAGAGCCTTAATGACATGCCGAAACTTGTCAGGTAAAACGTGGGGTCGCCACCCAAATGACTGTGATGCCCTAGAAGTAATTCTAGACCTCACACCTCAACACATAGTGGTGGAGGGAGTGGCCCTTGCGGTATTGCAACTGGAAGGGTGGTGACTCCGTAGCAGAGAACTTGGACATCAACGCGGAGCTCTCCACACTTCTAAGTTTACCGAATTTTCTGGCGAAGCTAAGTATGTAATAAGAGAGAATGAGCAGGAGAATCGTCCATCTAAAACCGACAAAGGAACAGGTGCTGGGGTGTTCTGGCTAAATTGAAATTCTGCATTCTTCTTCTATTGACTGCTTTTTTTGTGCAACATTAAACCATGAGGGAGGCTGGCCAACATTGCAATAATTTCATCTGGATCTCTCCGACTGTAGCATTTTTCCCTCTTGGAGTTGATGATTATCTTGCACAAGAGAAAGATAGAGAGATAGAGATTCCATTTCACTTTCTACTCTACATGGAAGGTGTTGATCAGAAAGCTTTCTTCTTAACACAAAACTTGGTAACGTTGATGAACCATCATATGCTCATAAACTCAGGAGATTAGGAGTTTATCTCCTGAGTTTCTGTCGAGTAATTGCTGGAGGTTTAGTGCAAAGTTCTGTAAATTTATTACACGATTACCTCGTTGGAAAAAAAAGCAACGCGTGGTGGTCGATATTCATGTGTACCTAATTTTGTATACACAAGTTCTGGCGTGCCACAGGGCTCGATACTTGGCCCATTACTGTTTTCTATCTATACTTCTGCAATGACTAACTGTTTTACTTTTGGCAAATGTCATTTTTATGCAGATGACACGCAGGTTTATTATTCTTTTCCAGTATCCCAGTTAGATACAGCATGTCAACGTTTAAATTCTGAGCTGTCTAAGCTTAGCGAATTTTCCAAATGTCATTCACATTATGTAATCGTAGATGAAACTATTAAAATACACTCATTTTTGGCAGAGGCAACTACTCTCTCTGTCTTTAGGTTTAGGCTTTAGGTTTAGAAAAATGGTTGAGTGGAAGAGCAGATGTCAACTTTTACTGGCGCATCTGAACTCCGCCATATTTCCTCTTATTATCAATTTTATTAATAGGTATAGAAATGCTGTTGATTTTTTGTTATATATACTGACTTCCAGAAAAATTGCAACACCTAGAAGTTGTCGAATGATTTTATTGAAATTTTCAGGAAACGTTTATTTTCATTAAACAAATTGATGATTAAAATTTGAATAAAATCTAGCCAGTAGTTTTTTTTTGCATGTTGTTTCCATAGCACATAGTAACTATAAATTTGAAGTATTAGACCATTTAGTAACTGTCAAGTTTGCAAATTGTTGTTTTTACGTCACAATTTCTGCGTCTTACGTCTTTCATTCTGCACTTGATAACAATGCCGAGAGTACGTCAACATCAACATTTTGTCCAATTAAGTGATTTTGAACGTGGCCGTATTATTGGTATGAGAGAGGCCGGATTTTCGCTAAGAGAAATTGCTCGTCGTGTAAATCGAAATGTTTCAACGGTATTGAGGTGTTGGTCCAAATGGTCCGAGGAAGGGGTTCAACATCGTCGCCGTGGATCTGGACGTCCTCGAAGGACTACAGATCGCGAAGAACGTCGCTTAAGACTTTTGGCCACAAAAGATAGATTTTCAACAACTCGATCAATTGCAAATGATTGGATGAGAGGTACAGGACTCAGAATGTCAATGTCAACTGTTTATCGCCGGATAAGATCTTATGGATTGCGTTCATATCGTCAATTTTTATGTCCTCCTCTTACACCACTTCACCGTCTATGCAGACTAGAGTGGAGCAACTTAAGGGTTAATTGGGCGCAGGAATGGCATCAAATTGTGTTTAGTGACGAGTCCCGATTTCGCTTGTGGGCCCACGATGGTCGTAGGAGAGTCAGACGGATGCGTGGAGAACGTAAAAATCCAACATTTTTTGTGGAACGCAACACAGCCCTCACTCAAGGAGTTATGATATGGGGTGCAATATGTTATGGTAGCAGATCACCCTTGGTCTTTATTGACGGCAACCTTAACGCACCTGGTTACATTGCTAATGTGCTACAACCAGTTGGGCTTCCATATCTTCAGGGGCTGCAAAATCCCATTTTCCAGCAGGATAATGCGCGCCCTCATACGGCAAGGGCTACAACACGGTTTTTGGAAGAATCTAACATTGTCGTCCTCCCATGGCCTGCTCGGTCGCCTGATTTGTCGCCCATTGAACATGTATGGGATATGATTGGTAGGCGAATAGGTAATTTACCGCACCCTCCAAATAATTTATACGATCTTCAACAACGGATTCAAGAAGCTTGGGACGATATACCACAAGCAGCTATAGATCACTTGATTAATAGCATGCCAAGGCGTCTAGATGAGTGCATTACAAATCGTGGCGAAGCAACTTATTATTGAAAAAACTTTTAAAGCTTTTATTCTTTTGTTTTTAAAACTTAATCATAACTTTGTTTCATAGAAATAGACGTTTTCTCAAAATTTCAATAAAATCGTTAAACAGCTTCTAGGTGTTGCAATTTTTCTGGAAGTCAGTATATATTGGAAATAAAGTCAGTATTATTATTATTATTATATTATTAAAGAATACAATTTTATAAAATAAATAGATACATTTGCTCTTTTTTTAGGCACTAGCTCGGCTATATCTGCGGTTCAACGAACGGGAGGAACCCAATCCCATAGAGGAATGATGTACCAATATGCAATTACCTCATATATTGCAGGCAAACTATCGAAAGATGATAACGTTGAAAATTACAATGTCTACTCTAACGAAGCTTCCGCTGGTAAATTCAACCTCTTTTTTAGGGTGGGTCTTAAAAATCCGAACGATAACTATGTCTCCTTGATACAAGTAAAAGACCAAGGAAACTCTAACAAGAATATTGATATCGGTGATTTAACAGATTACGTCGATAACTTCACTGATATCACAAGAAAATCGTCTTTAGAATGCCGCAAAGGTATCGCGGATAACAACATACGATTCAGTATTGTTACCAACGGAAGTGCATTGGGTTATAAAAGGAATTCTCAATATAATTTAATACCTTCTGAAAGCAATGGTATCAATAAAACTCTCCTTCCTTTTAAAGGCAACCCTTTGAAATTGATAACTGCAAAGTATCACAGCTTCTCTCATTTATTCCACATATTTGGGAATCAACCAAGTTACGAGGAAGTTAAAAAAGATATAGAAACCATCTGCGAGATTGATGATGCCAATGATGTTATAACCTATGTCAGGGATTATTATAATGTCGATGCTCTGTATCAGCAGGGTTTGAGTAAAGAGCAATTCGAAATTGAACTGTTAAGGATGCGTTTCGCCAAATCGATTATATCACTGTCTCAGCCTGCTGAACTTATCAACGAGGAACTTATTGATATCTGGAACAAGATTAGTTCAGACCAAGACATCACGATCGTCAGCAATGAGAAGGATCCAAACATTGAGACCTGCTTACTTAGTTGTTGGGCAGAGCATGTAGTATCTTTATTGGAACTTAATATAAATCGAAACAATTTGATTCATATGGGAAGCCTCGATGATAATATTAGGGAGAAATTCCAAGCATATACGAGCAGGAAGGGACGCAGATTTTGGTTAAAGATGCCGGAAAATTTTAAGTCTTTACTCATCGAATTATGGAAATATGGCGAGTTACCTCTTGTATTGAAATCCGATTCTAAACTAGATAAATATATGCATCTGAGGAGAAAATACGTCATAGTTGTACGAACTGAGGAGCTTAACCAGGATAATTTTGTTGGGGTGAATCTGTTCAGAAATCTCGGAGACGTTAATGATGGGAATTTGGAAGCCGTGCTTCAAAATGTAAGAGTATCGCTGCAAGGACGTAGGCCCATCACCCTCAAAACATTAATAGGAGACGATATTGAAGCTATAAAAACGTTTACCAGCGCGGATGTGATTGGGTTTATGAAGAAGAGGTTTCCTCAGGTGAAGAAATCTTATTTAAATCGTGCTGATCACATAGCCTTCTTAATCGAGGATGCCGATCGAGATGATGGGAGTTTTGAAGGAAATACTGAGATAGGTGGAAATATTAAGATCACTTGCAACAGTAACGATATTCTAAAGTATATTGAAACTTATAAAGATTATACAGTCTGTTGTTTACGACAAAATCACCAATTAGAAGTCGTTCAAGGTGATAAATCCGCTTTAAGGAATTGTTTCAACGATAAAAACGGGGATCCACTTTATTATTCAGATGAAGGTGAGTTGATGCCCGTAATTGGAGCTCCTATTTTGTTCGAGAGGAACGACTACATACAAAGATGTTTGAGAGCGATAATTCCATATCTTCAAGATCAAGAGCGACATGATTGTTTGGTGTCGGGAGATTATAATTCTATTGAAGATTTAAAATTCGTCGATATTAACGCCGGGGAAATAAACCTGCCCGGGAAGGAAAATAATATTAAAGTAAATGAATCAACTCTGCAGATGCATTGGAAAACGCTGATGACCTTCTATGCATCGCTCGAAGTAATTAGTAAAGAAAGCAAGATGAAATTGATCCGGTACAAGCACTGTAAACATTTGAGCAATTATATCAGGTATGAAAGGGGTAGTCTCAAAGAGGAGGAATTCTTCAAGGAAATTGTATCAGGAAGGGATAAAATAACTGTTATCACAGGGGAGCCAGGAATGGGAAAAACAAGTTTGCTTAAATCGTTTTCAATCTCAAATGATACAAAAAATTATATTTTATTTTACGATTTGAAAAATTTGCAAAAAGATCTATCAAAAAATAAAAATTTACTCGATGATCCAATAAAACATATATTTGAAAAATTTCACCGAAAGAATTTAGGGCAATTCGAAGCATTTCTTCGCTATTTTTATAAAAAAAAGAAGCTAGTATTGCTATTAGATTCCTTCGATGAAATAATATCAGCTTGTGAAGAAGCCGCCCTCAAATTGATAGGCACTATCGCTGATAGTGGTATTCAAATAATAATAGCTTCAAGATCGATTGGATGTGATGTTTTAATGAGGAATTTCAACGTCCGAATGGTTAAGATTGATTTTTTAAATCATGAGGATGTCGAGGAATTTTTAACGAAATTTAAGTTAAATAAAAATGAATTTACGAAAGTTCCAGTTGATTTAAAAACTAATCCTTTATTTTTAAATTTCCTACGATTGGTTGCCGAGGATCCTAAGCAATTAGAAGACATGAACAAATTTAAATTGTACGAAAAAGTTTTGTATATGAAGATTAGGAGTTATTTTGAGAGGAACAATAAAATATTTTGCGAGATGGACGTGCAGGATGTTTTAGAATTGTTTCAACGATACGCTTTAACAGTAATCTTTGGCGAAGAAGAAATCGCGAGGGAACTGAAATGGAGACGAGATGGGAAGCAAACTAACGATACCAAATTTGGTATCATTACCAGTTTCGATGATGATGGACGTCCTAATTTTTATCATCATACTTTTGTGGAATTTCTATCCGCGCAATGGCTTACGAATGCTGTACAAGACGAAATATTCAAGGATACAGTTAAGGGTATGTATCGAAGATTGTGGCAGGAGAATAAGATGGATGTCCTCGATATGATTTTCAAAAATAAAAATTGTAGAGCTGAGGACGACACCTTAGATCTCGATACCAGCGTTAATTCTCAAGACATCTATAAGAAGACGCCTTTACATTATGCTGTTGTGGAAGGAAAATTTGAGTTTTGCGATTTTTTATTAAAAAATGGAGGAGATGCTAATCTGCAAGATGAAAATGGGAAAACCCCCTCCATTTTGCCGTCGAGCAGAAAGATATTAAAATTATATGCTTACTATTGAAAAACGGAGCAAACGCGGATGTTAAAGATAAACAGGGGAGAACACCTCTGCATTATCTGGTGAACACCCATTACGTTTCAAGTATATGTTATGCAATAATTATGCAGTTATTACTGGAAAAGGACGCCCAAATTAATATTAAAGACAATAACGGAAGGACACCACTCCACGTTGCTTCGATGAATGGATACGTCAATATCTGTGGATTATTATTGGAGAAAGGAGCAGAGATTAATGCACGAGATAATCGAGAGAAAACTCCTCTTCACTACGCAGCAATCAACATCGATATTGATACGATTAAATTATTAATCGAGAAAGGAGCGATAATCAATGTTAAAGACGATGGGCTTGCTGCACCACTTCATTACGTTTTATCCAAACTTAATAAGATACCACCTTTTAAGCTGAAAAATCTGAGTGATATTTTGCGTTTATTCCTAAAGAATGAAGCTGACCTCAGCCTCCAATATATGAATTTCGAAAAGCTTCTTTATTGTGTTATACTTTCGGGAGATACCAGTAACATCCGGTTGTTGCTAGAAAGATATGAAGAGGATGGAATAGGAATTTCCACAGGAGATAGCAATAAAATCCTTAGGAGACTTGTAAGGGATGAAATTAATGTTCAAGATAAGAATAAATTAACACTTCTTCATTCTATTGTACGGTATGGTAACCTTGATATCATTCGATGTTTACTGGAGCTAGGAGCAGATCCTAATCTTCAAGATATTGGTGGGAGAACACCTCTCCATAACTCTACCCAACAAGATAATCCTGAATTAATAGAGTTATTGTTAAGAAATGGAGCTATTGTTAATATCCAAGATTATCATGGGGAAACGCCTCTCCATTATTCTGTGAAGAAAGAACGAATTGATGTCGTAAAACTACTATTGCTGAACGGTGCGAACCCTAATATTGAAGACATAAATAGGAGGACACCTCTATATTATCAAAGAAAAGGTGAAAATATGGATCTCGTCAGGTTGTTGATAACAAAAGGAGCTAATGTAAATTTTCAAGATGAAGATGAAGATGGTAGGTCGCCACTACATTATGCTGCGCTAAATAAGAATCTTGATTTTGGTCGGATGCTGCTGCAAGCGGAAGCTGACATCAATACTCAAGATTATCTTAAATGCACACCCCTTCATTACGCGATATTTTTAAATGATACAAATTTCGTCACATTCCTCGTGGAAAACACCACAAAATTGGATGTTAATATTCCAGATAATAATGGGGAAACCCCCCTCCATTATTCAGTGAAGAAAAATCGAACCGATTTCGTAGATTTATTATCGAGGAAGAGAGTTGAAGTTAGTGTAAATAATAAGTATGGAAGGACACTAGATGTTAATAGGAAAACGTTTTTTAAACGTTCCACGAGTGCAGCAGGGATAGATGTCGCCAAATTGCTGCGAATCGAAAATAAATCTCATTTTAATGCCCAAAATGAATGTAAAAGAACTTTGCTGCATTCTGCTACACAACAGGAGAACCTCCATTTTCCCCAAATGTTGCTACAAGAAACTGTTGTTCTTCAACTGAAAGATAAAGAAGTACTTCTTCATTTAGGCGCGTCTTCTAATAATCTCGTTTTCATAAAATTTTCAGATGTTAATATTCGGGATAAAAACAGCAGGACATCCCTGGATTATACGGTGAAAGCAAACAATATTGATTTGACGAAATTGATTTTGAAGAAAGGAGCCAATTTGGTTATTACAGATAAATCTAATCATACTCTCCAGGATTACGTTAAGGTTGGGAAGGATATTGATCTGCTTAGATTATTGACCAAAAATACAAAATATATTTGTGCTAAAAACAAAGATGGCACAACACCCTTGGATGTCGCTGCGATTGTTAAATTGCTGGTAGAAACAAAGGCGCATGTTAACCCACCTATTACCAATCTTCAGGATAATAATCTTTTAGTGCCTATTCATCATTTAGTAAATATAAGAAATTATAGTTTCGATAAATTATTATTGCAAAAAAATGTGCTTGATATAGATGGAAAGGCACCACTTCATTACGCTTTGGCACTGAAGAATACCTTCCTAATCAATTATTTATTGGAAAACGGGGCTGACGTTAATCTTTGTGATAGAAACATGATATCACCTATTTATTACGCTTTTTTCACCAAGACAGATCAAGAAGGACGAAGAACAATGGAAGATACTAGTTGGAAAGCAAAGGAATCGCGTAGCAGATATTATGATCTAATGGCCAGGATACTATTCAAGGAATTGCCGGTCGATACATCTGCAAACATTTATTTTATTAGGCTGCTATTGCAGTATCAAGTAGATGTTAATGTGAGAGACAAGCATGGAAGAACCCTTATTCATTATGCAGCCGTACAACAAAGTACTGATATCCTTAAATTGCTCCTAGATAAAGGAATAGACATTAATATTCCAGATATCAACAATAAATCACCTCTACATTATGCTGTAGAAAGCACCAGTACAAAATCGACTAAAATATTAATAAACAATGGAGCTGTTATTAATAATGCAGATTTATACCAGAAAACACCTCTTCATTACGCTGTTAGCAATGATGTACAAAATACTGAGGATGTTCATTTTCTTCGGCTTGCAAAAGATTTTAAGGAATTTCTTAAGAGAACCATGTGGAAATCCTTTATATTAATAAATTTGTTATTGGATAATGGAGCAGATATTAACCGACAAGACTGTGATCTAGCAACGCCTCTTCATTGTGCAGTTCTCTCCAAGAATATCGATATTGTGAAGAGGTTATTGGAAAATAATCCGAATGTTGATCTTAAAGATAAAAACGGTGAAACAGCTTTGCATTATGTTGTTAGAACGCAGGGGAAAACGAGGAGACCTATTCGTTATCCCCCGAAAGGGACATATATAAATATATTAAGGATGTTGTTAGACTGTGGTGCAAACGTTCATCTTCAGGATAATAATTTTAAAACGCCGTTGTATTATGCTATAAAAAGCAGAAACGTTGATTTCGTGGAATTATTCTTGAAGTATGGTGCGACTGATCTTTAACTGCTTAGTAATTCGTCTGGATAACATCCAGAGTTTTAAATGAGATTTAAGGTTAAACCTAACTGAATTGATATCAAATATTGACAATTTGTTATAGTCAAGTATTAGGCTCGTCCACTCCATTACAAGCATTTATTTTATTTTATAATTTTATCTCGTTTAAATTAATAAACTTATTAAATTTAACTTGTTTGTTTTTTATTTTAAATTTAACTCAATCTATAATCGATGAATTTCTATCTTTGCAATTTTATTTTTATTTTGAAAAAGGAGAATTTTTTCTCCAAATTTATGTTGCAGGTAAAATTGGCACACATTGTGAAATATCAGAAAATTTTATTACTCGCCTATTTTTAAAACTGAACAAGAAAAACACCAACTTACATAGTAATAAAAACCTGACTATTGTACTCCATACATGAGGCGCAGTGATCATCACTTTAAAATAAAACTTTGTAATTCTAATATTAATTGAATTAAATTAATTTCTACAAAAAAATAAATGTATTAAATTGATATGTACTTTGTAATCTAGCGGTACCACCGATGGTCATAGGTAATGGAAGAATCTAACCATATCTTCTCTCGTTATTGCTGCTTCATCTTTGACATTCGGAATTAATCTGTTATATTAAAATGATTATTACTAACACAGTTGTATTATTTTTAATTTTAATCTTGTTTAAGTGGAATTTGCGTCACGTGTTTGCTAACTAACAATCAATAGAAAAAGTTAATATTTATTTAGTTTCGCTCTTTTAATTGTTTCACAAATATCAAATATTAAAGATGTTGTGTTTTTCCTCGAGTCTAACTAGAATTACCGTTGCAATAATATTTTGGAAAGCATGTCTAGGAAAAGAGGATGAAGTTACGGAAAAAATATTTAAGTTGTTGGCTACTATAATGAACGTAGTATTAGAAGCATACATAAAAACAAAAGCCTTCTATTGTAAAAAAACAATTGGTACTATATATTATCGAATGGATTTTTTTTTCGATATTTGAACATGGTTTTGCTTAAATTTGGGCCACATTTTCTTAACCTTTTTAAAATATTCTTGCTTCCAACCCCTCTACAGTTCCAGGTATTTTAAATGTTGCTATATTTTTGTCGTCCTAACGTTGTTTCTGCTTCGAAGGTGCTATATTTACAAATCAAATATCAAATATTAAAGATGTTGTGTTTTTCCTCGAGTCTAACTAGAATTCTATGATCAATGATCTATGATCGTTGCAATAATATTTTTGAAAGCATATTTAGGAAAAGAGGATGAAGTTACGGAACAAATATTCGCGTTGTTCGCTACTATAATGAACGTACTATTAAAAGCATACATAAAAACAAAAGCCTTCTATCATAAAAAACAATTGGTGCCATATATTATCGAATCGAAATTTTCGAAATTTGAATCGATCTTATGTAATGTTTTTTTGCTTAAGTTTGGTATGGAAGTGTAGCTCCCTTTTTGTCGTCCTAACGTTGTTTCTGCTCCAAAGAGGTGCTATATACGGTTTTTGGCCATTATTTTGACACAAAATTAAACTATACGCACCTAATTGCGCGAGACAATAGATCAGGCTAATTTATCGTCAACCATCAAAAGCTGAGAACATATATTGGTTGTAGGGTTCTACGTTCTTCTTTAATTGTCCGATTACCTTTTGGTTGTGCGCAAAACTTTGATCACACTTGATTTTTGGATCTTATTTTGTTAGATTGATGGATGTTAGGTTCAAAACTGACGTTTCTTTTATCTGTACTGTACTGACACTTCGTAAAATCAGAAGAAGGTGCAAAACCAGCTCAAAATTTGCCTTCGGATGGTTTTCTTTTTGTTTGTACCTCCTCTCCTTGCGCCACCCCTACCCTCTCCTTTATCTGAAAGAAATTCAAATAACTTAAAAGAGCAGCAAAAAGATATCAATTTGCGGCACAAACTTTGGCCACAATTTCTTCTTTAATATTCCTTTGTGGGAAAGAGGGAAGGGGAAGGGGGTCAGCTTGTAATCGCCATCCCCCACCGTCCGCTTTTTCAGAGAGAAATTGAAATAACTTAAAAAAGAAGCAGCAAAAAGGTTTCAATTTGCGGCACAAACTTTGGCCACAACTTTCTCTTCAATATTCCTTTATGGGGGAGAGGGAAGGGGGAGAGGAAAGGGGGAGAGGGAAGGGGGAGATGGTCAGCTTGTAATCGCCATCCCTCACCCTCCGCTTTTTCAGAAAGAAATTGAAATAACTTAAAAAAGAAGCAGCAAAAAGGTTTCAATTTGCGGCACAAACTTTGACCACAACTTTCTCTTCAATATTCCTTTGTGGGAAAGAGGGAAGGGGAAGGGGTCAGCTTGTTTGTGCCACCGCTCACCCTCTGCTTTTTCAGAGAGAAATTGAAATAACTTAAAAAAGAAGCAGCAAAAAGGTTTCAATTTGCGGCACAAACTTTGGCCACAACTTTCTCTTCAATATTCCTTTATGGGGGAGAGGGAAGGGGGAGAGGAAAGGGGGAGAGGGAAGGGGAGATGGTCAGCTTGTAATCGCCATCCCTCACCCTCCGCTTTTTCAGAAAGAAATTGAAATAACTTAAAAAAGAAGCAGCAAAAAGGTTTCAATTTGCGGCACAAACTTTGACCACAACTTTCTCTTCAATATTCCTTTGTGGGAAAGAGGGAAGGGGAAGGGGTCAGCTTGTTTGTGCCACCGCTCACCCTCTGCTTTTTCAGAGAGAAATTGAAATAACTTAAAAAAGAAGCAGCAAAAAGGTTTCAATTTGCGGCACAAACTTTGGCCACAGTTTTTTCTCTTTAATATTTCTTTGTGGGGGGTGCCAGCTTCTTTGCGGTACAAAAGCAGTATAAAACTGTCAGTTTGTAGCAGTTAACGGCATAAATTTTGGCCAAAATGCATTCATTTTGTTGGGGTGTTGGCATGCTAGCGGCAATTCGAATAAGAAAGTCTATCTCGAAAACAAAAACACCAGAAACTTTCTGATTTGCAGAACCAACTGGGCCACAATTATTTTTGGCGTATTTTTCTCAAAGGTTGATTATCCAGATTTGAATAAAAAGAAAAGTTTTTTAAAAACCTGAGTATTGTACTCCATACAGGAGGCACAGTGACCATCACTTTAAAATAAAACTTTGTAATTCTAATATTAATTGAATTAAATTAATTTCTGCAAAAAATTAAATTTATTAAATTGATATGTACTTTGCGATGGAAGAATCTAATAATATCTTCTCTCTTCATCTTTGACATTCGGAAATACAAATTGATGATTGACATTGACACAAAAGAACTAATGTCTACAAAACTTCAATGTTTCTGTTGCTCAAAAGTAACAGAGGAGCATTTATTCTTAACGTGCTATGTTTGTAAAAAGCGATTTAAAAACACATGCGTGGATGTTTCATCAGCCGAAATTCATTGTCAGATAATAAGCTCTAAAAAATCAGTAATATGGACATGTTCGAGTTATGCTAAATTGGGAAATGATTTGATGATTTTTGACTTCCTTTAAGGCGGCTATAGTAGATTTACAGATTACAATCAGACCGTTACTTTACCTGAAACTCAATTAGAGGAGGTAGTGGCTGAAATAGCTGAGCGACAGAGGAGAAGGAATCATGTTATAATATTCAGCTTACCTGAACAAGCTCAGGAACTAACAGGTAGTCAAAGGAAGCAACAAAACAATCTATCAGTCCACTCAATTCTTGCAACATGCAATTACAACCAAGATGTAGAGCACTAACGACTTGGATGTTTTGGAAATAGCAAGATACACCCTATAAGTGTTGTATTTCCCAGGGAGGAAGATGATACCGCCATATTACGTCAGACTCAGAATTTGAGAGAATTCGAATTGGTTCATAGTTAGAAGCCAATTGAATCAGAGGATTGCTGATGCCAATTGCCAAAGATTGTTGTGAATTTAACCTCTAGTGCAACATGTACACCAATGAAGAGAGAACACTGTCAGTATATTATCAAAACGTAAGAGGTCTGAACATGGCTGAATGCCGGCGTTAATAGTCCTGAACTATTCACTGTATTTCGTTGTGATCGAAATTACGAAGTTTTGGGAAATGCAAGAGGAAGTGGTTTGCTTTTGGCAACTAGAAGTACTCTATGTGCGATTCTCATTGACTTTTCAAGATGGAATCCCAGGTATTGACATTGTAGGTTGTAAAGTTAAAAATGATAATGGTAACCTATACGTGGCTAACTTATATATAGATTTGTGGAGTTATAGGTTTATATGTACTATGCCGGACATTTTAAAACGAACGCCTTCACTCATTTCTTTTTAATGTGTCTATGTTAAACCAAAAGCGTGCTCAGCAGTCATGTGCAGTTAATGTTAGTGGAAAAATTACTATAAGCAATACACTCAAAATATATAAAACTTATCCTCGAGACATGCAAGCCTATTTTTAGTTATCTCGCTTTATGATAAGGTTATTATTTACACAGAGATAATTGCTGCCATGGGTATGTATGTGAAGATATAATATTGTAGTTAAGAATTATTGCCCTATTTTTTTCCTCAAGTAGATAGAGATTTTGTTTTCGTGAGTGAGGTTTATCCGTTGGAAGCTTTCGGTAAGTTTATAGATATTGCATAATCCAATTGTATACGACAGCGGATTTTCAATGCAAGCAAGAGCATTCAATTTATACAGCTCCTTCAGTTCGTTTTAGATGAAATACACGTACAATTATTTATCTTAAATTTTATCTTATTGATTCCCATATCCTACTACAAAATCTATATAAATATTTTTAATTGATTGTTTATCATTACATGAATTCAAACACTTTATTTTTCTTAACTTATTGTACTTAGTATCATGTCTATTGTGAGTGGAACGGTTAGCAATAAGAAACATACCTACATAAACAACATAGAAGCAAAAATAATTCCTATGCAAATCATATCATGCTACTTGACAATGTTCGATGCCCCAAACAAGGTTTTTCGGGGCCTCCGTGCTGTTTTACTCCTCTTAGCCATGTTGCACTCGACTAAAGAAGTCCATAATTGCTGCCATAAGAGTTCCCATATATACGTTCTGGACCCACGATTGGTCCCTCACTGCCACCACCAGCTAATATATTAGTCCTTTCATTACCTCTGCTTCCAGAGTGACCTGCGTCAAACCTGAGAGGCTGTAGTGCTCTAAGGGCAACCTGACTGCCAGAGAAGATTTCTACTGCTCCATTAACCTGCGGGCAATTTAATGTGGCTTCTGCGCAGGTCTCGATTACTACGGCTTGGAAGATGGATGCCGAGCTCCGTAAGATAAAAGCTTCATCTTCGGTTTTACCATTTCTCCAAATTACAATCCCCGTGCCGTTAGGCGTTTTAGAGGCGTCCATAAAGCAGCGAGATAACTCCCGTCTCGATTTGTGAACGAGAGTTTTTGCAGTCTCTGCATTGGAGACGTTTACATTGTATCTCCCACTGAAGACAGTGGTACTGCCTGCTCTATGTAGGTGAAGATGCTGGTATGATCTCCTGTTTTACCGGAGAAACCACTCCGACCACAGAACAAGCTGCAACGGAGGAAGCCCAAGGATTGCCTCCATCGCCGCAGTCGGCGTCGAGGACATGGCTCCAGTGATGCCTAAACAGGCATCATCCTCTGGATTTTACTGAGTGAATTAGCCGCATAGCCCAAACTAGCTTTGTGCCACCAGTCCAACGATGCATAAGTTATAGAAGGTACTACAACTTTCGTGTACAGCCAGTATACCATCATAGGTTTCAGCTCCCACGTTTTACCAAACACTCCTCTACAACCCCAAAAGGCCTTTGTGACTTTGTTTGTTACCCGTTCCAGGTGTGGTTTGTACGTCAATTTGGCGTCCAAAGCCAGCTCGAGGTATTTGACCTCAGACGATACGAGTATCTTTGAGCCGAAAATGGTTGGGCACTGATGTCTGGAAAGCTTGCCACGGTCGCCTTTATAGTGCAGAGGTTCTGTGACAGGTTCTACATGAACCGTTCTGTTTCTTATCTTGGCGTTGATCCACCTTGTCACCGTTGGCTTGATTCCACGTCTTTGCAGTTCCCTACTCATCGAGAGAAAGAACGCCCTGTCAATGTGTATCAAGGAAGGTGGCCAGCGCGACTTCTTTGTTGCTTAAGGCAATTTCTGCTAGCCGATACCCCAAACAAGGTTAGGGCTCATCTTACTCCTGATAAAGTCCGATCAGTGTAGGAATTTCTAATACATCTATGCTGCAGTGTTTCTATGAAGAACAATTTTGTCTCAAATCTCTTGATCTTCTCTTGATCTTATGAAGGTGATAATGACGGTCATCTTTTTGTAAAGTTCCCACTTCTTGGCACCACCTTTAGGCTGTAGTATAAAGCAAACTATTTGTTCTATGGGTCCTTCTCAGGTCGTTGGGAACCACTTTTGCCTTTCGCTATTGTTAGTCGCTTTGCAGACTGAAAGCTTTTAATTACTTTGTTTACTCTTAGAAGCTACTTGTTCTTCTAAGTCATAAGAATCGTCATTTGTCATTAGCAAGTAAACGCTATTAAACAAAAGTGCGAGGTCTACAGGACCCAACAATGCTCTCTGAAGGTTAAATAACGATTTTTTTAGGCCGTCATTCATTTCTAACAAACGCAAAAATGGAGGTTTCATCCATTCTCTCATCTTCATTGTGATATGGAACATAAGTCTATGTTAATGAAACAAACGTGCACTACTCATATTGAATTCAGGTAAAAGCCTCCAAACCATACAATAAGCTTTTCATCAGATTTATTGTTTCCGCTTTCAGGTTTTATTTGTCCAGTACTCACTGAAGATGACACTAAATCAGGACGTACAATCCGTTCGAGGTATGAATAGTTTAAATATCGAGACACTCTATTATCAACGGTATTATAACAATAAAATGCTTCAATTATGTTAAATGTTAAATCTTGTTGATTCTTCCCATTTACAGTTAGTACTAATGTATCATTAATTTACTTGAAATACATCTAGATACAAGCCGCAAGACAAGCGTTTCTGAATCTTAATTTGCTAAATGTCAGTGTTGCCAATTGTTTTGTCAAGATAACTGCCACTTGATTCTCGAGTTGAATATATTAAAATACTTACACGTTTCTCTTTTTCAATTTGTTCTTTCGCACAATACAACTTAATTTCATTATATATCAAACCTATCTCCCGTTTACCAGCCATAATTAATCTTGCATCTAGTTGATTACTTTCGTTGTAGAGTAAAACCCCTGTTAGCGACCACCTCTATAAAGTGACCACCTGTGTTAAACAACCGATTATTAATTCCCAGTATTTCTTTAGCGACCGCTCTGTTAAACGACCGCGGGCACCCATCCTTGCAATTTTTACTACTTATTAATGCTAAAAACTCCCTCTATTAAGGGCAGTAAAACTCGACCCGACAATTCTTAAGGAATAACTTATAGTTCTTCAGTTAACACATTGTTAAAGTCGAGAGAGAATAGATGTTTCCTATAATATCACCTTTTCTGTCTCAATTGTACAAGTACCTATGTAGTTTAACAGTAGGTATTTAAGATTATACTTATAATAAGTACCTTACGAAGCCTTTGTAGAGGCGAAACATTTGTAATACGTTCTGTTGAAGTGATATTTTGTGGAAATTTTAAATTTGTGTATTTTATTTAACATAATAATTGTAAAATGCAGACCGGCTGTTTTAATTTCTTTCTCTTAACGGACGACCCCTGTTTACCGACCAACATTTGATTCCCCGAGGGTGGTCGCTATTGAGAGGTTTTACTGTATATTGTAACGTTTACTGCTTCGCCTTGAACGACTTCCAAAATTGATTTGATCCGTATACATTATGCTATAGTAGATAAGATTATATCTTTTAAAAGGATTTCTTTAGCATCTTTAAAAGTAATTATCGATACATTAGAACAACAAGATTGTAACAAAAATTTGGCTTTTTTTTTGTTAAATGCATGTATTAAATCTCACAATTTATATGTTAAAGATTTTCATTAAAGCGACCAAAAATACTAGTATTAAAATTTATTTGTTCATATACAGGGTGTTTAAAAAAGATGCGGCTATATTAAAGGGGGTGATTGCCCAGGTCATTTTATACAAAAAAGTTCCTATAAACATAGGTCTGCAAACGCTTCGTTACCGATCTACAGCGTGTTGAAGTTTAATTAAAAAACACTAAAACACTAAAAATTAGATTTTTCCAAAACGGCTTGAGATATCATAATGAAATTTTACTAAAAAACGGTACGTCGTCCGATAAAAAGTTAAGAGAGTTTTTTTCTTCACAATTGAACAAAGAATAAAAACAAATTTTTATTTTTAGAGAAATCAGCGGCGTCCTATTTTTTTCTTGAAAAATAGCCTGTGACGTGCCAATACGCGCGCCACTGGTACGACTGAAACATCGTGTTGTATTGCAAAGTATGTGTCTACCACAGCTATTAACACGCCTAAAATTTCATTATGATATCTGAAGCCGTTTTGGAAAAATCTAATTTTTACTGTTTTTTTTTTAATTAAACTTCACACGCTGTAGATCGGTAACGAAGCGTTTGCGGACCTATGTTTATAGGAACTTTTTTGTATAAAATGACCTAGGCAATCACACCCTTTAATATTGCCGCATCTTTTTTGAACACCCTGTATATCAATTCTCACACAATTCTTCTTCAATTTTTGCGAACATAATTAGCCATAGATCCGTTATTTTTAGGCATAAATCTCAATGAATCGCTGGTTAAACGAACGCCCGGCTCAAAATCGGAAATTGGCATGACGTATCAATATGCAGTCACAGCGTTTCTTGCAGCGAAAATGTCAGCAGACGATAACGTCGAAGATTATATAATATATTCTAGCGAGCCCTCCGCTGGTAAATTCGACGATGTGATCGTTAGAGTGTGTCTCAAGAATCCCAATAACAGTTACCTCTGCCTCGTACAAGTCAAACATAAAGAAGGCAAGAAACTTAATATCAGTGATATCCATAAAGGAAAATCGGTCCAATACTTTTTAACACATTACATTAACAGTTTTAATGAAATTATGAGAGATTCCTACTTGGTCTGCCGTCAAGGTATTGCGAATGAAAATATAAGGTTTGCGATTGTCACTAATGAGACTATTCATGTACCTGTCTCCTTGCGTGGTAAAACCACGTTTCAGTTAAATTTGAAAGCTTATTCTGAGGAAACTAGTATTAATAAAACACTCCTTCCTTTCGAAGGTGAATCGACGAAATTATCTTGTGAACATGCTGAAGCCGCAGAGTATCAAAACTTTTTTCAAGGATGCCACTTATTTTTAAATCAACCGAACTGTGAATTGATTAAAAAATATATACAGGATATCTGTGAAATTGACAACGCTAATGATATTATAGTTTACGTGAATGACTATTTCAATGATGATTCTCTTCATAAGCAAGGTTTGAGTAAAGATCAATTTGAAACTGAACTGCTAAAGATTCGTTTCGCTAATTCGATTATACCACTAGCGCAGCCTGCTGAACTTATCAACGAGGAACTGATTGATATTTGGAACAAGATTACTTCAGACCACGACATCACGATCGTCTGCAATTCGAAGGATCCGAACATAGAGACCTGTTTACTAAGTTGTTGGTCGCAAAATGTAATTTCTTTATTAAATCTTGAAATTAATCGGAATAAGTTAATAAATAATCGATCCCTTGACGATAGTGTAATTGCAAAATTCGAAGAATATTCAAAACGAAAGGGGCGAAGATATTGGTTATCAATGCCGAGCAATTTCAAATCGTTGCTCATAGAATTATGGAAGTACGGCGAGTTGCCTCTCATCTTAAAAACCAACTCTAAATTGGATTCATTTACGAAGCAGATGCATCTCAGAAGGAAGTATGTTTTACTTGATGATTTTAGTAAACGAGCTGAAGAGATTGTTAGGACTAGTTCTGAAGTGAAACCGTTTAGTCACATTGCTAATATTGCTTCTATAGAATTACAAAATAATCTCCTACAAAACGTAAAAGTATCGTTACAGGGTCACAAGCCCACCACTTTGAAAACATTTCTGAGAGATGACATCGAATTGATGCAAAACTTCAGCACCGCCGATATAATTGGTTTCATGAGAAGGATAGTCCCGTATGTGAAGCAATATTACTTAAATGGTACCGATTATTTAGCGTTTTTAATTGAAAACGATAATATTAAAAATTGTGTCGGTTTTAAGGATCCTGGTGAAATAGGTAATAATATGGAGATTACCGGCAGCAAGAAAGAAATTGAAGACCACATTAAGATGATAACAGCTAATCAAGATTACGAAAATTATACAATTTGTTGCTTACGACAAAATAAGCAACTGGAACTGATTCAAGGTGATCTATCCGCTTTAAGAAATTGCTTCAACGATGAACATGGAAACCCCGTTTACTATTCAGACGAAGACAAGTTCATTCCTATAATTGGACTTCCTGTAACACTTGAGAAGCACGACTATATAAGTCGGTTCTTGCGAAAAGCCACGATAGCTCCTGCATATTTTGAACTGGATCAAAAACACATTTATTTGGTGTTGGGTGATGGTGATGATTCTGAGGATACACGATTTGTCGAAATCGATATTAATGCTGCCGAAATAGAACTGCCTGAAAACAAGAGCAATTTTATTAAGGTTAATGAAGGGAATCGACAAACGTACTGGAATAAGTTAGCAGCTCTGAATTATCCATTGCTTGAAATGGTCATCAAAGATGGTAAAATGGAATTATTACGATATAAGTTTTGCAAAAATTTGAGTGATTTTATTGTTTTTGAGGGCGAAAGAGTTTCAGAAGATGAAATCGTTAAAGACGTTAACACTGGATGTAAAGAAATGACAATCATTACAGGGGAACCTGGAATAGGGAAAACTAGCTTACTTAATTCGTTTTGTAATCTAAGTGATACACAAGATTATATTTTATTGTACGATTTGAGAAATTTTCAAATGGATCTACGTCAAAACAAAAAATTACTCAATGACCCACTAAGGTATATATTTCAAAATTTTCATAAAGGAATTGTTCACCAATTTCAAGATTTAATTCGCCTTTTACTCGAAAATAAAAAGTTGGTATTGGTGTTAGATTCGTTTGATGAAATCGTATCGGCTTGTGAAGGAGAAGTACTTGAGTTTATAAATATTCTTGCAAATAGTGATATTAGAATTTTAATAGCATCGAGGTTAAGTAGCTGTAATGTTTTGATGAGAAAATTCGATGTTCGCGTAGTAAATCTTGAGCCATTGAACGCAAATGACATCAGTAATTATTTAGCAAAATGGAAAATAAATGGAAGCAAGTTAGAGAAGTTTCCTATCAAGTTCACAGCAAATCCTTTGTATTTAGGTTTTCTACGATACATTGCTGACGATCCTGAACAGTTTTTAAATATTAGCAGATTTCAGTTGTATGAGAAAGTTGTGAATATGAAAGTTAGTCGCAATTTTGAAAGAAATAATAAGATATTTTCTCAGTCAGACGTAGAGCGGACTGTAGCATTACTTGAGCGATTTTCGTTAGAAGTAATATTTGGTAGAGAAAAGATTGAGGAGAGTTTCAGATGGAGGGAAGGTGGAAGGATAACCGACCATACAAAATATGGAATTATTACAAGTTTCGATGATGATGGTCATCCTACGTTTTACCATTTTACATTCGTGGAATTTCTGGTTGCACGTTGGCTCGTAAATGCAAAAGATATCCCAATGTATAAGGATTTGGCCCGAGATATGTATCAGCAGTTGTGGAAAGATAATAAAATAGATATCCTAAATATCCTATCTGAACATCTTGCACCACATCAAGCTGTACTTCAATCCGATATTCCTAAAGCGGAGAAATTGCAGGAAGAAGATCGAAATTGTTGGAAGATTGTTGACGATCTCGGTAGAACTGCTCTTCACTTAGCAGCGATTCGCTGTAAATATTCATCTAGACAATCTGTATCTTATAAAATCTTAGAAATAATCTTAAAATCCATCCATTGCAATAGTGTAGAGTTAGATAAGCGCGATACCATAATCGAGTGGGATTGGACTGATTACTTTGATTCCAATATGTTTCAATATTTACTGAATGATAGTTGTGTGAAAATTCTGAAGATGTATTTGAATTGCAAACGACGAAACGTGGACAATGTCGATGATGTCTTTGACATATTTCCGTTATCAAATTTTCATGTGGCCTATCGAGTTGTTATAAATAATTTTTGCATCGAGATGATTCGCGATCTGCTGTTTCTGCAAAATCGTAAAGATAACCAATTCAAGGAATTTCATCAAAACTGCTCTCTTGCAATTGTTACTTTTTCGAACTCGTGGTTTAATTTAGACATCGAAGGAAATCTAACACCACTTCAACTAGCCTGTATTTACGGTAGTGGACCAATGGTGCAATGCCTTATAGAAGAAGAGTGCGAAGTAGATGTCACCGATAACTTTGGTTGTACACCCTTGCAATATAGTAGCATCTTGAACGTTCTAGATTGCACGAGCTGTTATAGTGACAGTAAAAGTGATATTATAAAGAATTCAAATATGGGTATTATGAATTTACTTTTGCAAAACGGAGCTGATATTAATCGACCTGATGAATCTTGGGGCACACCATTGTATGTTGGTGTCAAAACTAAGAATCCGGATGTTGTTAGAAATCTATTGTATAATGAATGCCTTAATGGTGATAAAGCACAGGTCTTGCAAGATATTAGTGCTAAAAACATGGATGGTACTACACCTCTTCATCTTGCAGTAGAAATAGGACATCCGGAAATCACTGAATTATTATTGGTAAAAGGAGCTAACGCAAACGGTGTGAGTGAAAATGGAGAAAGTCCATTTGAGCTAGCAATTCGGAAACGCAATATAGACATTATCGATAAGTTGAAGCCATATGTTGAGAAAGATTTTCAAAATTCCTACAGTGGAAGAACATATCTCCATTATGCTGTAGAGGAAGAAAATACTTATGTTATCTCCTATCTGTTGGAACGTGGAGTAGACGTAAACGCTCAAAATATCTATGATGAAACCCCTTTACATTACTCAGTGAAAATGATGAATGCTGACATAACTAAAATGTTATTAGATCATGGAGCAGATGTGTCCGTTAAAAATATCTATGGAAAGACTCCATTCCATTATGCAGCGGAAGCTAACAGTATGGAGTTTTTTCAGTTATTATTACAGAAAAATTCAAACCCGCAACAAGCTATACATCTTGCGATAATTTCGCAGAATCTCGATCTTGTTAAACATTTAGTGGAAGGAAGAGATATTGGTATCAGCTATCGAAACATAGATATTGATAAACCTTTGAAAGAAAATTCTGTTGATATTGACATAGCCGACGACAATGGCTATACAGCTCTTCATCTCTCTTTAAGACACTATGAAAATATAGAGATTCCGAGGTATTTGATAGAAAAAGGAGCAAATATTAATAGCGCTGCCAACGATGGTTCAACACCTCTTCATATGTCTGTCACCAGTTATGAAAATGTGGATATCGCTAAGCTTTTAATAGACAAAGGTGCAGATATTAATATAGCAAATAACGATGGTGTTACACCTCTTTATCGATCTATCAAATTTAAAAATAAAGAGATTACTAAAATTTTGATAGAAAAAGGTGCATCTATTAACACAAGAGACAAAAATGGTTGTACATCTCTTCATTACTCTGTCAGATTTGAAGATATGGAGATCACGAAGTTTTTGATAGAAAAAGGTGCAGATATTAATATAGCTGCGAACTATGGTTATACACCTCTTTTTATATCTCTTGTTGTACAAAATTTAGAGATTACAAAACTTTTGATTGAAAACGGTGCAGATGTTAATGCAGTTGATGACAGTGGTCGTACACTTCTTCATATAGCTGTTAGTGAATGTCAACATATAGGGATCGCCATGTTGTTGATACAAAAAGGTGTAGATATCAATAAAGTTGACAATAATGGTCTTACACCGCTTCTTGAATGTATTGGTTATAAAGACTCAGAGATCACAAAACTTTTGATTGGACAAGGTGCAGATATTAATATAGTAGACAAAGATGGTTATACACCTCTGCATGCGTCTATCCTCTCTCAAGATATGGAAATTACAAAAATTTTGATAGAAAAAGGTGCAGATGTTAATAAAACTGACAGCTACGATCGTACGCCTCTTTATCTATCTATTGGTTCGCAAGGTTTAGATTTTCCAAAATTTTTGGTTGAAATAGGTGCCGATATTAATAAAGCTGACAATTGTGGTCGTACACCTCTTAATCGATCAATTCGCTTTCAAGATTTAAATATTGTGAAGCTTTTGGTTAGAAATGGTGCAGATATTAATGCAGCAGACGAAGATGATAATACACCTCTTAGTCTGTCTATCAGTTTTCGAGATGTAGAGATCACAAGGTTTTTGATAGAAAATGGTGCAGATACTGATATAACTGACAGCTATGGTCGTACGCCTCTTTATCTAGCTTTTAGCTTTCTAGATTTCGAGGATATAAAATTTTTGATTGAAAAAGGTGCAGATATTAATACCGCAGACAAAGATGGCACTACACCTCTTCATCTGGCCGTTAGCTATCAAAATATAGAGATTACAAGACTTTTGATTGAAAAAGGTGCAGATATTAATACCGGAGACAACGATGGCACTACACCTCTTCATGTGGCCGTCAGCTATCAAAATATAGAGATTACAAAGACTTTATTAGAAAAAGGCGCAGAAATTAACACACAAACGAACAATGGTCGTACACCTCTTTATCTATCAACTGGTTTTCAAAATTTAGAGCTCACAAAACTTTTAATTGAAAACGGAGCAGATATTAATAGAGTAGACAAAGATGGTGATACAGCTCTTCATCTCTCTGTTAGCGATTATCAAAATCTAGAGATGTCAAAGTTTTTGATAGAAAAAGGGGTAGATATTAATAAAACTGACAATAAGGGTCGTACACCTCTTAATCGATCTATTTGCTATGAAGATTTAATGATTATAAAACTTTTGATTGAAAATGCTGCTGATGTTAATACTGCAGACAAAGATGGTGATACTCCTCTTCATGTGGCCGTTAGCTTTCGAAATATTCAGATCACAAGGTTTTTAATAGAAAACGGCGCGGATGTTAATAAAAGTGACAATAAAGGTCGTACACCTCTTTGTCTATCTCTCAGCGATTATAAAGATCTAAAGATTGCTAAGTTTTTGATTGAAAAAGGCGCAGATGGTAATATAGCTGACAACGATGGTCGTACGGCTCTTCATCTATCTACTAACTGTAAAGATTTAGAGCTTGCAGATATTAGTAAAGATGACAACCATTCCAGTCCGGTGCAATAGAAAGTGTTGTGTGCTTTTGTAATCATTTAATTTAATATTTACTTATATTAGTATATATTATCCGTATATAATATAATTTCCAATCATTGAGAGTCCAGAACCAACAATTGTATTTTTGAATTATTTTATTATTGTTTTATTAAATCGTACCTGAAAAAAGTTTTTTTTTATATAGTAACCTGCCCTTTAAAAACTGTATTATTGCCCCGCCACAACGATAGTCGGCCGTCTAACCACTGCGGCTATCAACATGACTTAGCTTTGATTTTGTTACTTAAACACACAGCATCATAGAAGAATAAAAATTGAGAGAAATTGTTGGGGAATTCAGCAACAAGTTTTTATAAAACAATTGTAGCTTTGTAATTTTACTTGGCCAATATTTTTCACAAGTACATTCGTGCTTCGTCAGCGTTCAAATTATATATAAATATTTTTTTTATAATTCATCTACTTTAAACAGTAAATCCATTGTGCATTGTATCGGGAGGAATACCAGTTGAATAACAAGATTAGGTACAAGGAACCTCCTTTATTAAATGTTTAAATATTAAATTTATCCTCAAGATATACAAGCCCATTCTTAGTCACCTGGCATTAGGATAAGTTTATTATTGACATAAAGATATGCAAACAGAGGTACGTATATGTCAAAATATAACTGTAGTTAAGAATTATTGCGCTGATTTTTTCTCAAGTACATATAGATTTCGTTTTCGTGAGTGAAGTAGATTTCGTTTTCGTGAGTGAAGTTTATTAGTTGGAAGTTTTCGGTAAGTTTAGTTAGCATAAATAGCACTGGCTATACCGCGATTATAAAAAAGGTATTGGAGGTAGGTATTCGCCACCGTGTAAAGGCAACAATGCCCTGGTTTGCTGAAAATAAGATCCAACTGTTTGACTGTTCTGAACAGTCTCCGGATTTTTTACCCATAGAGCGAGCATCTATCGTATATTTTGAAAAGGAACCTGACCAAACAACATTGCGTATCGAAAGAAGTGCTACGTCAACGGATTTTCAAGGAGTACGATTTCCCTTGCATTATTTTCTAATTTTTTATTATTCATGCCAAAAAGTATTAAAGCTGTTATCAGGGCTAGTGATAGAGCCATAAACTGTTTTTTTTTGTAAAATACTGTATAGAATGCGTTTAGACAGTTGTTTTATTTCGAACGATTTTTTTTGAATTGTTTTAATAAAATCGAGATGGTGCCTAATTCTTTATTCATTAGATTACAATGTAAACAAAATCTGCGGGAACTCTTCTAAATAAATTAAGATGAAGTATTGCTTAGTATGCATTATAATACAGCAGTTTTTATCGAATTACCATTTTGCCTTCCTTCTTCTTTATAGAAATAATGATCTTCGCCAAACTGTAAACAGTTGACCTTCAAGTAGTACTAACTCTGCTAAAACTGCCGAAACTATCCTCAACAAAGCTGGATGACTCAAAGTATGGCTGTACATACGACTAAAACAACACTAAATGCCTTAGAGATGCTTGTGTGTAGTTTGTCTGGTCGTGCAGATTTCCAATCGCTGTTTTCAGTCTCCATTGTTTTTTTTGGTTTATGGCTTATTTTAGTTCTTGGATATGTACATTTATTTTGGGTATGCATTACGGGAACAGACCATAACTCACTTAAGTATTGTCGGATATAGCATTAGCAGTCGGGTTTGATGTTATTATTATAATGAAAGGATGGAAGGTTCCCAAATTAAATTCACCGGGCCGGAGCCAGGTCTGGGTATCACAAAGAGTGCAGTACGTGGTGCAATTAATGAGTGGATTATAAACCAACCAAACGGATGATGGAACGGCCATCACAACGACTAGCTGCTGACCTACTTGCATTAAACAGGACTCAGCTTAGGGCAGTGACATGTCTATTAACAAGACACGGCTGTCTAAGAGGTCATCTGCACAAGATGGGGATCTATAAAGATGAACCCATATGCAGACTCTGCAATGAGGAGGAGGAAACTGCCTTTCATATCATCTTCGAATGCGTGGCACTAACTCAACGTAGGGTTACTTTGCAAAGCGCATTCGATCTACCAGTGGAGAAAGATTTACCAAATAGGCTTCTGAACCTGATCGAGGGAACTAACCTGTTTGAGTAAAATGGAATCAAGGCAGGAATAACACAATAGGTCCAGTGGGCCGCAGTGTTAGGGATAATTAGAGACTGCCCTGTCTTGATAGTAATCAAATCAATAATAAAAGGTTTCGGTAGGATTAATAGTTGATGATACAATATATCAATCTGTTCTAATTTTACACTAATGCCTATAAAATCTCTCATTATTTTGGTAATGTGATTATTTAATGATTCATCATTTGTTATATCTTATGTTTACGCAAACATCAAAATTCAATATGCTTACTTTTTTGTAAATTAATCTATTCTGTATTAAAATGCTATCCTCGAGATATGTAAGCCTTGTTTACCGCGCTTTATGATAAGCTTGCTTGATACAGCTTGATTCCATATGTAAAGATATGCAAACAAAGGTACATATATATGCAGATATAATTGTAGTTAAGAATTACTGCGATATTTATTTCTCAAATAGATACGATTTCGTTCTCGTGAGTGAAGTTTATCAGACGGAAGCTTTCGGTAAGTTGAGTTAGATAGCTATTATGATCATTTACTATTTTAGACTTAGTAAATATTGAATAATTGAATTGCGAACTTTTCATGCAAGCAAGAAAATGTGCATTTATGGTAAAGATTGCATTTACCATACCCAATCTAGTTGATTTGAAATGAAATACATGTACAGGGTGTCTCTCTAGTGTATCCAAGTACCATATCACCCCTTGTAGATAACAATTATACGTAGGTTACTTGAATTTATATGGCACATGTTCTAAAATTACTTTCACTTATACAGGGTGTTCCGTTTTTACTGAACAAAATACAACTTTGTTATTTTAATTACAATGGTATAATTTTTTTCAATGCGATCGATTCTACGCATTATTTGCAAATATTTTGTATTAGGGTTCCCTATACCTAAATTCAACTGTTTCGAAGATATTTACAATTTTCCGTAATATTTTCCTATTGCACCATCTTAAAGAAAAATTAATATTATAAAGCCCTTTGAAGCGTAACAAATGTTATATCGGGAAACCAAACAATATTTAAAGAAACGAACTTATAATCACCAATACACTGTTACACATAACGTCACCGCTGAAACTCTCCCTCATTTGGCAACTCTTACCGAAATATTTTATTTTCATAGCTAACTAGGAGAAAAAATAACATATATGAGTATACTTTTCTTAAACAATAAGATTACTACGGGTTTTTTATAATTTAGATTAAAACTCGACGTGAATCTAAATTCGTTTTAAATAATATAATTTTCTGAAGAAGTCGTAGAATTGTGATGAAATATTAAAAATAAAGATTTTTATTATTAAAGGACCGAAAAACCTGTAGAAATTTTAGTGTTTAACAAAAAACGGCCAAATAACAACATCAATAGTATACTTTTCGTAGTTGGAACCAATAATTTCTAATAACTCAAAAACTAATAAAGATAGGTATATGAGACCTTAATACGAATCGACGTAGAATTTGTTGCTGAATCAAGTGCTGCAATAAGAACTACTATGTGCCATTTAAAGACATCTGAATTGGTTGCTAATTTCTGCACAGCCTATACAAATTTTGTTGAAAGTTACGACAGTTCTCAGTGTCTATGACCCTTTACTTTCCTTTGCAGAAGTTTGGTACCTTTCGCTTCAAAGGGCTTAACAATGTTAATCTTTCTTTAAGATGGTGTAATAAGAAATTATTAAGGAAAATCGTTAATATCTTCGAAACAATGGAGTTTAGGTATAGCAAACTCTAATAGAAAACATTTGAAAATAATGCGTAGAATCGATTGCATTGAAAAAAATTATACCATTGGATTTAAAATAACAAAGTTGTATTTTGTTCAGTGAAAATGGAACACCCTGTATAAGTGAAAGTAATTTTGGAATATGTGCCATATCCCTTCAAGTAACCTCCTTGTAATTGTTTTTCAGAAAAACTATTTACAAGGGGAGATATGGTACTGTACACCCTGTACAGTAGGAGAAAAAGTTTTCTGCCAGTGTATGTAAGGATGACGCCCATTTCACACAAAGCACTTTCTTGTCTGATGTTAGTGTACCTACATAGACTCTACGTGACACAGGCATTGTTTGTATGCACACTAGGGCAATAACGTTCTCGTGGGTTTGAGTAAAGAACCTTCTTCTTTTCCAAACTGGAAGGATACTTTTTCTACAACTGTACAATTATTCATCATATACTATGTTATGTCATTAATTCGCGCTTATCAATCGGTTTTAATAAGCCGAGGCTCATCTTAGATTTCCTTATCTTACTGTAAAATCTATTTACATCATTTTAATTCATTGTTTACCATTATGTTAAAATTAAAGTTCACGTTTTTAATTTATACTACAATATGTGTTACATAAAATGTACGTTCTCTTTTAACTCATTAAATTAGCAGGTCATCTAGGTTTAAAACAAAATCAAAATGCGATTTATTCAAATAAAATTTAATTTGCCCTGTAAATATTTGTTTAAAACAACAGACAAAAAAGCCAAATTTGACACAAGCTCTTCACAGATTTGTGTTGAAGGCTTTGCTTTTCTTCCAATGTTTCTTTTTTCCTCTCTCTATGTAGAAGATATTCTTATTGTATTATATTTCCTGGCATAAAGATTACGCAGAGATCACATTCGTCCGTTTTGGCTTTAAAGCATTAGAAAAAGTTCTTGTACTAAATGAATTTATGTTTTGAGTTTTACAACAGTCGTCCATAGAAAAGTAATATAGTTGAATTTTAAAATTTTACATGGGTTTTATATATTTCTTTGTTGACGCGAATCTGTAACTCAACACCAATATAATTATCGAAAAAGTTCCCTAAAGACAAATTGTCTTTCGTGTATGCCAATTGTAATTTAGATTTCATGATTATTACAGCTGCTTTTTGTGTAAAAACATTTTGATAGGTTTTCCTCTTGAAAGTGTTTATTCCAATTGTAAAACCCGCTTGATTCCAATACCAAACAGCAACCCTAATTTTCTCATCTCGTCTCTTCAAACAGATACATTAAACACTGTTCTTCCTTCTTTCCTAACATCTTTGACGTCCCTCTTACTAGCTGTAACTTACACTATACGTAGATTCGTCCACGTTCAAGCTTTTGTTTGACTTTGGAAGGTCTCCTTTTTCTCCTACTTTCTTAAATTGGTTTGCATAGCTGTGCTCTTAGAAGCATTACCCTCTTCTTCGCTTTAATTATAAATCAAGGTCATCCATCCTTCAGTAGAGTTTTCATATTCTTGGTATCATCTCTAAGCCCTGGCATTTATTGGTGGCCCCTTCTCAAGTCGTTTAAAACCATTTTTGCCTTTCACTGTTATTAGTTGCTTTTGCAGCTCTTCATCACTGCGTTTACTTACAGAAGCTTCCTGTTCTCCTAATTAATCTCTTTCATCTCCGTCTAAATGAAATTGATCTTCATTTAAGAAAAAAGGTTATTTCTTGCGACTTGTAGTGTCTTCAATAGTGTCTTGCTAATAAGTACTAGTGTTCAGCCATATTGTGGTTATCAAGCTAAAATATTGATATGTTATTACTAGGCAACTATAATTTTAAATTACTTTCCAAGAAGTTCAAAATCTGGTAAAAAATAGTTACGCAAGGGATACTCTAGGATCCTGTAGACCCCATGTGCACTTTAGTTAATTGTAGGTTTGATACAATAATATTAACTTAAATTCACAGAAGAAGGCGCCACGATATATATCACTACTTGAAAGTAAACACTATTGAACAAATGTGTGAGATCTACAGGACCCTACGATGTCCTCTGAACGTTAAATAACGAGATCTGAATAATAAATACCGATGAACTGATGTTTTAGGCGGTCGTTCGCTTATCTAAAAATCGCAAAAATGGAGGTTCCGTCTATTCTCTCATCTGTATTATGATATGGAACATAAGCCTATGTGAATGAAACAAACGTGCAGTACTCATATCGAACTAAGGTAAAAGCCTCCAAACTATACAATAAGCTTTATACCGAATTTATTGTTTCTGCATTCAGGTTTTATTTGTGCAGTACTCACTGAAGATGACACTAAATCAGGACACACAATCCTTTCGAGGTATGAACTATTTAAATATCAAGACAGTCTGTTATGAATAAAATGTTAAATCGTGTTAACTCTTACCGTTATTTTTAGACATAACTCTCAATAAGTCGCTGGTTAAACGAACACCCGGATCAAAATCGGAAATTGGCATGACGTATCAATATGCAGTCACAGCGTTTCTTGCAGCGAAAATGTCAGCAGACGATAACGTCGAAGATTATATAATATATTCTAGCGAGCCCTCCGCTGGTAAATTCGACGATGTGATCGTTAGAGTGTGTCTCAAGAATCCCAATAACAGTTACCTCTGCCTCGTACAAGTCAAACATAAAGAAGGCAAGAAACTTAATATCAGTGATATCCATAAAGGAAAATCAGTCCAATACTTTTTAACACATTACATTAACAGTTTGAATGAAATTATGAGAGATTCCTCCTTGGTCTGCCGCCAAGGCATTGCCAATGAAAATATAAGGTTTGGTATTGTCACTAATGAGACTATTCAAGTACCTGTCTTCTTGCATGGTCGAACCACATTTCAGTTAAACTTGAAAGCTTCTTCTGAGAAAAGTAGTATTGATAAAACACTCCTTCCTTTTGAAGGTGAATCTACGAAATTATCTTGTGAACATCCCGAAGCCGCAGCGCATCAAAGCTTTTTTCAAGGATGCCACTTATTTTTAAATCAACCGAACTGTGAACTCATCAAAAAATATATACAGACTATTTGTAAAATTGACAACGCCAATGATATTATAGCTTACGTGAATGATTATTTCAATGATGATTATCTTCATAAGCAAGGTTTGAGTAAAGATCAATTTGAAATTGAACTGCTAAAGATTCGTTTCGCCAATTCGATTATACCACTATCGCAGCCTACTGAGCTTATCAACGAGGAATTGATTGATATTTGGAACAAGATTACTTCAGACCAAGACATCACGATCGTGAGCAATGAGAAGGATCCGACCATTGAGACCTGTTTACTAAGTTGTTGGTCGCAAAATGTAATTTCTTTATTAAATCTTGAAATTAATCGGAATAAGTTAATAAATAATCGATCCCTTGACGATAGTGTAATTGCAAAATTCGAAGAATATTCAAAACGAAAGGGGCGAAGATATTGGTTATCAATGCCGAGTAATTTCAAATCGTTGCTCATAGAATTATGGAAATATGGTGAGTTCCCTCTCATCTTAAAAACCAACTCTAAATTGGATCCATTTACGCAGCAGATGCATCTCAGAAGGAAGTATGTTATACTTGATGATTTTAGTAAACGAGCTGAAGAGATTGTTAGGACTAGTTCTGAAGTGAAACCGTTTAGTCACATTGCTAATATTGCTTCTATAGAATTCCGAAATAATCTCCTACAAAACGTAAAAGTATCGTTACAGGGTCACAAGCCCACCACTTTGAAAACATTTCTGAGAGATGACATCGAATTGATGCAAAACTTCAACACCGCCGATGTAATTGGTTTCATGAGAAGGATAGTCCCGTATGTGAAGCCATATTACTTAAATGGTACCGATTACTTAGCATTCTTAATTGAAGATGACACCAGTCAAAATTGTATTGGTTTTAAGAGTTCTGGAGTAACAGGAGATAATATGGAGATTACCGGCAGCAAGAAAGAAATTGAAGACCACATTATGATGATGACAGCTAATCAAGACTATAAAAATTATACAATTTGTTGCTTACGTCAGAATAGACAATTGGAGCTGATTCAAGGTGATATATCCGCTTTAAGAAATTGCTTCAATGATGAGCAAGGAAACCCCGTCTACTATTCAGACGAAGACAAGTTCATTCCTGTAATTGGACTTCCTGTAACACTTGAAAGGCACGACTATATAAGTCGGTGCTTAAGAAAAGCTACAATAGCTCCTTTATATTTTGAATTAGATCAAAAACACATTTGTTTGGTGTTGGGTAATGATAATTCTAAGTATACACGATTTGTCGAAGTAGATATTAATTCTGCTGAAATAGAACTGCCTGAGAAAAAGAGCAATTTTATTAAGGTTAATGAAAGGAATCGAGAAATTTACTGGAACAACTTAGCAGCTCGCAAGTATCCATTGCTTGAAATGGCTATCAAAGACAACAAAATGGAATTAATACGATATAAGCATTGTAAAGATTTGAGTAATTTTATTACTTACGAAGGTGAAACAGTTTCACAAGAGGAACTTTTTAAATATGTTAATATTGGATGCAAGAAAATAACAGTCATTACAGGAGAACCCGGAATTGGAAAAAGTAGCCTGCTTCATTCGTTTTGCAATTTAAGTGATACTCAAGATTATATTTTGTTGTACGATTTGAGAAATTTTCAAATAGATCTTCGTCAAAACACAAAATTACTCAATGATCCAGTAAATTATATATTTCGAAAATTTCATAAAGGAGCTCCTCAGCAATTCCAAAGTTTTCTTCATTTTTTACTGGAAAATAAGAAGTTGGTATTTGTACTTGATTCTTTTGATGAACTAGTATCAGCTTGTGAAGGAGAAGTACTTGAGTTTATAAATATTCTTGCAAATAGTGATGTTAGAATTATAATAGCTTCAAGGGTGAGTGGCTGTAATGTTTTGATGAGAAGATTTAATGTTAACATTGTAAATCTTGAGCCTTTGAATGAAGATGATATCAGTAATTATTTAATGAAATGGAAAATCAATGCAAACAAATTACTGAAGTTTCCTATAAAGTTCACAGCAAATCCTTTGTATTTAGGTTTCCTACGATACATTGCTGACGATCCTGAGCAGTTTTTAAATATTAGCAGATTTCAGTTGTATGAGAAAGTTGTGAATATGAAAGTTAGTCGCAATTTTGAAAGAAATAATAAGATATTTTCTCAGTCGGATGTGGAGCGGACTGTAGCATTACTTGAGCGATTTTCGTTAGAAGTAATATTTGGTAGAGAAAAGATTGAGGAGAGTTTCAGATGGAGGGAAGGTGGAAGGATAACCGACCATACAAAATATGGAATTATTACAAGTTTCGATGATGATGGGCATCCTACGTTTTACCACTTTACGTTCGTGGAATTTCTGGTTGCGCGTTGGCTTGTAAATGCAAAAGATATCCCAATGTATAAGGATTTAGCCCGAGATATGTATCAGCAGTTGTGGAAAGATAATAAAATAGATATCCTAAATATCCTATCTGAACATCTTGCACCACATCAAGCTGTACTTCAATCCGATATTCCTAAAGCGGAGAAGTTGCAGGAAGAAGATCGAAATTGTTGGAAGATTGTTGACGATCTCGGTAGAACTGCTCTTCACTTAGCAGCGATTCGCTGTAAATATTCATCTAGACAATCTGTATCTTATAAAATCTTAGAAATAATCTTACAATCCATCCATTGCAATAGTGCAGAGTTAGATAAGCGCGATACCATAATCGAGTGGGATTGGACTGATTACTTTGATTCCGATATGTTTCAATATTTACTGAATGATAGTTTTATGAAAATTCTGAAGGTGTATTTGAATTGCAAGCGTCGAAACGTGAATAATGTCGATGGTGGCTTTGACATATTTCCGTTATCAAATTTTCATGTGGCCTATCGAATTGTTATAAATAATTTTTGCATCGAGATGATTCGCGATCTGCTGTTTCTGCAAAATCGTAAAGATAACAAATTCATGGAATTTCATCAAAATTGCTCCCTCGCAACTGTTACTCCTTCGAACTCGTGGTTTAATTTAGACATCGAAGGAAATCTAACACCATTACAAGTAGCCTGCATTTATGGTAGCGAACCAATGGTGCAATGCCTTATAGAGGAAGGGTGCGAAATAGATGCCACCGATAACTTTGATTGGACACCCTTGCAATATAGTAGCATTTTGAACGTTCTAGATTGTACGAGCTGTGATAGTGACAGTAGAAGTGATAGTATGAAGAATTCAGATATGGGTATTATAAATTTACTTTTGCAAAACGGAGCGGACATTAATAAAGCTGACAATGACGGTCGGACACCTCTTTTTCGATCTATTTATGTCCAAAATTTAGAGATTACAAAACTTTTGATTGAAAATGGTGCAGATATTAATATACGGGATAAAGATGGTTTTACACCACTTTATGAGTCTATCCGTTTTCCAGATATAGAGATTATAAAGTTTTTGATAGAGAACGGTGCAGATATTAATAAAGCTGACAATTACGCTCGTACACCTCTTTTTGAATCTATTTGTGTTCAAAATTTAGAGAAAATAAAACTTTTGATTGAAAAGGGGGCAGATATCAATATAAGGGATAAAGATGGTTCTACACCTCTTCATCAGTCTATTCGTTTTCTAGATATAGAGATTCCAAAGTTTTTGATAGAAAACGGTGCAGATATTAATAAAGCTGACGATGACGCTCGTACACCTCTTTTTGAATCTATTTGTGTTCAAAATTTAGAGAAAATAAAACTTTTGATTGAAAAAGGTGCAGATATTAATACAAGAGACAAAGATGGTTCTACACCTCTTTATGTGTCTATTCGTTTTCCAGATATCGAGATTACAAAGTTTTTGATAGAAAACGGTGCAGATATTAATAAAGCTGACAATTATGGTCTTACACCTCTTTTTGAATCTATTCGTGTTCAAAATTTAGAGAGTTTAAAATTTTTGATAGAAAACGGTGCAGATATTAATAAAGCTGACAATGACGCTCGTACACCTCTTTTTCGATCTATTTGGGTCCAAAATTTAGAGATTATAAAACTTTTAATTGAAACGGGTGCAGATATTAATATAAGGGATAAATATGGTTCTACACCTCTTTGTGAGTCTATCTGTTTTCCAGATATAGAGATTATAAAGTTTTTGATAGACAACGGTGCAGATATTAATAAAGCTGACAATTATGGTAATACATCTCTTTTTCGATCTATTTCTGTCCAAAATTTAGAGAAACTAAAACTTTTAATTGAAAAGGATGCAGATATTAATATAAGGGACAAAGATGGTTCTACACCTCTTCACCAGTCTATTCGTTTTCTAGATATAGAGATTACAAAGTGTTTGATAGAAAACGGTGCAGATATTAATAAAGCTGACAATGACGGTCGTACACCTCTTTCTCAATCGATTTGTTGTCTAAATTTAGAGAGTTTAAAATTTTTGATAGAGAAGGGTGCAGATATTAATAGAACGGACGAAGATGGTTCTACACCTCTTTATGTGTCTATCCATTTTCCAGATATAGTGATTACAAAGTTTTTGATAGAAAACGGTGCAGATATTAATAAAGTTGACAATGACGGTCGAACACCTCTTTTTCGATCTATTTGTTTTCAAAATTTAGAGAAAATAAAACTGTTGATTGAAAAGGGTGCAGATATTAATATAAGGGATAATAATGGTTCTACACCTCTTTGTGAGTCTATCTGTTTTCCAGATATAGAGATTACAAAGTTTTTGATAGAAAACGGTGCAGATATTAATAAAGCTGACAACAATGGTCATACACCTCTATATCTGTCTCTGAACCATTTTAGAAAGTTAGAAATTGCTAAATTGTTAATAGAGAGCGGTGCAGATATTAATAGCGCCTCTGTATATGAATAACTAATAATTTTCAAGATTCAGAGCTGACAACAATGGTGATGCGTCTGTTTGCTCTGTAACGATTCCAATCCGGAAGAGTAGAAAGTGCTGTATGCTTTTGTAAATAATTACTTTGGTATATTATATTATTATATTAGAGTCCATCTACAGTGTCAGATATAACGATTGGGCTGTTGAGTAATTCAAAAAAATGTATTTGTTTCTGAGTAAAATAAATTATATTAAAATAATTAAAAAAGCGTTTTATTTATAAAAATCAACAAAAAATATACGATGGAGCGTTTTTATATTCGCGGAATGAGCGGGTTGTAGGGGGTGATTAAGCGCATTGGGGGCGTGGCCTGTGCAGCGACTCATAATTAGTATAAATACGAAGGTTCATTGTTATTAGACAGTTAGTCTTTGAGCTATCGTCAACCAAGTAACATAATCAGGAGTGAAAAGTGAAATATGGAAAAAAACCCATGCAGGGCCCAAACGGTGTCACTTACGACTCCAGCGACAAAGCTGAAATCTTGGCCGAGCACCTTCAATCTATTCATGAATCCACCACGGAGGACGATTCTGACGATGAATTCGAAGACCAGGTAGAATCAAACTGTGAGACTCTCCTTGGACTACAGGGAGAAGATCTCCCACCTGCCAACATTGACGAGGTCGAGAGAGTCATTAAAGCTCTCAACCCGGGCAAAGCCCCCGGATACGATCGCATTACTAACACCGCGTTGAAGAAGCTACCCGCCAACACCTTGATCGATCTCGTCTCAGTAATAAATGCGGTCCTCAAACTAGGCCACTTTCCCCTGGTCTGGAAGTATAGTATCGTGGTCTCCATCCCCAAACCAGGCAAAGATCCATTATTTTCACAGAGCTATCGCCCCATCTCGCTCATTTCCTGCCTGGCGAAGGTGGTGGAAGCAATCGTCCTTGCCAGATTGAAGGAGGAGTTGCTCGTCAATAACATAATCCAGGACGAACAATTTGGATTCCGGGAAGGCCATTCCACCGAATTTCAGCTGCTTCGGTTAACGGAAGCTATTCGCGATACTTTGGAGAGAAAGGAGACCCTTGGCGCTGTCTTTTTAGACATCGCGAGGGCTTTCGACACCGTATGGCACAGGGGCCTACTTTATAAACTTATCACCAACGGCGTCAACCCCTGCATCACAAGGATTATTTCCTCCTATCTTAAAGATAGAACTTTTTCCGCCCGGCATGGTTCCCACCTCTCCTCAAAACGACCTATCGCTGCTGGTGTGCCGCAGGGCTCGCTTCTGGCCCCGGTTCTGTTCATAATATATATGTCAGATATTCCCAAGGCGGAGGCCGTCCATCTGGCAATTTACGCTGACGACACCGCCCTATACACGGTGTCGACTGACGAGAGCCTTCTCAGATACAGACTTCAACACCATCTTGACGAGATTCTCTCTTGGGCCTCCAAGTGGAGGCTGAAGATCAATAAGTCCAAGTGCGTCGCTGTCCGGTTTACGAAGAGACTTCGTCTTCCGCCGGACAATATCATTGTCGATGACTTCAGACTCCCTTGGAGCCCCTCTGTTCTGTATCTGGGAATGAGGCTCGACTCACGTCTGACATTCAATTTACATGTTAACCAGACGATCGAGAAATTCAGCGCGGCCAGAAGTTATGTATACCCCCTGTTATGTGCGAGAAGCAGCCTGTCGCTTAGAATTAAGCTCTTAATCTATTACTCTTTTTTACGGCCAATCATCACCTACGGGGCGTTGCCGTGGTCGAGTGTGGCTAGGTCTCACTTAAAAAAACTGGAGACTTTACAGAATAGGGTTCTCAGACTCATCACTGGGGCGCCTTGGTTCATTAGAAACCAGCAACTCCGCGATGACCTTGGAGTGCAATCGCTAAAAAGTTTCGTGACAGGCCTGGCAACCAAGACGCTCCAAAGGGTTGAGAGATCTGGGAACCCGCTCATTAGTCAACTTGCTAACCTCGACCCTGATAGGCCGCCACCTAAAGTGATGATTCGAAGAATTCTAGCGATCGACGAGTAACTCGAAATAATTTCATTTACTTATTTATTACTCACCAACAATAAAACTCAGCCACCAGACAGCGAAGATTTCTTTTAAAAAATTTTTCATTCTCTGTCCTAAAAAGGACACTCAAAGATGAATAAAGGGCTCGGGAACCACAGTTCGGCCCTAGCCACAAGAAGGAAGACCGCAGCAGTTAGACAGTTAGTCTTTGAGCTATCGTCAACCAAGTAACATAATCAGGAGTGAAAAGTGAAATATGGAAAAAATCGATTATCGTCCCGTTATAAAGTTCCTTACCAGGCAAGGAAAATCAGGCGCGACCATAACGAATGAGATGTCATTGGTTTACGGCGACTCTTGTCTGTATCATAATACAGATGAGGGAATAGACGAAACCTCCATTTTTGCGATTGTTAGATAAGCGAACGACCGTCTAAAACATCAGTTCATCGGTATTTATTATTCAGATCTCGTTATTTAACGTTCAGATGACATCGTAGGGTCCTGTAGATCTCACACATTTGTTCAATAGTGTTCACTTTCAAATAGTGATATATATCGTGGCGCCCTCTTCTGTGAATTTAAGTTAATATTATTGTATCAAACCTACAATAAACTAAGGTGCACATGGGGTCTACAGGATCCTAAAGTATCCCCTGCGTAACTATTTTCTATCAGATTTTGAACTTTTTGGAAAGTAATTTAAAATTATAGTTGCCTAGTAATAACATATCAATATTTTAGGTTAATAACCATAATATCGCTGAACAGTAGTATTTATTAGCAAGACACTATTGAAGACACTAGAAGTCGCAACAAATTACCTTTTTTTTAAATGAAGATCAATTTCATTTCGACGGAGATGAAAGAGATTAATTAGGAGAACAGGAAGCTTCTGTAAGTAAACGCAGTGATGAAGAGCTGCAAAAGCAACTAATAACAGTGAAAGGCAGAAATGGTTTGAAACGACTTGAGAAGGGGCCACCAATAAACACCAGGGCTTAAAGATGATACCAAGAATATGAAAGCTCTACTGAAGGATGGATGACCTTGATTTATAATTAAAGCGAAGAAGAGGGTAATGCTTCTAAGAGCACAGCTATGCAAACCAATTTAAGAAAGTAGGAGAAAATGGGAGACCTTATTACAAAGTCAAACAAAAGCTTGAACGTGGACGAATCTACGTATAGTGTAAGTTACAGTTAGTAAGAGGGACGTCAAAGATGCTAGGAAAGAAGGAAGAACAGTGTTTAATGTATGTGTTTGAAGAGACGAGATGAGAAAATTAGGGTTGCTGTTTGGTATTGGAATCAAGCGGGTTTTACAATTGGAATAAACACTTTCAAGAGGAAAACCTATCAAAATGTTTTTACACAAAAAGCAGCTGTAATAATCATGAAATCTAAATTACAATTGGCATACCCGAAAGCCAATTTGTCTTTAGGGAACCTTTTCGATAATTAAGTTGTGTTGAGTTACAGATTCGCGTCAACAAAGAAATATATACGAGGGAGCGTTTCTATATTCGCGGAATGAGCGGGTTGTAGGGGGGTGATTAGGCGCATTGGGGGCGTGGCCTGTGCAGCGACTCATAATTAGTATAGATACGAAGTTTTATTGTTATTAAACAGTTAGTCTTTGAGCTATCGTCAACCAAGTAACATAATCAGGAGTGAAAAGTGAAATATGGAAAAAATCGAATATCGTGCCGTTATAAAATTCCTTACCAGGCAAGGAAAAGCAGGCGCGACCATAACGAATGAGATGTCATTGGTTTACGGCGACACTTGTCCAGGAAAAACCATGGTGTACAAGTAGCATAGTTTATTGAAACAAGGAAGGGAATCCCTTGAAAACGACCCGAGGCCGGGCAGGAGTATTGAGATGACTCGAAGATGCTCGACTAAAGAAGAAACAACTCGCAGAAATGGTTGAAGTATCCGATACAACAATTTTTAAAATCCTACACGATCATCTCGGCATGTCTAAGGTCAGCGCAAGATGGGTGCCGAGAATGCTCACGCCGCCGCAAAAACAACAGCGCGTAGAGTGTTCGCGTGCATTTTTGGACCTCTGTAATGACGACAAGGATGGTGTATTGAGTCGAATTGTTACTGGAGACGAAACTTGGGTTCATCATTATGAACCTGAGTCCAAACAAGACTCCATGCAGTGGCATAAGAAGGGCACAGCACCTCCCAAGAAATTTAAAGTGTCACAATCAGCTGGGAAACTCATGGCAACGGTGTTTTGGGACTCGGAAGGAATATTGTTGATTGATTATAAAGATAAAGGTGTTTCTATAACCGGAGAATATTACGCTTCAATATTAGAGCGACTAAAAGAAGCCATTAAAGAAAAAAGACGAGGAAAATTGACGAAAGGTGTGCTGCTTTTGCACGACAACGCGCCCGTCCACAAGAGCCGCGTTGCGTTAGCTGCCCTGCATAAGGTGGGCTTCGAAATTGTGAATCACCCACCCTACAGCCCAGACCTGGCCCCGAGTGATTATTACCAGTTTCCGAAAATGAAAAAAGAGCTGCGGGGTAAAAAATTTACTGCCGACGATGAAGTCAAGGAGGCAGTTTCGGCGTATTTTGCAGATAAAGAGAAATCATTTTTTTATGAGGGTATAAATAAATTAATTGAAAGATGTGAAAAATATATCCGTCTTGCAGATGAATATATTGAAAAAGAAAAATAATTTGGTTTTTTTATTTCCACCCCTTATCCCCCATTCCGCGAATATAAAAACGCTCCCTCGTAACTTTACGCAGTTGACACCGGGCATTTTCTTGTAATAAATCTTGTTCATCAGCTCTTGCTTTATTTATGTTTTTGAGTAGTTAAAAGTTCCTTATTAAAATGTGTGTTTTTTGGTGAGTTGATTAATACTACAAAAATTTAAGCGATAATTGTTACCGGCTTATTCGATCTCCCGAATCTGGTTTTTATTGCAGAAAAATACGCTAACTTTTTTTCTGATAGAAAAATACATTCCTTTCATTTTATGTGTACATTAGAAAATATACCATTTATCACGAATATACAGACACACTGAATTCAGATATATATTGGTTAATTTTGATTATTGGTATCCCACTACATTCCTATTGTTTCTGTTGGTGCATAGTTCCGTTGCCTTCTGAAACCTAAAGCAATCATTAAAAGAATCCTCCTCTTCCAACGCATTATCTCTTCTGGATTCAGAGAGGATTATTCAGGAGATAGCTGATCGGGATAGACGTAAAACAAATATTATTATTTTTGGCTGTAATTAATCCAATTGCGGTACTAATAACGAGCAGATAGGATTGGATACTGGTTTCGTTAACGACATGTGTTCGTCTCTTTAGGTTTCTGATCCTAACCTAAAAATTTCTCGTCTAGGCAAATTTGATCCTACAAATACCAATCGCACGCGCCCTATTAAGGTGTTCACTCTGTTCTGCGTAACATTACGAAATTGAAGTCTAAACCGAAATTTTTTAAAGTATCTATTTTTCGTGACCGTACACCCATGCAAATTGAGATCCATAACAATGCTAGGGCTGAATTAGCTGATCGTATAAAGAATGGTGAATCTAATCTTAGAATAAAGTACAAAAACGGTATACCATCCATTACTTCGACTTTAAACTAGGAAGTTCCAACAGTTGCCTTTCTTTTATCAATCTATATTACCAGAATACTAGAGGTCTCCGAAGTAAAACACACTCGTTTTTTACTAGTGCATGTGCATGTGCTTACGATATTATTGCTATTACTGAGAGTTGGCTTGACCAATCAATTGGTAGCTCTGAATTACTGCCACCTTCATATAATGTAGTTAGGCATGACAGGCGTTTCGAGTTAGTTAATCGTTCTACTGGTGGTGGTGTGTTCTTAGCTTTATCTCACTTAAGTAAGTATGATGTTCTTGATACTACAACTATTACTTCGACTGTCCCTATGGTTGATATTGTTGCCTGCAAATGCTTTCTAGATGCAATATGTTTCTACGTTGCAGTTTTGTATATACCTCACATGATTTTGAGTTGTTGTGCGAGTGTCTTGAAATATTTCTCCTGGATAAACAAATTATTATTATTGGTGATTTTAATCTTCCCTACTTTAACAATGAAACATTGAATTGTTCTAAATGCACTACACTCTTCTGCTGCTCTAACTCACTTGATCTGAAACAGTTTAACACTATAACAAATTGTGACGGAAGACTTTTAGATCTGCCTTTTTCGAATGTTGAATGTAATCTGGATATCGAACGTGATGATTTGCCTTTTGTACCTATTTTTTATTTTATGCAAACTTGGAACAGTTTTTGCCAAACCTTTAACTATGCTAATTAATTTGTCGATAAAAACATCTCTCTTCCCTCATTTATGGCAGCGAACCAGGATTTGCCCTGTGTTCAAGAAAGGTGCAAAATCTGAAATTAACAACTACAGACCTATATCAATTCTGTCCAATTTTGCCAAAGTGTATGAGAATGTGATTTTTTCTTACGTATATGAAAACACTAGGTCATTTATATCGCCTCATCAACATGGCTTCGTACGTGGATGTTCAACAGTCATTAACCTCGTAACGGTCTGCCAATACATTTGCCAAGATTTAGATAAACAATGACAAGTTGACGTTGTGTATACCGATTTTAGTAGCGCCTTTGATACTGTTGACCACATGATTTTACTTCAGAAGCTTTCTGACTTTAGTTTAAGCTCCTCCTTTTTACGATTAATCCGGTCTTATTTAATCGGTAGATGTAATTATGTCCACTATAATGGCTATAAATCGTTCACCTTTTTTCCATCTCCTGGTGTGCCGCAGGGTTCAAGCTTAGGCCCTCTACTCTTTGTTTTATACATAAACGATCTTTTAGAAAACCTATCCTGTCCTGTACTTGCGTATGCAGACGATATAAAAGTTTATGGGTCTATAGCTAGTTGGGATGACGTTCTGCACTTACAGAACAATATTCAATACATTATCGACTGGTGTACTGGATATAGTTTGAAATTGAATATTGACAAATGCTGTTTTGTTTCCTACACTCGCAAACGGAATCCAACTGCATCTATTTATAATGTTAATCGTCAGTTGTTGAAGAGGGTCGACACCTTCAATGACCTTGGGATACTCTTCTCTCGATTCTAGGATGAGCTTTTCTCAACATATTACAAATCTTTCCTTGTCTGCATCAAGAACACTGGGCTTCGTTGTACGTGCTTCGCGATTTTTTCAAAACGACCAACTACTAAAGACGTTATTTTTTACATTCGTTGTTCGTAAATTGGAATATGCGTCACAAGTGTGGTCACCACACTACATCTACCTTCAGCTTTCAATTGAGAAAGTACAACGTTGCTTTCTTAAATATCTATCCTTCAAAGCCGATGGAGTGTATCCGGAACGTGGGATTGACTATACATCGCTACTCCATAGACATGGTATGACATCTCTGGGACTTCGCCGTGAATGCCAAGGTGCCCGTTTCATATGGAAGTTGGTCCATGGAGTTATTGATAGCCCGTCTCTTCTTTCTTCCCTTAACTTTCGTATTCCCCGATTTACTTCACGTTCCTTCACTTCGTTTTCTCTTCCTCTCTCTAGATCTAACATCCTTACTGCTTCACCACTTGCTACTATGTGTCGTTCTGCTAACCTCCATTACAATGATATCTTCTTTGGTACCATTAATGAGATGTAAATTTATTTACTTTTTCTTGTATTTATGTATATATAGATGTGTGTTACTTTTGTCCTGTTATTGGAATTACTTCTGTTGGACAATAAATCATTATTATTATTATTATTATCATGAGCAGAAAGATTCTAATGAATTATTTTTGAAAATTTATCGTGTACAAGATTGGTTGCCAGAACATGTGGTGCTTTTTAGATATTTATTAACCACGTAAAATAAATGTAAAATATTGCTGTATACAGGTTGTCCCACATCGATTGCATAGGATTGCACTGACATCTTCCTTACTACTGAAGATGCTCAAATGGGCAATATTTTGCAGTTTCATGTGCTGATTTAAAATCTGTTTGGAAAAAAATCAAAATATCGAACCAGTCAGAAGTGCCAAACACTTCGCTTCCTTCACGAGTCTGTCTGACAAATTTAACTATAGTTTTTCAAAATAAGATTATATTTATGCTCATACTATGAAATAATGAATTGAAGGCGTAAGTTGTTAGTAAAAAAGCTTAACGGTATGATTGAAGTAAACGATCCAGAAAACGACAAAAATGGAAACAGCATAATAAGGTCAATATCACTGGCGGGTTAGATATTCAAATTAGCGCCCATCATTTTCTATGCAAAGGTTCACTCTACGATAAGTGGATAGAACTACAGCCTCTATTTCTGCCTTAGAAATATTTTGAAGGGCATTTCCTATTCGCACAACCAAATTATTACGAATAGTGGGTACCTTCGTAAAAATAAGATATTTTATGCGTCCCCACAAATAAAAATCTAAACAAGTCAAATTTGGGATCCTGTGTAGCCAAGGAAATAGACTTGCGTAAATTGCGAACATTTATGGAGAAACGCACAGTACACTCATCATATTGAAAAGCATATTGTTGCGATTTTCTAGCGACATTTCTTCTATTTACATTTTCTTGACGCCTCCTACACTCTGTTTTTTAATAAGAGGGACAGGAAGGGACTGGTTTCCAAATACTGGAGAGTAGGGAACCAATATCACGATTGAGATTTTGGTGATGTCTTTGCCTCCAGATAGCTCCGATGCGTTAATGTCCCTTGCTGGGAGTTTGCCCTCTCGTTTAGATTAACAAGGTGAACCTACTTGCCGAGGAGGAAGCAGATCCATCAAACGGTAATCGAGCTAGGTAATATTTATATGATGAAAAAGTCCTGAAAATGTATGAAACTTTGAACAGTCACAGCGCTCAAACGCGTTAATGTGCCTTCCTGGGGGTTTGGCCTCTCGTTTAGACGGACAAGATGAACCATCTGGCCGAGAGCGAAGTAGATTCATCAAACGGTTCTCGAGAAAATTTATCTCTATAACCCGTTAATGTGCCTTGCTGGGAGTTTGCCCTCTCGTTTAGATTAACAAGGTGAACCTACCTGCCGAAGGGGAAGCAGATCCATCAAACGGTAATCGAGCTAGGTAACATTTTTATGATGAAAAAGTCCTGAAAATTTATGAAACCTTGAACGGTCACAGCGCTCAAACGCGTTAATGTGCCTTCCTGGAGGTTTGTCCTCTCGTTTAGATGAACAAGATGAACCATCTGGCCGAGAGCGAAGTAGATTCATCAAACGGTTCTCGAGAAAATTTATCTCTATAACCCGTTAATGTGCCTTGCTGGGAGTTTGCCCTCTCGTTTAGATTAACAAGGTGAACCTACCTGCCGAGGGGAAGCAGATCCATCAAACGGTAATCGAGCTAGGTAATATTTATATGATGAAAAAGTCCTGGAAATTTATGAAACTTTGAACGGTCACAGCGCTCAAACCCGTTAATGTGCCTTCCTGGGGGTTTGTCCTCTCGTTTAGATGAACAAGATGAACTATCTGGCCGAGAGCGAAGTAGATTCATCAAACGGTTCTCGAGAAAATTTATCTCTATAACCCGTTAATGTGCCTTGCTGGGAGTTTGCCCTCTCGTTTAGATTAACAAGGTGAACCTACCTGCCGAGGGGAAGCAGATCCATCAAACGGTAATCGAGGTAGGTAGTATTTATATGATGAAAAAGTCCTGAAAATTTATGAAACTTTGAACGGTCACAGCGCTCAAACGCGTTAATGTGCCTTCCTGGGGGTTTGTCCTCTCGTTTAGATGAACAAGATGAACCATCTGGCCGAGAGCGAAGTACATTCATCAAACGGTTCTCGAGAAAATTTATCTCTATAACCCGTTAATGTGCCTTGCTGGGAGTTTGCCCTCTCGTTTAGATTAACAAGGTGAACCTACCTGCCGAGGGGGAAGCAGATCCATCAAACGGTAATCGAGCTAGGTAATATTTATATGATGAAAAAGTCCTGAAAATTTATGAAACTTTGAACGGTCACAGCGCTCAAACCCGTTAATGTGCCTTCCTGGGGGTTTGTCCTCTCGTTTAGATGAACAAGATGAACCATCTGGCCGAGAGCGAAGTAGATTCATCAAACGGTCCTCGAGAAAATTTATCTCTATAACCCGTTAATGTGCCTTGCTGGGAGTTTGCCCTCTCGTTTAGATTAACAAGGTGAACCTACCTGCCGAGGGGGAAGCAGATCCATCAAACGGTAATCGAGCTAGGTAATATTTATATGATGAAAAAGTCCTGAAAATTTATAAAACTTTGAACGGTCACAGCGCTCAAACGCGTTAATGTGCCTTCCTGGGGGTTTGTCCTCTCGTTTAGATGAACAAGATGAACCATCTGGCCGAGAGCGAAGTAGATTCATCAAACGGTTCTCGAGAAAATTTATCTCTATAACCCGTTAATGTGCCTTGCTGGGAGTTTGCCCTCTCGTTTAGATTAACAAGGTGAACCTACCTGCCGAGGGGGAAGCAGATCCATCAAACGGTAATCGAGCTAGGTAATATTTATATGATGAAAAAGTCCTGAAAATTTATGAAACTTTGAACGGTCACAGCGCTCAAACGCGTTAATGTGCCTTCCTGGAGGTTTGTCCTCTCGTTTAGATGAACAAGATGAACCATCTGGCCGAGAGCGAAGTAGATTCATCAAACGGTTCTCGAGAAAATTTATCTCTATAACCCGTTAATGTGCCTTGCTGGGAGTTTGCCCTCTCGTTTAGATTAACAAGGTGAACCTACCTGCCGAGGGGGAAGCAGATCCAGCAAACGGTAATCGAGCTAGGTAATATTTATATGATGAAAAAGTCCTGGAAATTTATGAAACTTTGAACGGTCACAGCGCTCAAACCCGTTAATGTGCTTTCCTGGGGGTTTGTCCTCTCGTTTAGATGAACAAGATGAACTATCTGGCCGAGAGCGAAGTAGATTCATCAAACGGTTCTCGAGAAAATTTATCTCTATAAACCGTTAATGTGCCTTGCTGGGAGTTTGCCCTCTCGTTTAGATTAACAAGGTGAACCTACCTGCCGAGGGGGAAGCAGATCCATCAAACGGTAATCGAGCTAGGTAATATTTATATGATGAAAAAGTCCTGAAAATTTATGAAACTTTGAACGGTCACAGCGCTCAAACCCGTTAATGTGCCTTCCTGGGGGTTTGTCCTCTCGTTTAGATGAACAAGATGAACCATCTGGCCGAGAGCGAAGTAGATTCATCAAACGGTTCTCGAGAAAATTTATCTCTATAACCCGTTAATGTGCCTTGCTGGGAGTTTGCCCTCTCGTTTAGATTAACAAGGTGAACCTACCTGCCGTGGGGGAAGCAGATCCATCAAACGGTAATCGAGCTAGGTAATATTTATATGATGAAAAAGTCCTGAAAATTTATGAAACTTTGAACGGTCACAGCGCTCAAACGCGTTAATGTGCCTTCCTGGGGGTTTGTCCTCTCGTTTAGATGAACAAGATGAACCATCTGGCCGAGAGCGAAGTACATTCATCAAACGGTTCTCGAGAAAATTTATCTCTATAACCCGTTAATGTGCCTTGCTGGGAGTTTGCCCTCTCGTTTAGATTAACAAGGTGAACCTACTTGCCGAGGAGGAAGCAGATCCATCAAACGGTAATCGAGGTAGGTAGTATTTATATGATGAAAAAGTCCTGAAAATTTATGAAACTTTGAACGGTCACAGCGCTCAAACGCGTTAATGTGCCTTCCTGGGGGTTTGTCCTCGCGTTTAGATGAACAAGGTGAACCATCTGGCCGAGAGCGAAGTAGATTCATCAAACGGTTCTCGAGAAAATTTATCTCTATAACGTTAATGTGCCTTGCTGGGAGTTTGCCCTCTCGTTTAGATTAACAAGGTGAACCTACCTGCCGAGGGGGAAGCAGATCCATCAAACGGTAATCGAGCTAGGTAACATTTTTATGATGAAAAAGTCCTGAAAATTTATGAAACTTTGAACGGTCACAGCGCTCAAACCCGTTAATGTGCCTTCCTGGGGGTTTGTCCTCTCGTTTAGACGAACAAGATGAACCATCTGGCCGAGAGCGAAGTCGATTCATCAAACGGTTCTCGAGAAAATTTATCTCTATAACCCGTTAATGTGCCTTGCTGGGAGTTTGCCCTCTCGTTTAGATTAACAAGGTGAACCTACCTGCCGAGGGGAAGCAGATCCATCAAACGGTAATCGAGCTAGGTAACATTTTTATGATGAAAAAGTCCTGAAAATTTATGAAACTTTGAACGGTCACAGCGCTCAAGCGCGTTAATGTGCCTTCCTGGGGGTTTGTCCTCTCGTTTAGATGAACAAGGTGAACCATCTGGCCGAGAGCGAAGTAGATTCATCAAACGGTTCTCGAGAAAATTTATCTCTATAACCCGTTAATGTGCCTTGCTGGGAGTTTGCCCTCTCGTTTAGATTAACAAAGTGAACCTACCTGCCGAGGGGGAAGCAGATCCATCAAACGGTAATCGAGCTAGGTAACATTTTTATGATGAAAAAGTCCTGAAAATTTATGAAACTTTGAACGGTCACAGCGCTCAAACGCGTTAATGTGCCTTCCTGGGGGTTTGTCTTTCGTTTAGATGAACAAGATGAACCATCTGGCCGAGAGCGAAGTAGATTCATCAAACGGTTCTCGAGAAAATTTATCTCTATAACCCGTTAATGTGCCTTGCTGGGCGTTTGCCCTCTCGTTTAGATTAACAAGGTGAACCTACCTGCCGAGGGGGAAGCAGATCCATCAAACGGTAATCGAGCTAGGTAATATTTATATGATGAAAAAGTCCTGGAAATTTATGAAACTTTGAACGGTCACAGCGCTCAAACGCGTTAATGTGCCTTCCTGGGGGTTTGTCCTTTCGTTTAGATGAACAAGATGAACCATCTGGCCGAGAGCGAAGTAGATTCATCAAACGGTTCTCGAGAAAATTTATCTCTATAACCCGTTAATGTGCTTTGCTGGGAGTTTGCCCTCTCGTTTAGATTAACAAGGTGAACCTACCTGCCGAGGGGGAAGCAGATCCATCAAACTGTAATCGAGCTAGGTAATATTTATATGATGAAAAAGTCCTGAAAATTTATGAAAGTTTGAACGGTCACAGCGCTCAAACGTGTTAATGTGCCTTCCTGGGGGTTTGTCCTCGCGTTTAGATGAACAAGATGAACCATCTGGCCGAGAGCGAAGTAGATTCATCAAACGGTTCTCGAGAAAATTTATCTCTATAACCCGTTAATGTGCCTTGCTGGGAGTTTGCCCTGTCGTTTAGATTAACAAGGTGAACCTACCTGCCGAGGGGGAAGCAGATCCATCAAACGGTAATCGAGCTAGGTAATATTTATATGATGAAAAAGTCCTGAAAATTTATGAAACTTTGAACGGTCACAGCGCTCAAACGCGTTAATGTGCCTTCCTGGGGGTTTGTCCTCTCGTTTAGACGAACAAGATGAACCATCTGGCCGAGAGCGAAGTAGATTCATCAAACGGTTCTCGAGAAAATTTATCTCTATAACCCGTTAATGTGCCTTGCTGGGAGTTTGCCCTCTCGTTTAGATTAACAAGGTGAACCTACCTGCCGAGGGGAAGCAGATCCATCAAACGGTAATCGAGCTAGGTAATATTTATATGATGAAAAAGGCCTGGAAATTTATGAAACTTTGAACGGTCACAGCGCTCAAACCCGTTAATGTGCCTTCCTGGGGGTTTGTCCTCTCGTTTAGATGAACAAGGTGAACCATCTGGCCGAGAGCGAAGTAGATTCATCAAACGGTTCTCGAGAAAATTTATCTCTATAACCCGTTAATGTGCCTTGCTGGGAGTTTGCCCTCTCGTTTAGATTAACAAGGTGAACCTACCTGCCGAGGGGGAAGCAGATCCATCAAACGGTAATCGAGCTAGGTAATATTTATATGATGAAAAAGTCCTGGAAATTTATGAAACTTTGAACGGTCACAGCGCTCAAACCCGTTAATGTGCCTTCCTGGGGGTTTGTCCTCTCGTTTAGATGAACAAGGTGAACCATCTGGCCGAGAGCGAAGTAGATTCATCAAACGGTTCTCGAGAAAATTTATCTCTATAACCCGTTAATGTGCCTTGCTGGGAGTTTGCCCTCTCGTTTAGATTAACAAGGTGAACCTACCTGCCGAGGGGGAAGCAGATCCATCAAACGGTAATCGAGCTAGGTAATATTTATATGATGAAAAAGTCCTGGAAATTTATGAAACTTTGAACGGTCACAGCGCTCAAACGCGTTAATGTGCCTTCCTGGGGGTTTGTCCTCTCGTTTAGACGAACAAGATGAACCATCTGGCCGAGAGCGAAGTAGATTCATCAAACGGTTCTCGATAAAATTTATCTCTATAACCCGTTAATGTGCCTTGCTGGGAGTTTGCCCTCTCGTTTAGATTAACAAGGTGAACCTACCTGCCGAGGGGGAAGCAGATCCATCAAACGGTAATCGAGCTAGGTAATATTTATATGATGAAAAAGTCCTGGAAATTTATGAAACTTTGAACGGTCACAGCGCTCAAACGCGTTAATGTGCCTTCCTGGGGGTTTGTCCTCTCGTTTAGACGAACAAGATGAACCATCTGGCCGAGAGCGAAGTAGATTCATCAAACGGTTCTCGATAAAATTTATCTCTATAACCCGTTAATGTGCCTTGCTGGGAGTTTGCCCTCTCGTTTAGATTAACAAGGTGAACCTACCTGCCGAGGGGGAAGCAGATCCATCAAACGGTAATCGAGCTAGGTAATATTTATATGATGAAAAAGTCCTGGAAATTTATGAAACTTTGAACGGTCACAGCGCTCAAACGCGTTAATGTGCCTTCCTGGGGGTTTGTCCTCTCGTTTAGACGAACAAGATGAACCATCTGGCCGAGAGCGAAGTAGATTCATCAAACGGTTCTCGAGAAAATTTATCTCTTGTGACGAATCCGTCCTTCCACAGTAAAATGAGAAAATTTATATTTCTTTTATGTATATATTTTTCCGCATTTTCATTTTACTTGTCTTGTTTATTTAATTTTTTTTGCCGACTTATTATGTAGTAGTTTCATTTTCTTTAATTTTGTACTTAGGTCAATTTAATTTCATTTTTTTTTTAATTTATTTTAATTACGAGCAACCGGTCATTTATTTTAATTTCCATTGTACAAATTTATATGTGTCAGCGTAATGTGCGCGCGGCTATCTTCTCCCGCTAGTCTCTTTTATGGAGGGGACGAGCTAGGCGAGGAGAGATTCCGAGAGTCCAGAATAATTATTACGAGAGTCTTCCGAGCCGAATAAGTAACTAGAGTCTTCCGAGCCGAATAAGTAACTAGTATCCTTTCCGTACCGTCTCATGTAATTTTTCCGACCGAACACTTAGCTTCTTTTAAATAATTTTGCCTTTGTTTTAAAAATATTATTTCATACCGTCTCCGTAAATTATATTTGAAATTTTGCGAACCGAATAGAGTCCAGGTAATGTGCTAACAAGCGTTTAAGATCTTAATTTGAACATTTTTGTTTTGAATTCTATATTATTTTATTTTATTTTATTTCATATTTTACCGTCAATTATACTGGGCACGTCAAGATCGTTACGACGGTCGACCCCTTTCCGCGACTGGTAAACGCCATGTCGAGTGCCGTCCCGTAAATACCCTGTTTGTTTTCACGACCAGCCGCAGGCAGGCCGAAATTCAAGCCCTTAACCGTGAATTCTATTTTCAAAACCAGTTCATGGTTGCCGATCACGTTCATTTATAGCCGCCATTTTGTACCTTGTACACGACCAGCTACGGCTGAGTTGAAAGCACGACCCTTTCATAGGAGTCGAATTTCCTTTTTAAATATTCATATAGTTGCGTCTTATACGCCGTCCCGAGTAAAATTTGTATCCCTGTGGACCAAATACCTTGACCGTGAATTTTATGAACATAATTTAGTCACAATGTGCACTTACCTGAATTTTATTCCGTCAAATGTCTTTATTAATATTTACCGCTAATATTACGAGAAGTTTCACCCGATCACATAGTTTGATTCACTACTTTTTTTTACGCACGAACTGTTACCGACACATATAAGTTTCAAAACCGCACGTCTATCGATTATGTTGTAAATACATTCCGCAATCTCATATTTTTGTATGTAAATATATTATGCACATGTTAATGTTTTTTTTGTTGTTGTAAAAAGCATCGTATTTCATTTTATGTTTAATATACGTATTTATTCGTTCACCCATTTGTTATAATTTTAATCCCCATGTACCCTGGACAAAAGAGCACCCGTGGGTTTATGTAATTTTCCCTAATTACTAGCGAATACAGATTTCACAAATTACCTTCCGAAAGTTCAAGTCTTCACTTCAAACAATTATTCTTTAAACAAACTATCATTTGACATCATGTAAATATTGAAGCCGATAAGGAAGTCGCCTGTAGTAAGTCACGATCACGGTGGTGAAACAAAGTTCCGTTTATCGTTACCAGATGTCCCCAGCATTTTCCGAGCGACGTCCGAATTGATAAGATAGTTTACCCCACAAAAGGTAATTGCCACCCCAGACCCAACGCTAGTAAACCAGAAACCGGAAAGAAAATATTACATTGGCGCCCGAGCAGGGACTTGACCGTTGATTACCGAATTACAATTTCTTTTCTTGTAAACATTCCGACCAGACCAGAACGTTTTCGTTTACCACAATTTCCATGCCGAGTCAACAAATTGTTGTACTTCTCCCGACACGTACCGTTACAAAATAGCCAGTTCGAATACTTTTCCGATATATCTCTTAATTTTCCGTAAAATTAATTTCTTTAATCTACATCCGTGGCAAAACGAACAGACCTAGTGTGCTACACTTGTAGCAAAAGAAGTTGCCTATCTCTTCGTATACCCGCAGATATAACTCAGAATACGTATAATATTTTATTTTCCAGTTGTACATAGATAAATTTTATTATTTACAGTTACATTTAATACAATTTATTTTACAAATATTCCGACATGCCTGGAGATGATGAAGACACCTTTCCCCTCGCACCGCAAGGTACTTCAGCTGGTGTATCATGGATATATCGACTGTCCCGTGAGAATTTGGAAGGATTTGCACAAGGATTAGGTTTGGACTCATCTGGAAGCGTAGATGATATCCGAAAACGTTTAAGTGCCTACTTAAAAGCTCGTGGGGCACAAGCAGAGTCTTCACAGCCGCCACCGACGCGCGAACCGAATCAAAATATTCCGACGACCGTTAACATTTGCGAAAAGGTACGTAAATGGAATTTAAACTTTGATGGAGTTGGCGATGCTGTTTCATTTTTGGAACGCGTCAGAGAACTTCGCGAATGCTATGATGTAGCAGATCGAGACTTATTGCAAGCGTTACCGTTGCTATTCAGCAAACAAGCCATTTTATGGTACCGAAATAATAAATCGTCGTGGAACACTTGGGATGATTTTATTGACGATTTTAAACTACAATATTTGCACCCCCGTCACGATTATTTAATCGAAGAACAGATACGTTCCCGTCATCAAAGTCCGCGCGAATCTTTTAAAGATTATTTGACAAATATTTTAACTTTGATCCGGCGTAGTAAGAATATGTCTACCGACGAAATTGTAGAGCGCGTATATCATAATATGAAACCGGAGTACAAGTTTTATGTACGTAGAAACATGGTTACTACGTTAAGAGAACTGTCTACGTTAGCCGCCGAGTATGAATTGATACTGAAGGAGCAGCAAACCGCTATCAGGATCCCGGAAGCATCCAGACAAGGTACTGGCAGTACAAATCCTCCGGAAGAAGCCGCTGTTGCCGTCTCGACCCCAGGAACCTCCCGAGACTCTAGTAGTCGCCCGCAAGCCGCATCAACGCGTTCTTCATCAACCGGTACGAATACAGGAACGCAGCCGAAGAAGTTAAGCAACCCCGAACGACGCTGTTGGCGTTGTGGAAGCGAAGGACATCGCCGTCCGGGCTGCAGAAACCCCGTTATGCTTTTCTGTCCTAGGTGTGGAACTGTAGGGATCGCCAGCAGAGATTGCCGCTGTCCGGGAAACGGAGCTTCGAGCGTCCCGAGGGACTGAGTCGCTCGAATCGTGGTAACAACCAGTCCGAAGTTAGAACTGCCGTCGTTACCAAACGTCCCGACAACCGTTTATGGATGAAAATTTGCCTTTTTGATGAAGAAATTGATGCACTCATCGACACCGGCGCTACTTCATCGTGTATTAGCCAGAACTTGGTGAAACGGTTACCTTCAGATCGATTACCCGCCGTTACATATTCCCGAACCCGCTTAGCAATGGCTGATGGCAACATCACTGAATCTCCGGCCCGTATAGAACTTCCTCTGTCAACTGGCAGAAGAACTTTGAATATATCCTTTGTTATTATGCCTAGACATTCTTATGATGTTATTTTAGGTATAGATGCCCTGGAACAAATAGACATCGTTATCGATGTATCAAGAAGAGAAATTATTTATCGCGAACCAACTGACCGTATACCTACCGATAGTGTGTCGTCCATTGAAGCATTGACCCCCGAAGATCAACAGCAGGGAATTAAGAAATTTCTTGACGTTGAGCTAGCCAAGTTTTCCCGAGTACCTGGCCGTACTAACCTCGTTCAGCATGTAATACGTTTACAACCTGGTACCGATCCGATCAAGCAAAGATATTACCCCTGTAACCCGAAAAAGCAGGCGGTCATCGATGCCGAAGTGGATAAGATGCTCGCAGAAGATATTATAGAACCCAGTCACAGTCCGTGGAGTTCTCCTGTTGTCCTGGTGCCTAAGCAAACAGGTGAACAACGATTTTGCATCGATTTTCGTAAGGTAAATGCCGTAACATTAAAAGATTCTTACCCTTTGCCGTATATTTCTGGTATCTTGGATAAACTCCGGAACAGCAAATATTTTACCACCTTGGACTTGAAACATGGATATTGGCAAGTACCGTTAGCGCTAGAAAGCAGACCGATTACAGCTTTTACAGTGCCCGGAAAAGGCTTATATCAATTTAAAACTTTACCTTTTGGTTTACATTCCGCAGGAGCGACATTTCAGCGTTTCCTTGACCGAGTTATAGGTCCCGAGTTATCCGACATAGCCCTTGTGTATCTGGACGACGTGGTAGTCCTTGGACGTACGCTAGAGCAGCATTTGAACAATCTACGTGTCATTTTCGATCGACTAAGACATGCAGGACTACTGTTGCAACCGGCGAAGTGTCAATTCGCGAAGCAAAGCATCAAATACCTGGGACATGTTGTAACTGCCGAAGGTATTTGTACCGATCCAGATAAAGTGACCGCCATAGATCAGATTTCCCCTCCGAAGAATGCTAAGGAAGTTAGAAGCTTTCTTGGTGCCGCATCGTGGTACAGAAGGTTTGTACCAAATTTTGCCAGTATTACCGCCCCGTTAACGCACCTGGTGAAGAAGAACCAGAAGTGGACGTGGAACTCCGAACAAGAAGCAGCTTTCAAGGCCGTAAAGAAGGCGCTTCAACAAAGCCCGGTATTAGTATGTCCGGACTTTTCTCTTCAATTTCAGGTACACACCGACGCCAGCGAGCTAGGCTTAGGCGCTGTTCTCATTCAAGTCATGGATGGAATGGAGCGAGTCGTCGCTTATGCCAGCCGAACCTTACATCCGAACGAAAAATCGTATTCCGTGACCGAGAAAGAATGCCTCGCAGTAGTTTGGGCTTTGAAGAAGTTCAGGTACTACCTGGAAGGTTACACATTCGAAGTGGTAACCGACCATCAGTGTCTACGTTGGCTGAACGAACTAAAGAATCCATCAGGTAGACTTAGTCGTTGGGCCGTAGATCTTCAACATTTCGATTTTACCGTCCGGTACCGAAGTGGACAGATGAATAATCTGGCCGACAGCCTCTCCAGAAACCCGTTACCCTGCGTTGTCGAGGATGATGAAGAAGTATTCGCCATTTTCCACGACAGGACCTGTAATTGGTATGACAAAATTTTAAATTATGTTATGCTTGATCCCGACAGTCATTCTGATTACCTGGTACATAATGATATTTTGTATCGACGATTTCCCGGTGCACATGATGAGTCATCATGGCGTTTGTGCATCCCCAAACCCGAAAGACAACGAGTATTGAAGGAAATACATGACGTCCCGGAAGCAGGTCATCTAGGTGTGACGAAGAGCATCGCTAGAGCAGCCGGCATGTATTATTGGCCTGGAATGTTTCGTGAAGTCCGGAATTATGTCAGAAAATGTGTATCCTGTAACAGACATAAATTCAATCAACGAAAGCCGTTTGGTAAAATGTTATACACACCTTTAGATCACCCTTGGCAACAAGTGTGTGTGGATCTAATGGGTCCTTTTCCCCGTTCCCGTAGAGGTTTTGTTTTTCTCTTAGTGTTTCAGGATCGATTCACGAAGTGGACAGAATGTCAACCGCTCCGACAAGCCACCGCGAAGACCGTCATCCAGTCTTTAAAGGAGAAAATTATCTATCGCTTTGGTGCCCCGAAAACCATTATCTGTGATAATGGACCGCAGTTTGCCAGCCGTCTATTCCAAACCGCAGCCGAAGACCTGGGAATTAAAATTCGATTCACCGCGCCGTATTCCCCGCAGCAGAACCCCGTAGAGCGAGTAAATCGAGTCTTAGGCCCCATGTTATCCCAGTACATCACCGATGACCAACGCGATTGGGATCTTTACCTGCCACAGTTTATGTTTGCCATAAACACCGCCCGACATGAAACCACTGGTTTTCCGCCCTCCTTTTAAATTTTGGCCGACAATTAGTTCCCCCAAAATCCCTTTGGAGAGACGCTCAAGATGTGGAAGATAATCCAGTTCAACCCGAACCCCAAGAATTAATTCGTGAGCTGGAAAAGTTGAAGGATTTTTACGAAATCACCCGGACAAGATTAGCTGAAGGTTTTCTGAAGCAGAGCCGTCACTATAACCTCCGCAGTAGACCCTTCCGCCCAAGAATTGGACAGATGGTGTACAAGAAAGACCACCCGCTCTCCAACGCTGGCAGGAATTTTTCTGCTAAGCTGGCACCGAAATACACCGGACCTTGTAAGATAATCCGAATAGAGTCACCCTCAATTGTTATTTTACAGGTACCTGGTTCTCGCAAGCTGGAACGTGTTCACGTCAAAGATGTGAAGATGGCTCCGCCCGATGAAGAAATCCCCACCATCTCTCTACCGACGATCTCTTCTCCGGAAGTGAGAGGGGTGTGTGACGAATCCGTCCTTCCACAGTAAAATGAGAAAATTTATATTTCTTTTATGTATATATTTTTCCGCATTTTCATTTTACTTGTCTTGTTTATTTAATTTTTTTTGCCGACTTATTATGTAGTAGTTTCATTTTCTTTAATTTTGTACTTAGGTCAATTTAATTTCATTTTTTTTTTAATTTATTTTAATTACGAGCAACCGGTCATTTATTTTAATTTCCATTGTACAAATTTATATGTGTCAGCGTAATGTGCGCGCGGCTATCTTCTCCCGCTAGTCTCTTTTATGGAGGGGACGAGCTAGGCGAGGAGAGATTCCGGGAGTCCAGAATAATTATTACGAGAGTCTTCCGAGCCGAATAAGTAACTAGAGTCTTCCGAGCCGAATAAGTAACTAGTATCCTTTCCGTACCGTCTCATGTAATTTTTCCGACCGAACACTTAGCTTCTTTTAAATAATTTTGCCTTTGTTTTAAAAATATTATTTCATACCGTCTCCGTAAATTATATTTGAAATTTTGCGAACCGAATAGAGTCCAGGTAATGTGCTAACAAGCGTTTAAGATCTTAATTTGAACATTTTTGTTTTGAATTCTATATTATTTTATTTTATTTTATTTCATATTTTACCGTCAATTATACTGGGCACGTCAAGATCGTTACGACGGTCGACCCCTTTCCGCGACTGGTAAACGCCATGTCGAGTGCCGTCCCGTAAATACCCTGTTTGTTTTCACGACCAGCCGCAGGCAGGCCGAAATTCAAGCCCTTAACCGTGAATTCTATTTTCAAAACCAGTTCATGGTTGCCGATCACGTTCATTTATAGCCGCCATTTTGTACCTTGTACACGACCAGCTACGGCTGAGTTGAAAGCACGACCCTTTCATAGGAGTCGAATTTCCTTTTTAAATATTCATATAGTTGCGTCTTATACGCCGTCCCGAGTAAAATTTGTATCCCTGTGGACCAAATACCTTGACCGTGAATTTTATGAACATAATTTAGTCACAATGTGCACTTACCTGAATTTTATTCCGTCAAATGTCTTTATTAATATTTACCGCTAATATTACGAGAAGTTTCACCCGATCACATAGTTTGATTCACTACTTTTTTTTTTACGCACGAACTGTTACCGACACATATAAGTTTCAAAACCGCACGTCTATCGATTATGTTGTAAATACATTCCGCAATCTCATATTTTTGTATGTAAATATATTATGCACATGTTAATGTTTTTTTTGTTGTTGTAAAAAGCATCGTATTTCATTTTATGTTTAATATACGTATTTATTCGTTCACCCATTTGTTATAATTTTAATCCCCATGTACCCTGGACAAAAGAGCACCCGTGGGTTTATGTAATTTTCCCTAATTACTAGCGAATACAGATTTCACAAATTACCTTCCGAAAGTTCAAGTCTTCACTTCAAACAATTATTCTTTAAACAAACTATCATTTGACATCATGTAAATATTGAAGCCGATAAGGAAGTCGCCTGTAGTAAGTCACGATCACGGTGGTGAAACAAAGTTCCGTTTATCGTTACCAGATGTCCCCAGCATTTTCCGAGCGACGTCCGAATTGATAAGATAGTTTACCCCACAAAAGGTAATTGCCACCCCAGACCCAACGCTAGTAAACCAGAAACCGGAAAGAAAATATTACACTCTATAACCCGTTAATGTGCCTTGCTGGGAGTTTGCCCTCTCGTTTAGATTAACAAGGTGAACCTACCTGCCGAGGGGGAAGCAGATCCATCAAACGGTAATCGAGCTAGGTAATATTTATATGATGAAAAAGTCCTGGAAATTTATGAAACTTTGAACGGTCACAGCGCTCAAACCCGTTAATGTGCCTTCCTGGGGGTTTGTCCTCTCGTTTAGATGAACAAGGTGAACCATCTGGCCGAGAGCGAAGTAGATTCATCAAACGGTTCTCGAGAAAATTTATCTCTATAACCCGTTAATGTGCCTTGCTGGGAGTTTGCCCTCTCGTTTAGATTAACAAGGTGAACCTACCTGCCGAGGGGGAAGCAGATCCATCAAACGGTAATCGAGCTAGGTAATATTTATATGATGAAAAAGTCCTGAAATTTATGAAACTTTGAACGGTCACAGCGCTCAAACCCGTTAATGTGCCTTCCTGGGGGTTTGTCCTCTCGTTTAGATGAACAAGGTGAACCATCTGGCCGAGAGCGAAGTAGATTCATCAAACGGTTCTCGAGAAAATTTATCTCTATAACCCGTTAATGTGCCTTGCTGGGAGTTTGCCCTCTCGTTTAGATTAACAAGGTGAACCTACCTGCCGAGGGGGAAGCAGATCCATCAAACGGTAATCGAGCTAGGTAATATTTATATGATGAAAAAGTCCTGGAAATTTATGAAACTTTGAACGGTCACAGCGCTCAAACGCGTTAATGTGCCTTCCTGGGGGTTTGTCCTCTCGTTTAGACGAACAAGATGAACCATCTGGCCGAGAGCGAAGTAGATTCATCAAACGGTTCTCGATAAAATTTATCTCTATAACCCGTTAATGTGCCTTGCTGGGAGTTTGCCCTCTCGTTTAGATTAACAAGGTGAACCTACCTGCCGAGGGGGAAGCAGATCCATCAAACGGTAATCGAGCTAGGTAATATTTATATGATGAAAAAGTCCTGGAAATTTATGAAACTTTGAACGGTCACAGCGCTCAAACGCGTTAATGTGCCTTCCTGGGGGTTTGTCCTCTCGTTTAGATGAACAAGGTGAACCATCTGGCCGAGAGCGAAGTAGATTCATCAAACGGTGCTCGAGAAAATTTATCTCTATAACCCGTTAATGTGCCTTGCTGGGAGTTTGCCCTCTCGTTTAGATTAACAAGGTGAACCTACCTGCCGAGGGGGAAGCAGATCCATCAAACGGTAATCGAGCTAGGTAATATTTATATGATGAAAAAGTCCTGAAAATTTATGAAAGTTTGAACGGTCACAGCGCTCAAACGTGTTAATGTGCCTTCCTGGGGGTTTGTCCTCGCGTTTAGATGAACAAGATGAACCATCTGGCCGAGAGCGAAGTAGATTCATCAAACGGTTCTCGAGAAAATTTATCTCTATAACCCGTTAATGTGCCTTGCTGGGAGTTTGCCCTGTCGTTTAGATTAACAAGGTGAACCTACCTGCCGAGGGGGAAGCAGATCCATCAAACGGTAATCGAGCTAGGTAATATTTATATGATGAAAAAGTCCTGAAAATTTATGAAACTTTGAACGGTCACAGCGCTCAAACGCGTTAATGTGCCTTCCTGGGGGTTTGTCCTCTCGTTTAGACGAACAAGATGAACCATCTGGCCGAGAGCGAAGTAGATTCATCAAACGGTTCTCGAGAAAATTTATCTCTATAACCCGTTAATGTGCCTTGCTGGGAGTTTGCCCTCTCGTTTAGATTAACAAGGTGAACCTACCTGCCGAGGGGGAAGCAGATCCATCAAACGGTAATCGAGCTAGGTAATATTTATATGATGAAAAAGTCCTGGAAATTTATGAAACTTTGAACGGTCACAGCGCTCAAACCCGTTAATGTGCCTTCCTGGGGGTTTGTCCTCTCGTTTAGATGAACAAGATGAACCATCTGGCCGAGAGCGAAGTAGATTCATCAAACGGTTCTCGAGAAAATTTATCTCTATAACCCGTTAATGTGCCTTGCTGGGAGTTTGCCCTCTCGTTTAGATTAACAAGGTGAACCTACCTGCCGAGGGGGAAGCAGATCCATCAAACGGTAATCGAGCTAGGTAATATTTATATGATGAAAAAGTCCTGGAAATTTATGAAACTTTGAACGGTCACAGCGCTCAAACCCGTTAATGTGCCTTCCTGGGGGTTTGTCCTCTCGTTTAGATGAACAAGGTGAACCATCTGGCCGAGAGCGAAGTAGATTCATCAAACGGTTCTCGAGAAAATTTATCTCTATAACCCGTTAATGTGCCTTGCTGGGAGTTTGCCCTCTCGTTTAGATTAACAAGGTGAACCTACCTGCCGAGGGGAAGCAGATCCATCAAACGGTAATCGAGCTAGGTAATATTTATATGATGAAAAAGTCCTGAAAATTTATGAAACTTTGAACGGTCACAGCGCTCAAACGCGTTAATGTGCCTTCCTGGGGGTTTGTCCTCTCGTTTAGATGAACAAGATGAACCATCTGGCCGAGAGCGAAGTAGATTCATCAAACGGTTCTCGAGAAAATTTATCTCTATAACCCGTTAATGTGCCTTGCTGGGAGTTTGCCCTCTCGTTTAGATTAACAAGGTGAACCTACCTGCCGAGGGGGAAGCAGATCCATCAAACGGTAATCGAGCTAGGTAATATTTATATGATGAAAAAGTCCTGAAAATTTATGAAAGTTTGAACGGTCACAGCACTCAAACGTGTTAATGTGCCTTCCTGGGGGTTTGTCCTCGCGTTTAGATGAACAAGATGAACCATCTGGCCGAGAGCGAAGTAGATTCATCAAACGGTTCTCGAGAAAATTTATCTCTATAACCCGTTAATGTGCCTTGCTGGCAGTTTGCCCTCTCGTTTAGATTAACAAGGTGAACCTACCTGCCGAGGGGGAAGCAGATCCATCAAACGGTAATCGAGCTAGGTAATATTTATATCATGAAAAAGTCCTGAAAATTTATGAAACTTTGAACGGTCACAGCGCTCAAACGCGTTAATGTGCCTTCCTGGGGGTTTGTCCTCTCGTTTAGATGAACAAGATGAACCATCTGGCCGAGAGCGAAGTAGATTCATCAAACGGTTCTCGAGAAAATTTATCTCTATAACCCGTTAATGTGCCTTGCTGGGAGTTTGCCCTCTCGTTTAGATTAACAAGGTGAACGTACCTGCCGAGGGGGAAGCAGATCCATCAAACGGTAATCGAGCTAGGTAATATTTATATGATGAAAAAGTCCTGAAAATTTATGAAACTTTGAACGGTCACAGCGCTCAAACGCGTTAATGTGCCTTCCTGGGGGTTTGTCCTCTCGTTTAGATGAACAAGATGAACCATCTGGCCGAGAGCGAAGTAGATTCATCAAACGGTTCTCGAGAAAATTTATCTCTATAACCCGTTAATGTGCCTTGCTGGCAGTTTGCCCTCTCGTTTAGATTAACAAGGTGAACCTACCTGCCGAGGGGGAAGCAGATCCATCAAACGGTAATCGAGCTAGGTAATATTTATATGATGAAAAAGTCCTGAAAATTTATGAAACTTTGAACGGTCACAGCGCTCAAACGTGTTAATGTGCCTTCCTGGGGTTTTGTCCTCGCGTTTAGATGAACAAGATGAACCATCTGGCCGAGAGCGAAGTAGATTCATCAAACGGTTCTCGAGAAAATTTATCTCTATAACCCGTTAATGTGCCTTGCTGGGAGTTTGCCCTCTCGTTTAGATTAACAAGGTGAACGTACCTGCCGAGGGGGAAGCAGATCCATCAAACGGTAATCGAGCTAGGTAATATTTATATGATGAAAAAGTCCTGAAAATTTATGAAACTTTGAACGGTCACAGCGCTCAAACGCGTTAATGTGCCTTCCTGGGGGTTTGTCCTCTCGTTTAGATGAACAAGATGAACCATCTGGCCGAGAGCGAAGTAGATTCATCAAACGGTTCTCGAGAAAATTTATCTCTATAACCCGTTAATGTGCCTTGCTGGCAGTTTGCCCTCTCGTTTAGATTAACAAGGTGAACCTACCTGCCGAGGGGGAAGCAGATCCATCAAACGGTAATCGAGCTAGGTAATATTTATATGATGAAAAAGTCCTGAAAATTTATGAAACTTTGAACGGTCACAGCGCTCAAACGTGTTAATGTGCCTTCCTGGGGGTTGTCCTCGCGTTTAGATGAACAAGATGAACCATCTGGCCGAGAGCGAAGTAGATTCATCAAACGGTTCTCGAGAAAATTTATCTCTATAACCCGTTAATGTGCCTTGCTGGGAGTTTGCCCTCTCGTTTAGATTAACAAGGTGAACCTACCTGCCGAGGGGGAAGCAGATCCATCAAACGGTAATCGAGCTAGGTAATATTTATATGATGAAAAAGTCCTGAAAATTTATGAAACTTTGAACGGTCACAGCGCTCAAACGTGTTAATGTGCCTTCCTGGGGGTTTGTCCTCGCGTTTAGATGAACAAGATGAACCATCTGGCCGAGAGCGAAGTAGATTCATCAAACGGTTCTCGAGAAAATTTATCTCTATAACCCGTTAATGTGCCTTGCTGGGAGTTTGCCCTCTCGTTTAGATTAACAAGGTGAACCTACCTGCCGAGGGGGAAGCAGATCCATCAAACGGTAATCGAGCTAGGTAATATTTATATGATGAAAAAGTCCTGAAAATTTATGAAACTTTGAACGGTCACAGCGCTCAAACGCGTTAATGTGCCTTCCTGGGGGTTTGTCCTCTCGTTTAGATGAACAAGATGAACCATCTGGCCGAGAGCGAAGTAGATTCATCAAACGGTTCTCGAGAAAATTTATCTCTATAACCCGTTAATGTGCCTTGCTGGCAGTTTGCCCTCTCGTTTAGATTAACAAGGTGAACCTACCTGCCGAGGGGGAAGCAGATCCATCAAACGGTAATCGAGCTAGGTAATATTTATATGATGAAAAAGTCCTGAAAATTTATGAAACTTTGAACGGTCACAGCGCTCAAACGTGTTAATGTGCCTTCCTGGGGGTTTGTCCTCGCGTTTAGATGAACA